>CAUYUJ010019927.1:0-95000 GCA_963575745.1 Prorocentrum cordatum | reverse complement strand
GTTCGCCCTCTCCGTCTCCTCCGCGCGGAAGAACTCCAACAACATCTCGCGCAAATCAACGAACTATGGCCCTCCGGGCCTTTTTGAACGTCCATTTAGGGCCTTTTGGGGCCGTCTTAGTAGGGCCCTCTTGGGCGTCGTGGGAACCAGGAAATCATGTTCCCGGAGAGGCTTCTGGGAACATGATTTCGAAAGAGGCCCTCTTGGGCCTCCCTGAGGCCGTGTTGGGAGCCTCCTGGGCCAACTTTGGGGCCTCTTGGGCCGTCTTGGGGGTTCCGTGAGCCTCACAGGACGACCCTTTTGGGCCGTCTTGGGCCCTCTTGGGTCTCTCTTGGGCTGTCTTGGGGCTCGGGGGCGTCTGGGGCACTGTGAGGACCAAGCAAGCAAATATGCTGAAAACGTACGTTGTACAACGGGAATGGGCCGATTTTTGCCTCTTGAAGGCCCTCTTCGGCCAGCTTCAAACCATCTCGGGCCCTCTTGAGGCGCTCTTGGACGTCTTGGGGCCCCCTTGGGCCTCGCTGAGTCTGTTGGACAGCGTCGCCGCCGTCGGCGTGGCCGTCGTCGTCGTCGCCGTCGATCATCGATCGGCGGCGTCGACTGTTGTCATCGTCGTCGATCGTCATCGGTCGTCGTCGTGGTCGTCGTCGTCGTCGTCGTCGTCGTCGTCGTCGTCGTCGTCGTGAATCACCGTCGTCGGTCGTCGTCTTCGATCGTCGATCGCCCTCGAGCCTCCTCCTCCTCTCTCCCCCCCTCCTCCCCTCCACTCCTCCTCCCCGCCTCGTCCTTCTCCTCTTCCTCTTCCTCCTCCCCCTCCCCCTCCTCCTCCTCCTCCTCCTCCTCCTCCTCCTCCTCTTCCTCCTTCGCCCTCTCCGTCTCCTCCGCGCGGAAGAAATCCAACAACATTTCGCGAAAATCAGCGAACTGTGGCCCTCTGGGAATTTTTGAATGTCATTTTAGGCCTTTTTGGGGCCGTCCTGGGGCCTTCTTGGGCGTCCTGGGAACCCGGAAATGTTCCCGGAGAAGCTTCTGGGAACATGATTTCGAACGAGGCCCTCTTGGGCCTCCCTAAGGCCGTCTTGGGAGCCTCCTGGGCCGGCTTTGGGGCCTTTTGGGCCGTCTTGGGCTGTCTTGGGGCTCCTCGGGGGCCACTCTGAGGACTAAGCAAGCGAGTATGCTGAAATTGTACGTTTTACAGGAGGAATGGGTAAAGTTCTGCCTCTTGAAGGCCCTCTTGGGGCCCTCTTCGGCCATCTTCAAGCCATCTCGGGCCCTCTTGAGGCGCTCTTGGACGTCTTGGGGCCCTCTTGGGCCTCGCTGAGGCTGTCTTGTGTGCCTCTTGGGCTGTCACGCGGGCAGCGTCGCCGCCGTCGGCGTGGCCGTCGTCGTCGCCGTCGATCGTCGATCGGCGGCGTTGACTGTTGTCATCGTCGTCGATCGTCGTCGTCGTCGTCGGTCGTCGACCGTCGTCGATCGTCGTCGTCGTCGTCGTCGTCGTCGTCGTCGTCGTCGTCGTCGTCGTCGTCGTCGTCGTCGTCGTCAATCACCGTCGCCGGTCGTTGTCGCCGATCGTCGACTCGAGCCTCCTCCTCTCTCCCCCCCCCTCCCCTCCACTCCTCCTCCCTGCCTCCTCCTCCTTCTCCTCTTCCTCCTCCTCCTCCTCCTCCTCCTCCTCGTTCGCCCTCTCCGTCTCCTCTTCGCGGAAGAAATCCAACAACATCTCATGCAAATCAACGAACTGTGGCCATCCGGGCCTTTTTGAAGGTCCTTTTAGGGCCCTTTTGGGGCCGTCCTGGGGCCCTCTTGGGCGTCCTAAAAACCCGGAAATCATGTTCACGGAGAGGCTTCCGGGAACATGATTTCGAACGAGGCCCTCTTGGGCCTTCCTGAGGCCGTCTTGGGGGCCTCCTGGGCCGGCTTTGGGGCCTCTTGGGCCGTCTTGGGGGGGTTCCGTGAGCCTCACAGGACGACCCGTTTGGGCCGTCGTGGGCCTTCTTGGGTCTTCCGGGAACATGATGGGGCGACCTCCTGAGGGCCTCCAGTGGGCCTCTTTGGGGCCTCTCGGAGGCTTATGGGGCTCTCCTGGAGGCGTCTTGGGGCGCGCTCAGGGTCATTTTTGGGCATCTTGGGGGCCTCTGGGGGCCTTTGGGGAGGCTCTTGGGGGCCTCTTTGGGGCCTCTTGGGGCCTCGCGGGGCCCTCTTGGGGACCGCTGGGCTCGCTTAGGCAGTCTTGAAGCCCTGTCGGGGCACTCCTGGAACCGTCTTGGGCGGCTCCTGGGCCATCTTGGGGCTCTCCTGGGCCGTCTTGGGACGATTTTGGGGGTCTCTTGGGCCGTCTTGGGGCGGTCTTGGGGGCCCCTTCGGCCGTCTTGGAGCGGTTTTGGGAGACTCTTGGACGGCCTTGGAGCGTCGGAACCCAGAAAAAGCGAGAAGGCCAAAAACCTTGAAACAATTATCTTGGCGAAGGACCCGACCATATGCAATTGTGAATAGCGCTTTGTGGGTGCCGCTTTCGCTGGGGCTCCTTATGGGGCCACGAAAGGCGTGCCACGAAACGTTGTCCTGGGCGTACGGGACGTATGAGGGCGGTAGCACTGGGGCCTTCGGTGGAGCTCCCTATGGGGCCACGAAACGTGTGAGGGGTGCACCGAAATGGGTGCGGCGCCGCCATGCCAACGCAGCTGGGGCCTTCGGTGGAGCTCCCTATGGGGCCACGAAGCGTGTGAGGGGTGTGCCAAAGTGGGTGCGGCGCCGCCATGCGAACGCAGCCACTGGGGCCTTCGGTGGAGCTCCCTATGGGGCCACGAAACGTGTGAGGGGTGTGCCAAATTGGGTGCGGCGCCGCCATGCGAACGCAGCCACTGGGGCCTTCGGTGGAGCTCCCTATGGGGCCACGAAACGTGTGAGGGGTGTGCCAAATTGGGTGCGGCGCCGCCATGCGAACGCAGCCACTGGGGCCTTCGGTGGAGCTCCCTATGGGGCCACGAAACGTGTGAGGGGTGTGCCAAATTGGGTGCGGCGCCGCCATGCGAACGCAGCCACTGGGGCCTTCGGTGGAGCTCCCTGCCACGAAGCGCCAGCCGCCGTGCGAAAGCCAAGGACCTGCCAAAGTGCGGCGCCGCCATGCGAACGCAGCCGCTGGGGCCTTCGGTGGAGCTCCCTACGGGGCCACGAAGCGTGTGAGGGGTGTGCCAAATTGGATGCGCCGCCGCCATGCGAACGCAACCACTGGGGCCTTCGGTGGAGCTCCCTATGGGGCCACGAAGCGTGTGAGGGGTGCACCGAAATGGGTGCGGCGCCGCCATGCGAACGCAGCCACTGGGGCCTTCGTTGGAGCTCCCTATGGGGCCACGAAACGTGTGGGGGTGTGCCAAATTGGGTGCGGCGCCGCCATGCGAACGCAGCAACTGGGGCCTTCGGTGGAGCTCCCTATGGGGCCACGAAACGTGTGAGGGGTGTGCCAAATTGGGTGCGGCGCCGCCATGCGAACGCAGCCACTGGGGCCTTCGGTGGAGCTCCCTATGGGGCCACGAAACGTGTGAGGGGTGTGCCAAATTGGGTGCGGCGCCGCCATGCGAACGCAGCCGCTGGGGCCTTCGGTGGAGCTCCCTACGGGGCCACGAAACGTGTGAGGGGTGTGCCAAATTGGATGCGGCGCCGCCATGCGAACGCAGCCGCTGGGGCTTTCGGTGGAGCTCCCTATGGGGCCACGAAGCGTGTGAGGGGTGTGCCAAATTGGGTGCGGCGCCGCCATGCGAACGCAGCCACTGGGGCCTTCGGTGGAGCTCCCTGTGGGGCCACGAAGCGTGTGAGGGGTGTGCCGAAATGGGTGCGGCGCCGCCATGCGAACGCAGCCACTGGGGCCTTCGGTGGAGCTCCCTATGGGCCCACGAAACGCGTGAGGGGTGAGCCGTGATAGTGGGAGGATTTTTTTTGACATCCACAACTGCCAAGCCATACTCTCTGGGGGGACGGCGCCTCCCCCCAGAGGAGGGGGCAGGGCTGGGTGGCGCCACCTGCCACTTTCGCCACCAGCCCTGCCCCACCGCTGACGTCACGGCAACTGCGGGGGGACTCACGCCGAGACGGCTGCCAGTCCCGCAGTGCCGTGGAAACAGCGGCGGCCCCTCGCCCCACTCTCGTTGGAGGGAGCCGAGGGAAAAGAATTCACAGCCTGCTGCACTGACTCGTCAGCCGGGCGGATCACCGACCCCTGGTCTGCAGGGGTCGGGACGAAACACAAAAACGGTACGACCCTTCGCGGGAAGGCGCTCTGAGACCGTGGATTTCGATACCATCCGAATCAAAAGTTGGGGACGGGCGATGAGGAGGAGGGAGGCACGAGGGCGGAGTGGGGAATCGCCCCTGCGGGCAATTCTTCAGGTCGGCCTACTCCCAAGTTCTTCCTTGGGTGGCGACCTCGCATGACTTTGTTAAAATTAGTGCGGCCGTGGCCGCGCAGCTCGTTGGGGCACTCCTTGGACAAAGCAGTCTTGACAAAAACCGCTTGGTGCATATAGCCCCCGCATTTGGGGCAGAAATAGAAATCGGCACCATCCGTTCACGGCAGGACCACAACGCTATGAAAAAGAGAATCAGCGATGTCCAGATCAGCGCTGGCTTTGCCGATGCACGATCCGCCAGGCGGCATGGCGCAAGAACGAGAACCTACCTTGCACACAATGCATCTCCACACAGAGTGTTGCCACTGCCACTGATGCGGGACCGAGGGCTCCACGGGACCACAGGTGGTGCGACAAGGGGTGACCAGCGGAGCGTCCTCGAGATTCAAGCGTGGCCACAGCGGCAGCAACTTGGCAGCGAGACGGCAAACGACTTTACTGATTTTGACGGCGCGGTTCACTCGCTCTTCTTCCTCGGGCGACGGCTGGGGGTGAGAGCGGGCGCCGCGCTGCGCAGCTTTGTCGGCAAAATCGTTACCTACTCTACGGATTCTCTCAGCATCAGATATGCCGCTCTCATCCACATCCTGGTGGGCTTTCACTTTCACCACAGACTGGACGAAAGGGGCATTATTGATATACAGAAACTGGCCAGCATAGCGCCTCCTGTACGACAATCGTTCACTAGGGGGCAGGCGGAAATGATTAACTACCGCAAGGCAGTCAGAAAAAAACTTCAGAATTGGCTACAATGTGGAGAGCAGCCATGGCAAGGGAACAATACTCCCCAGCTGGTGCTGTCTGGCTGATCGGGTGGTGCACAGGACCATGCAGGGCGCACAAGAGGGAGCCCTGGGGGGAGACCATGCAAACCCCCCAGCCCGCCCTTGAAAGTTCTGAGATGGGATGCCAGAAACAACTCCCGTCAACATAGATACTGCCCTGCAAGTCCCCATTAGCGAGCGCCTCCGAGAAGTCCTCTTCCTCAGCAGCTGGCAAAATGGCCCCACCCCCCGAGCTAAGGGCCTTTGGCCAGAACGATTCGGGATGCTCGAAGATCCCCCGATCGAAAAGGATGCGATCCCCATCAGACAACGGACCCAGGGCAACTTCTAGGATCTCTGGAGGGATAAGCTCGCTGCGAGTCTCGGACACTGCGGGGCACTCGTAAAGTCTGTGGTGCACAGAGTCTGGCTGAGCACGACATAGAGGGCAGAGCAACTGCTCGTCGCAGAGCTGGTAGCCCACCTCTGCGGCTCTGTCGGCAGTCCAGGCCCCACCGCAGCAAAGGTTCCTGATCGAACCCTTCTCCAGTGCAGTACATTTCTTCGATCGCATCTGGCTCTTGCAAATGTCGAAACAAGCCCGATCCCACCCAACATCCAAGCTACTTCCCACATGCATTTCAAGACCCCTCACCACTGCCCGCCTGAGGATGTCCTTCAAGGGCTGACAAAGGTGAGAGAGACTAATGTGCCGTCGTGCATGGCGAGAGTGGCGTAGTTGGGCATGGACCAACCGATGCGCTTGACAGACAAGAAGAGGGCAGAGATCGGGCCAGCGACAGATCGCCACGTCTTGGGCTGCAGCTTACCCTCGAACACTGACGACCAGCACCTACGGAGCTCCTTATGAGACATACCCCCCAAGTATTGATGATACTGGGCCGCCCATAACTCCTTTCCCCACCGAACGATAGGTGCGACCATCCCGTAGTAAGTGGGGTCGTCCTCACAAACCAAAGCAGAAGAGAGGCTGCGGCCGCCACAAGACGGCCTAAGACACTTGCCTGCTTGGCGGCGGATGTGGGCAAGCTCGGCGTCGCTGACCCCGTGGATCTCGCAGCCGAAATTGATCCCCGCCAATGCCCCACTGGTGAAAATCTTCTTAGCGGAACGGCCCAGGACCTGACGTTGTTTGCTGATCCTGCTGACACGCTTGTCGAAGGTGGAGCGGCGCTGCTTCGCTTTCCTACAGCGGCCCTTGACCCTCCTAGGCAGCCCAGCGGTATCGTCTGTCCCCAGGTTGACAGCCGAAGAGGTCCCCCCAGGGCCGGCCCAGACACCCAAGAAGGCCAGAAGTTTTTCCCCCAGACGCCGCTGACTGCATACGAGGCTCGCCTTGTCAGGAGCGACCTGGCACTTGATATCGGCCTCCACAGCCTTGAACAAGCCCACAGCCCCGACGGTGATGGCCGAATGAACTTCTTGAAAGCAACCCTGAGCAGACAGACCCAGGTCATCGATGAAAAGATCCAGGCTGGACGACGGATGCAGCTGGACATTCACAAAGGCTTTTATGTAATAGACCCTGACAAAACTAGTAGCAATGCTGCATCCCGCAATGACGCCACGGATCGCCAGGAACGGCCCCTGGATGAACCCACTGATGTTTATGTACCTGGGGGCCCGATAGGCCGTAACACAAAGCCTGGAAACCACCTGCGGGAAACCCGACTCGTCACATCTTGTCGCGAGGTCCTCTAGGTCCATGGTTTCATAGAACTTATACATGTCCCAGAGGAGGGACGCCGAGCACTTGCCTTGCTGGACAGCCGCTTCACTCTTGGCAGTCTGCCGCCAGACGACATCCGAGGCCGACTTGAAACCATAGGCTGCAAACATCGCATGCTGGTTAGCCTCCTCCCACATCAACGCCTCCCTCCTCCTGCACTTCCCCCGGGGTCTGTAGGGCGAGGTGAAGATGCCTATGGGGCGGAGGCCGCCCAGCGGCTTGGCCAGCATAGCCAGCATGACCAAACGCAACTGCTCAGGCAAGACGGCCATCGTCTCCATGATGGCGAAAAGCAACGAGACAACTTGCAGAGCCTTGTCACACAGCAGCGCGTAATGCCGAAGGTGAAAGCCATCAACAGACACAGCTGACCGCTTGGCGTACCCCCTGCTCTTCTCCCTCAAGCAATCAGGTGACACCAGAGGGAGATGTTCCAAGGGTTGATAAGGCTTGGGATCCATCAAATCGAACAAATCGGTTTCGGCCAGCCATAGCTTCTGGAAGCGTTCCCCTTCAGCGCGCAGAAGGGAACGAGGATCAGAAACCACCTGGCCCGCCGCGCTGAGGGTCGTGGAGGGAACCCAAGCCTCTACAGGACGCGTCCAGGCATGGGCGTTGCGGCCACCACCCTGGTCAATGTCCCTTAGAAGCCACTCCTTCCACGACCGCTCTCCAGCAGCTCGAGCCGCCTTGGCGGTCGAGTCCAGCAAGTCGGCTAACTCGATGGACACGCTACCTATGGCCTCCAAGGTGACCTCGTCCTGCCCAATGAAACCCAAAACTCTACGATGAGCCTCAAAGATAGCGCCAGACCCCATATGCTTCTGAATGAACGGCGAGGGGGACTCCAGAACCTTCTTGGCACTCTCGATAGGGATCACGCCCGAACAGTTACCCTGCAAGGTCCTCCAAGAAGTAGTCCAATCCCTGAAACTCTGCGAGAGCCATCTACACACACATAGTTCAGGATGCCGAGCGGGACGCTGGTCACGCCCCAAGACAGGAACCCACCAGACCTTGGGGATCTCACCTCGACACCCAGTTTTAGGGAGCTTAACCTGGAGCTGATCGGTTGGCCCATCGCTTATACAAGTCGGTGAGCCCATAGTGAGCGTCCAGAGACCCCCGACGGGCACAGTCAAGTACTCCGTTAGCTAAAACCAGCGTGGCATCCCAGTCCTGAGGAGCAGGTCCAGGCCCGACAGGAACTTCAACAGGCAAAGGAGGAGGCTTTCTGAACTGTAAGACTCGAAGATCGGCTAACCTGGCATGGAAATCGACCCCCGCAGGCGAGTGAGGGGACGTCGGATCATACCTGTCGACCCACGTACCCTTGACACCTTTCGATAAGCCCCCAGAGACCACGAAAAAATCATAGACCTTCCCACCAGCTGAGCTAAGACAAGTGGACAAACCGGCCGTGATCACCTGGCCATCTAATCGCTGAACGAAGTTGGAGTCGTCTAGCAACGAAGGCTCCATATTGAAATCGCCTCCGATCACAAAACTGTTGAGGCTGCTACTGGCAATCGTACCGATCCTCGACAGCAGGGCCAAGTTCCTGTCGGACAAGCCCTCGCAGCACGACAAGTAGCAGGAGATGCACAGGATGGGAGGAAGGTCCCCAGCATGAACAACCCCAGCAACGGCACGATAGTCTTCCACCACATAACCCCCTGGGGGCCAATGGAGGCCCAAACCTGACCGAGCTAGAATAGCCACCCCTCCTGAAGTGCCTAAGTCTGACGAGGCCTTAGCACTCCCGAAGATCGATTTCCAACCGTGATTAAGGGCCCAGCGCTGAGCGTCTGGGATCTGGTGCACGAGCAAGTGGTGCTCCTGGAGCAACACCACGTGCGCCGCCGTCTGCAAGAGCCAATCCTTAGCAGAACTCCAGGCCGTGCAATTGCATGTGACTATCTTCAGGTTTATGGCATCCCCCCCAGGGGCTGGGGGGGCCTTAAAAACTTCAAAACTTTCAGGCAGAGAAATCGAACCTGAGGGGGGAGGAGCCTGCGGGCCGACAGGGGAAAACGCAAGATTGGGCTGAACACCAGCTCGCTTTTTGCAAAAGTCCCCCTGTTTACAGACGCCTCGGGTACTGTTGGCGGAACACAACAGCGCAGCTATATATTTATCAAGAGAGCGAATGGACTGAGCAAGGCGATCCTCAAGCTCAGCTCGATTAAAGACTTCACAGAATGGAGGTTGGGAAGAGATGTAGTGATGGGCCCCCCTGCCCGCGCTCACAGCGGAGTCACGCGGGAGGGGGCAAATGGCACTTTGCGGGGCCCAGGGCTGCTTCAGCACGTGCACGAACGTCAGGAGGTGCATCCCCAGCTTCACCAGGCTGCTTGGCCGCCTCGCCATCGGGCGGGCCCGCCGCAGTGCTGGCAGCAGCGCGGCCGTCGGGGCCCGACCCAGCGCCGTTCGCCACAGTTGCCTGGCCTGGCCCTGCACCGCCACCAGAGACGGCCGCGCCGTCCTCGCCCTTCCTCTTCTTGCCAAGACGCTGAACATGCTTTGCTTGCTCATCACGAGCAGACTGAGCCTTCTCCAGCGCCCCCTTGAAGAGGGAGTTGCACGCCTCGCGGAACTGCTCGTTGAGCGCTGCACGCCGAGCTGCCATCTGCTCCTTGTCCTCGTCGGAGACCTCGTACTCGCCCTCGTCGAAGAGGAAGATCGAGTCCAACGAGACCATATCCAGCACGTTGCACGAGCCCTGCATGAGCTCAGACACATCCACCTTGGTACGCCCGAGAGGTTCAGCGGGGGTGGGATCGACCACGTTCCCAGCCAGCTCGCGGACCAGGTCCTTGTAGTTGTCGTCAGCAGCCTGCAAGGACTGCTGAGCCGCCGCCGTCGAAACCTTCTGCTCCTCCACCTGCTTCTCCAGCTTGGTGAGCTTATCGAGCTCCGTGGACAGCTTCCGCTCCCAGTACTGCACACTGCTGTGGGCCTTGGCTGCACGCTGCTGGACGGGGGCAGGAGTGGAGATGCGGAGCAGCTTGTCGAGCGCCGTCTTGTGACGGGTGGCCGCCTCGCCGTCGCCAGACTTCTCGCACAAGCCGATGAGCGTCCGCAGCTCGGTCTCGGACAGCTGGGCCGAGGGAGAGCCAGCTGGATGCCCGCCAGCACCGCCAGGGCCCCCAAGAGCAGGAACAGGCGCAGGCTTGAGGGCAGGCCAGTGGGTTCCCGACTTCGGCCAGCCCTGCCCGACGAGACTGGGGGGTCCTGCACGCATCTCACCGCAGTGCTTGCAAGCGATCCAGCCCTCGAGGTTCTTCTTGCATCCGCATGCCTCGCAACGCCAGCGGCGACCCGACCACGACCCCGTGTCCTGACGGGGGGGTGACCAGCTCCATTGGCCACCGCAGTCGGGCTGGGTGCCCCACTGGCCCGACGGAGGCCCAGCCCTGGCCGCCGACCCTGCGCGCCAGGGTGCCTGGGTCGGCCACGCCCCGCCACCATTGCTGCGAAGATGCCAAGCATTCTTGGCCATGCGAGAGAGATTCCGAAGCCAAAAAACTGGCTCGCACACACAAAGCTGTCCTGAAGTTGGTGTGTGCAATGCCCAAAAGCTCGGGCACAGGACAGCTGTGATAGTGGGAGGAGGGAGGAGGGAGGGGGGAGGAGGCGGAGGAGGAGGAAGGAAGGAAGGAGAGGAGACGCGGGGCACCGTCTCTTCAAAACGAGGACCCAACATCACAGGATGGTTGGGGAAAGTCAACGATGTTGGCTTGTCGGGACTCTCTTGGGAGGCCTCTTGGGATGCCTTCGGGGCCTCATGGAGCTCTTTTGGAACGTCTTCGGGCCCTCCTGCCCATTCCTGAGGCTATCTATGCGCGTCTTGGAGCGCTCGCGGGCCGTCTTGGGCGGTCTCGAACTGTTCCTGGCGGTCCCAGGGGCCCTCCGGGACGCTTCGGACGCTCCCGGGGGCGCCCTGCACCCCCCATGGAGATGACAGGCACCGCCCCGGGGCCCTATTCCATATATATATATATATATATATATATATATATATATATACACATATAGATGTAGATATAGATATATGTATGTCTATGTTCAAGTCGTTGCTTCTTCTTCGAGTTATCCCTTGGGACTTCCCACTTCGGAGGTCCAGAGATGGCGTCCTGAGGGATGGGGGCCCAAGGATAGGAAGGGATCCAAGTGTTGATTGTAATGGCCTCGGGCCAGTGCCGCCGATCCGGGGGGTTCTGGATTCGGTGATCTTCGCGGCTCTGTGGCCTTCTCCCTCCTCGATTCTTCCGGTCCTCTTTCTTCTCTGGGGGGGTGCCTGGAGCTGTCCCAGAGGGGTCCGGGGAGGGTTCCGAAGGGGAGGGTCCTGGGGGCGGTAGCGGCTATAGATCTGAGGGGGGTCCTTGGGACCCCTTCGAAAAATTTTGGGGATGCGCAAATCATTCAGAAAACGCCAGATGGGGGACCGACCCCCCCTCCTCCCCCCATTCCCCGGGGGGTCTGGGTGCGCAAATCATAAAGAAAACGCCAGATGGGGGATCGCCCCCCCTCCCTTTCCTCCCTCTCCCGGCAGAGCCACCCCGGAGACCCCCCCCAAGCAGAGCTGAAGCTCTTGCTTAGGCTCAGAGCTGGAGCTCTTGCTGAGGCTCCTTGTAGTTCACACGCTGGATTGGCAGATTTCATGGTTTCTACAGGCGGTGCCCGAGTGGGGGGCCAGTATTGTCACGTTTCGCGCCGGCGCCGTCTGGGAATCCAGCACGATCGTGACCTTACCTGTGGGTGGGGGCGGCCGAGGCCGGTAACGGCCGCTCTCGCGACGCATGACAATTTGCCTGGCGAAGGACCCAACCATATGCAGCTATGAGTACCGCAACTGTGAATCTCGTATTCGGTGGCGTTCCCTATGGGGCCACGAAGCGGGTGAGGGGTGTGCCGAAATGGGGCGGCGGTGTCATGCAACCTTTCCCACTGTGGCCTTAGGTGGAGCTCCCTTTGGGACCACGAAAAGTGTGAGGGCTGTGCCGAATGGGGCGGCTGTGCCATGCGAACTTTCTTCTCACTGTGGCCTAGGTGGAGCTCCCTATGGGGCCGCGAATCGTGTGAGGGGTGTGCCGAGATGGGGCGGTGGTGCCATGCGAATTTTCCCACTGGGGCCTTAGCACTGGGGCCTCCGGTGGAGCTCTCAATGGGACCACGAAGCGTGTGAGGGGTGCGCCGAAATGTGGCTGCGGTGCCATGCGAACTTTCCCATTGTTGCTTCCAGTGGAGCTCCCTATGGGGCCACAAAACGTCTGAGGGGTGTGCCGACATGGTAGACTGATGCGGGGAGCAGAGGCAAGGAGGGGGAGGAGGGAAGAGGGAGGAGGGGGAGGAGGGCGGGAGGAGGTGAGAGGACGCGCGGCGCTGTCTCTTCATGACGAGGACCCAACACCACAGGATGGTTGGCACGGTTTTGGGCCTTGGGTCGTTCTCTTAGGACGTCTCGGGCGGCCTGAGCCTCAGGGTCCCAAGACCATGCGGTGACGGACCGCGCGGTGAGGTCGCTGTGGTTTCCGAGGTCACCACGCGGTCCGTCACCACACGGTGTTGGGCCCTCAAACTCTCGGCCCATTTTTCTCGGTGGTTCATTTATTGTCTCCTCCTCCTCCTCCTCTTCCTCCTCCTCCTCTTCTTCTCGGCGGTTCCTTTATTGGGAAGGGATCCCAGGTCGACTGCCGCTCTGGGTCGGGACTCGTTGGGCGCTCCTCGCTTCCCGCCCCCTTTCCTTTCCTCCCTTCCTTTGGAGTCGGCTGTGGGTCTGAGGTGGCCTAGCACTGTTTCTGGCGAGCAGGAAGGGGGGCCGGGGGGCGAGGTTCGAGGTCATGGGTTCCAGAAGGTTTTTTTTCCTTCTCCGGCCTCTGGGAGCCGTTTTCGGGCCCCGAGACCGTCAAGAACAGATCCGGGATGACAAATTGCACCAGATGGACGGGGGGAGGGGTCCAGGGTCAGTTCTTGTACGGATTTGCCTTTACCCTTCTTGACACAGTCTCTGGGGGTCCATCAAGTTCAGACCTCCTGGCGGCCTCCAACCCTTCCCTTCCTTTGATCTTCTCCTCCTCCTCCTCCTCTTCTCTTGAACTTGCAAAGGTTCAAGACGATTTAACTAGGTCTTGCGGCGGTGCCTGACTGACCTACAGAGGCGTCCGTCGGAAATTCACGTTCCCCTTGTGCGTCTTGCGGTCATTGAACGCTCGAGCACAACGTGGTGCCATGAGGCCCTGCCGGTGATAGGAGGGGTCTGGGGCGAGGGTGGGGGCATCTGTTCACTGGCCTCTGCATTCAGCATTATGGCGTGTAGTCTCTTGACAGGGGATCCTGGATCACCACTTGTTGTCAGGCGATAGAGGTGCTAGGCCCCACGCCACTAGACTTTTTTTTCGGAGCCTGCGCGCGACCCGTAACCCAGCGGTGGATGTCCGCCAGGCCCCGACAATGCCGTCTGGCACTCGAATCATATTTGATTTGATTGAGCCAGTTCAAGCTCCAGCAACCTTGAAGCTGGCATGCCTCTGGCGTGAATGCGACGTGGTGTGATAGGGAACCGCACGAAACCGCAACCATGCGCGATCATCACGTAGCACGTACCAGAGGATCAATCGCACACGTCGTTTGCAATTTTGTGTTGTTCGGTAGTTTGCGTGACCTACTTCCGAGCCGCCGGGCTTTGGCAGCCTGGTGGGCAGAGAGAACCAGAGAGAGAGAGGGAGGGCTGTGGCAGCCTGGTGGCTGGAGGCTCCCAGAGGCTGGAGGCTCATCCCAAATCATTTGAATCCTTCGAGTCGCGTCATTGTCGATCTTTCTTCTCTCAGGCGGACAAGCGTGGACAGCACTGCGGATAGCCTGGCGTGGTCAGCACTGCTACAGTAGTTGCGCGAGCAGGATCCGCCATCTGTGTAGCTGTTGTTCCCCGGACAAGCTTTCGTCCGAGCGCCCCGTCATCCGTGGGAGAAGAACATGAATGGTCGGGCCGAGCACCTGACGTGGAGAAAGTGAGAAGAGGAGAGCCGCGCGTCTGACCAGGGGCTTTGCAAAGCGGGTCCCAAACATGTGCGCAATAGTTCGTGCAACCCGTTCGTGCTGGACACGCACGTCGTACAACATCAGCACGCGGCTGTCCCGTGCGCAGTCACTCGCATCGTGAAAGCACGGTGAACTTGATCGTGCGCTGGTTCTGTTAGCCGTGGCATGGATTCGGCTCCCTCCCTCGTGCCGCTCTCACGCTTTGGGGTGACATCTGCGATTCTTTCCCGTTCCCTCCTCCCTCCTCCCTCTTCTGTCTTCCTCCTCCTTCCTCTCTCCTTCCGTTTCCTTCTCCTGCCCCCCCTTTTTTCCACCCCCCTCTCTATTTTGTTTTGCCCCCCCCCCCCCCCCTGCACACATGAGCAGCGGACCCGACCCCGCCGTTTGCGGGCGCGCGCCTCGGAAGGGGGGCCGAGGCTCGGAGAGGGAGGCCCGCGGAGGAGGGGGGGAGGCGTGGCCTTGGCCTCGCTCGGGCGCGTGCATTTGTTCTCGGCGAGGACCACCGAGGACTGTGGAGGACGACCCACGGAGAGGAAGCGTGCTGCCAAATGGTTTCCAGATGTCTAAACAGATGTTCCAAACATGTTTAAACATGCACAACGCATGTTCTAAAACATGTTTAGAACATGTTTCCGACATATTAAACACATCTTGAATTCAATGATAGGACTGTGAGGGTGTCCATTGTCGTGGCATCCACGAGGAGCATCCTGGACCATCGAGCAGGACACACACACGCACGACAGCGAAAAAGTGCACGGGAATGGGACGTCCGAGCGATGGCGAGGCGTGTGGGGGGGTGAGGGCGCAGGCAAGGCGCCGCTCTCCTGGGCTCCATCCCCCCTCAATTTGTGGAGGACGATCAACGGAGAGGAAGCGTGTTGCCAAATGATTTCCAGATGCCTAAAACATGTGTTAAACATGTTTCAAACACGCAAAGAGACATGTTGGAACCATACTGGTAACATTTCCCGACATGTTAAACACATGTTATATTCAATGATCGGACTGTTCGGGTGTCCGTTGTCGTGGCATCCACAACCCTTGACGCGGACCAGGAAACACCGCACGCACCCCTGCGCGCCTGAGTGACGCGCTCGTTCGCCCTGCTCTCTCGGGGGCGGGCCACCGGACCCAGGGGTCACGGGGGCGCTCGGGAAGCGGGTCGTGCAACAGTTCGTGGTCGCTTGGCCGTCCGAGGTCATTTCTAGGCTGCGTGAGCGCGCTTAATTCGGGACGGTTTCACTAGGTCTTGCGGCGATGCCTGGCTGACCTACAGAGGCGCCCCGTCGGAAATTCAATTTCCCCGGGTGCGGCCTGCGGTCGTTGAGCGCTCGAGGACAACGTGGGGTCGGGAGGCCCCGCCGGTGAGAGGAGAGGGAGGGGGCGAGGGTGGGGCCATCTGCTCACTGGCCTCTGCATTCAGCCTTATGGCGTGTAGTCTCTTGACAGGGGATCCTGGAGCACCACTTGCTGTCATGCGACAGAGGTGCTATGTCTCCCCGTCCTTCGATTGCTTCTTTTGGGAGCCTGCGCGCGACCCGTAACCCAGCGGTGGATGTCCGCCAGGCCCCGACAATGCCGTCTGGCACTCGAATCATATTTGATTTGATTGAGCCAGTTCGAGTTCCAGCAACCTTGAAGCTGGCATGCCTCTGGCGTGAATGCGACGTGGTGTGATAGGGAACCGCACGAAACCGCAACCATGCGCGATCATCACGTAACACGTACCAGAGGATCAATCGCACACGTCATTCGCAATTTTTTGCTGTTCGGTAGCTTGCGTGACCTAGTTCCGAGCCGCCGGGCTTTGGCAGCCTGGTGGGCAGAGAGAATCTGAGAGAGCGAGAGAGGGAGGGCTACGACAGCCTGGTGGCTGGAGGCTCCCGGAGGCTGGAGGCCCATCCCAAATCATTGTCAGAGTGAGGGGGCCGAGCGGTCACTGTCCCTGGGCGCGTGGCTGAAGAGAGGTTCTGCGGTGCGGATTGTTGTTGTTGTTGTTGTTGTTGTTGTTGCTGTTGTGGTTGCTGTTGTTGGTGTTGTTGTTGCTGTTGTTGTGGTTGCTGTTGGTGTTGGTGTTGTGGTTGTGATTGTGATTGTTGTAGTGGTTATGGATGTGGTTGTGGTTGTGGTTGTGCTTCTGGTTGTGGTTATGGTAGTGGTAGTGGTTCAATAGGAGCGAGCGCCGGCCCCCGGCGCCCCCCCCCCCAACAATAACGCGGACGGCTCCCGCTCGAGAATTCCTCGCAATTCATTGAGGGACGATGGAGTCCTACTCTGGGGCCCCAGCCCCCCCCCCCACACCCCTGCGTCCCCGCACCCCCGCGCCCCCAGACACCCAACCATATAGGGCTGCTACCAAAGCTGTGTGAATCCCTTTCTAGGGATTTTGCCATAGCTGTATGGACCCATATAGGGATCGTGCCACACTTATATCGGTCCCTATACGGATCCTACCAGAGCTGTATGGTTCCCCATAGGGACGGTACCACAGCTGTGTGGATCCGTATAGGGATCCTACCACAGGTGTAGGGATCCTTATATGTATCCAACCACAGTTGTATGGATCCCTACAGGGATCGAGCTGCATGGATCCGTATAGGGATCCTACCACCTACCACAGCTGTATGGATCCACGTAGGAGTCGGACCACAGTTGTTTGGATCCCGATCGGGCTCTTCCCGCAGCTGTATGGACCCCTATAGGGATCCAGCCACAGCTGTATCAGTACATATAATGCTCGCATCACAGCTGTAGGGATCCCTATAGGGATCCTGCCACAACTGTGTCGGTCCCTATAGGGATCGTGTCACAGTTGTAAGGATCCCAAGAGGGATCGCACCACAGCTATATGGATCCCTATATCGGGGGCGGCAAAGGGGGGTGATGACTAGGGGGGGGTGGATATCATGGCGTGGGCCACGATATTTCCCCAGATTTCATGGCGCCTTATTATTTCATTACGTCCCTGGCCCCCCCGCTGGGCCGCGCACATGCCGCCGGTTATTATTTGCACCCCCCCCTCTGGGACACCTCCCTCTTGGCCGCTCCCGACTATAGGGACCCCGCCACAACTGTATGGATCCCTGTAGGGCATGAGCCCCCATAGGGGATCCTGCCACAGCTATGGTAGGATCGCTACAGGCATCGTACCAGAGCTGCATCGGTGCTTATAGGAATCGTACCAGAGCCGTAAGGATCCTCATGGGGATCGTTCCAGAGCTGGAAGGGTTCTGGCAAATTTCGGAGCACCTCTCACACGTTTCGTGGCCCCGCATGAGGCTCCCCCTAAGGCTTCGGGCCCATCTCGGAGCACCCCTCACACGTTTCGTGGCCCCGCAGGAGGCTCCACCGAAGGCTTCGAGCCATTTTCAGAGCACCCTCGCACGTTTCGTGGCCTTCTCCACCGAAGGCTTCGGGCCCATTTCGGAGCACTCCTCATGCGTTTCGTGGCTCGGAGCACCCCTCACACGTTTCGTGACCCCGCAGGAGGCTCCACCGAATGCTTCGGGCCCATCTCGGAGTACCCCTCACGCGTTTCGTGGTCCCGCAGGAGGCTCCATTGCAGCTGGTAGGATCCATGTAGGGATCCTATTACAGGGATCCTGGCCCCCCTGTAGGGATCCTACGACAGATGGTAGAATTCCTGTCAGGGATCCTGTTGCTGCTGGGAGGGTTCCCTATAAGGATCCGATTGCATGTGGTAGGATCCCTATAGGGATCTATGACAGCTGGTCGGATCCCTATAGGGATCTTATCGACGCTGGTAGGGTCCTTCTGGATCCAATCGCAGCTGGCACGATCCATATATCGATCCTATTACAGCTGACACGATCCGTATAGGGATCCTATCACAGCTGGTAGGATCTGTCTTGGGATTCATTACAGCTGGTAGGATCCCTATAGGGATCTTATCACAGCTGGTAGGATATTCATAGGGATCCTGTTGCAGCTGGGAGGATCCCTATAAGGATCCTGTTGCAGCTGGCAGGATCCTCATAGGGATTTTATACCAGCTGGTTGGATCCCTAGAAGGTTTTGGTATGATCCCTACAGTGTTTCTGTGGGATCCCTGTAGGGCTTCTGTAGGATCCCCTCCCTGGTGCTCTTCGGGAGGGGGGAAGACGAGGAGGAGGAGGAGGAGGAGGAGGAGGAGGAGGAGGACCGACTATCTTTCTCTCTTGCTTCTCCTGCTCCTCCTCTTCCCCGGACCTCTAACGGACTGGGTGACGAGGAGTAGGGACGAGGGAGGGGGCGGATAAGGAGGAGGAGGAGGAGGAGGCGGAGGAGGAGGAGGAGGAGGAGGAGGAGGAGGAAGGAGAAGGGAGGGAGGAGGTGAAGACAGAAAGGTGAGGGGGGGAATAGCACTGGGAGGAGCAGCAGGAATTGGAGGGAGGAGGAGGAGAGGGGGACGAACGAGGGGAAGGGGAAGAGGAACAAAAAGGGAGGAGGGATGATGAGGAGGAGCAGGGATAGGGAGCTGTATGGTGGAGGACTCGCCATGGATTCGCCATCTACCAGGATGGGGGTGGTGTGTCGCCACTAGGACAAAGGGCAGCGCGGCAACCACTTTACCGTGTATACACCGTCGGGCGGCCGACGACGACGACGACGACGACGTTGACGGGTCAGAGTCCTCAGGGATGCTTGTTGGGGTTTGGTCGAAACGCTCTTGGGGACCTCGGGGGACAGTGTAGGGGTCTCTTGGGAGCCTCCTGGGACCAGTTGGGGCTTCCCGGGGGCCTCTCGGGAGCATCTTGGGGTATCTTCGGGGATTCTTGGGGGCCCTTTTGGGGCCTCCTGGTTTCTCCTGGGAGCACTCGGGGCGGAGGTCTCGACATGTCCGTTTTGGTCCGTCGGCTCGGCACCGTCTTGGTGCCGTCTTGGGGGCCTCTGTGGCCCTCCTGGAGGCGTCGTGGGCCGTCTGAGGACTCTTGTGGGCAATTTCGGGTCGCTCGCGGAGCCCTCTGGGGTTGCCTGGGGGCGATCTGGGGGGCCGCCTGGGTCGTCTTGGAGCGTCGGGAAGCGGGAGGGACGAGAACGCCGAATGATGTAAACACTTATGGAACATCTACGATTTTTGTTTTTGAGGCGCTCTTGGGTTGCGCTCTCGCGTGGGACTTTCTCGCTATTTATGCAAACGCCGCGCCCTCGACACTCAGGAATCACGCTCTCGCTGTGGCTTTTCTCACCATTTACCTGGGAATCGCGCTATCGCTCGAGCTCTCTTCGCGATTCATGCAGTGCTCCTGCTTCAACAACGCGCCTTTTCGACATAGCCGTTTGGGCTCGGCTTCCCGACCCGCCAGTTAGAGTCTACCAGCCCGATGGGCCCGTCTGGTTCTGCCTCGTGTTTTCTGCTCCCTAGCCCCTTCCTGCTAATCCCGTCTTCCATCCGTCCTCTTCTCCATTGTTTCAGGGTCTGCACGAATTACACGCGGCAGGTAAGGAATCAGACTTCCAGGGGGTACGATCGAAGACGAAGAGGGCGGGTACCGAGGGTTTGGGATATACGAGTTACATGGCACGCGAGCAAGGCAAAGCAGACAATATTAAGCTGTTTGTTGTTGATGATGTTGTTGTGCTTGTTGTTGTTGTTGCTGCTGCGGCTGTTGTTATTGTTGCTATTATTGTTGTTGTTGTTGTTGTTGTTGTTGTTGTTGTTGTTGTTGTTGTTGGTGTTGCTGTTGCTGTTGTTGCTGTTGTTGTCGTGGTTGTTGTTGCTGTTGTTGCTGTTGTTGCTGTTGTTGCTGTTGAACATTATTAATTCTAAAGAATAATTATTGTTGGGACCCCTGGTGCACGGCCCCCCTGCGCCGCCTAGGCCGCAGCTACATTTTCATCATTTTCGTGAGGAAGCCTCAGGTAATTCGATGTGATCAAGATCCGGTTGTTTTGTTCCCCCCCGCTTTCCCTTGCAAAAAACACTATAAAATGACATTTCTTGTTCTAATATAATCAAATTTCAAGAATCCCTTGCAAAAAATAAGGTAAAGTGGACATTCGCGCGCGCAAGACGAAATCCTTCCAAAAGCTTAGTGTTCGGAGCGATTTTAACATAAAAACATCAAAAAACCAATGGTTTTTCAACAAAAAAATGTCAAAATCTCATCCCGCGCGCTCTTGCGGATTCGTAGGAAACCCAACACTTTTTAAACATTTCTGTCAAACGGGCTTTTGCGAGCAACTTTTTCGAACTTCTGCGACAACGGTTGCGCACCTGCCAGGGCCATCATCCCTGTCAAATAATACCATGCGGGACACATTCGTTTTTTCTTCGCGCGCGCACGCCGAAATCTCCAAAAACCATTGGGCTTCTTAAGAATTTTAGCACCGCGCATCATAAAATCACACGAATCGCACCGTAGGTCCTCGAAAAACACCTGCACGACTTTTCAAAATTTCTACCCGCGCGCGCTGTCCGAATCTTAAAAAAACCAATGGTTTTCCAACATTTATGTTACATGAGCTCGCGCGAGCTACTTTCGCACGCTCTTGCAACGGGGTTCGCGCGCCTGCCAGGGGCCACAATCCCTTGCGGTTGCGCCATAGGTTGCGCCCTCGGCCGCCGAGAATAAAACGTCCCCCTATTGGTTGCGCCATAGGTTGCGCCCTCGGCCGCCGAGAATAAAACGTCCCCCTACTGGTTGCGCCATAGGTTGCCCCAGGAGGCCTTCAAGAGGCCCCAAGAGCCTCTGTGGGTGTACGAACGTAGGCTTAACAACTTCTGTGGGTGTGTACTCCACGCCAGTGTAGTAGCCACGGTCGTCCGCAGGCCACGAAGTGAAGTGTCCGAACGTCATAGGGCGGGAAGCTGGGTGTGGGTGGTGGCGAAGAGTCGTGTGGATATTTGGTAGAGCTTGCACTGCCCCCCCACAAAGTGGGGGTATTGGCTGGCGTCGCATGAAAACCCTGGCGCTGGTGAGAACACTGAGCGTTCGGGTAAAGTGATTGCTGTTGTTGTTGTTGTTGTTGTTGTTGTTGTTGTTGTTGTTGAATATTATTACTTCTAAAGAATAATTATTGTTGGGCCCCCTGGTGCACGCCCCCCCTGCGCCGCCTAGGCCGCAGCTACATTTTCATCATTTTCGTGAGGAAGCCTCAGGTAAAACGATGTGATCCAGATCCGGTTGTTTTGTTGTAATCCGTTTTCCCTTGCAAAAAACACTATAAAATGACATTTCTTGTTCTAATATAATCAAATTTCAAGAATCCCTTGCAAAAAATAAGGTAAAGTGGACATTCGCGCGCGCAAGACGAAATCCTTCCAAAAGCTTAGTGTTCGGAGCGATTTTAACATAAAAACATCAAAAAACCAATGGTTTTTCAACAAAAAAATGTCAAAATCTCATCCCGCGCGCTCTTGCGGATTCGTAGGAAAACCAACACTTTTTAAACATTTCTGTCAAACGGGCTTTTGCGAGCAACTTTTTCGAACTTCTGCGACAACGGTTGCGCACCTGCCAGGGCCATCATCCCTGTCAAATAATACCATGCGGGACACATTCGTTTTTTCTTCGCGCGCGCACGCCGAAATCTCCAAAAACCATTGGGTTCTTAAGAATTTTAGCACCGCGCATCATAAAATCACACGAATCGCACCGTAGGTCCTCGAAAAACACCTGCACGACTTTTCAAAATTTCCACCCGCGCGCGCTGTCCGAATCCTAAAAAAACCAATGGTTTTCCAACATTTATGTTACATGAGCTCGCGCGAGCTACTTTCGCACGCTCTTGCAACGGGGTTCGCGCGCCTGCCAGGGGCCATAATCCCTTGCGGTTGCGCCATAGGTTGCGCCCTCGGCCGCCGAGAATAAAACGCCCCCCTATTGGTTGCGCCATAGGTTGCGCCCTCGGCCGCCGAGAATAAAACGTCCCCCTACTGGTTGCGCCATAGGTTGCCCCAGGAGGCCTTCAAGAGGCCCCAAGAGCCCGCCGTGAGGACCCAATAAGCCCCCAAGAGGCCCCAAGATGCTTCCAAGAAGCCCCCCAAAGCCCCTCAAGAGGACCCCAAGCGGCGCCAGGAGGCTTCCCCCCTTCCCCAAGAGGACCCCAAGCGGCCCCAGGAAGCCTCCGACTGATCACTGTCACATCCGTAGCCATCTCGGATCAAGGTATCGCCTGTGTTCTTGGATGGGTCATGGCTTTGTCGGCGAAAGCCCTTGACGACCAGTATGGCCCAGAGCTGTCGCGGCCTCCCTTGGCCGACTGCGAGAGCCCGTATTATTTGCATCAGGCGCTCGTTGCAAAGGGTATCCAGGTCAGTCACCAGGCGTGCAAGACTTGGTGGGGCAAATATCGGGTTGTGCCTGGCAAGGTTAGTATTTCTAGCGCCCAGGAGCTGGAGGAGCAGCACGGTTCTGCCATCCGCCACCTGGGCATCGAGTATAATACACCTTTCAAATTATGCGGGGCGCTCCGACAGTTGGATCCACCACTGTATGTGACAGATCAGGTCGCAAAGATGTGGCTACTGCAGTATTCTTCCAAAGAGACGCTTGTCAAAGTGCAGAACGCTGGCCATCTGGAGACCTGGTATGGAGAACGTATTCGCAAAGACATGCCCGAGGGGACTACTGACGGGGCCGTGTTGAAGCAGTGGCTCCTGGGACATTTATCTGTATCTGCTGACGCCAGGGTATGCCAGAAGTGGCTCAGCACGGAGTGGGGCGCCAAGGGAGCATTGAATACTGCCCAAGCTGTGGAGGAATGTATAGGCCAGCGTCTTCGACTCAATCAGTATCGGGAGAGCTTCGCCGATGAGGCCGCCGCGGAGGTCCTCTCGCAGCTTCTCTCGGAGAGCGACCCTCCCGTCGCTGTCAGCGGTATGGTTTTGAGGCAATGGTACGTGAAGTATCACCCTGACTCTGGACCTTTGCAGTATGACACGGCTGAAAAGCTCGACGCGGCACTTGGTGACCACATGCGCGCGGTATATCCATGGTTGAAGTGCCGCACCTTGCATGCCGTGTTGCGTATGCGACGGAAAGCTGTCTTGGTGTCCCGAGGAGTGTTGAGACAGTGGTGCGATGCGTATGCGTCGGTGAGCTCTTCAGTGCAGGCGACGGCTTCATCCGCCCAGGCCGTCACCAGGCGTGTATTGAAGCGCCCGGCGGCGCAGGTCGCAGGCGGGGTATTGAAACGGCCAGCCGCCGCCGGATCTGCCCGCGTGGCCAAACGGCCTGCCGCGGTCGACTGGGAGGAGCCCGTATCGAAGCAGCAGGCCACGGCAGCTTCTTCCTCCACAGAAGTGGTTTGTATAAAGCTGCTGACGGGGGATGCTGTAGAGGCGGCATGCGGCAAGCGGTATCGAGAGCAGGTCTCCGACTTGGGCCTTGGCCTCACTTACCAGAATATGCAGGTGCGTCTGAAGGCCTGGGGGTATGAGGCGGGTCCATATGCCTTGCGAGAGTGGCTTTGCAAGTATCGACTCGGAGACGGTGCCAAACATGGCAATTGCGCCGTCTACGCGTTGTCGCGCAGGGACCTCCAGTACTGGTATCACGTAGAAGGCTTGAGGGGGCGAGCGCTGGTGGACAAGTATCGCGCGGAGACCGGGGTATTTGCACATTGGGTCGCCCTGGAGAGGTGGCTGAAGGCGCCCTCCCAGCAGCTGGCAATACTGGAGAATGCTGAGGAGGTACACAGCCACGTATGCGGGGAGTATGTCCTGGAGCAGCTGCAGAAGGGTGTCTCGGCCGAGGAGGTGAAAAAGGAGTTATTGGCGCAGTATCTCGTGGATTGCAGGACCACGCAGCGGCTCGTAGGGTATAGTAGCTATAGCGAGCAACGTGGCGAATACTGGACCAGCGAGCACCTAGAGCAACAGGAGTGGGAGTTCTTGTATTCCTTGGTTTCTCTGGATAGCAAGCTCGGCCACAACTGGGCGGTTGGCTGTCGCGCCCGGGCTAGACCTGGTTTGGAGGCTGTGCGTGTATCTTTATGTCAGCGCTTGGGCGTGGCGGAAGAGTTGGTGCCTTTGAACAATCTATCGGTATTTTTTGGTGGCCGCGAACGGCATGCCAAGTTGGCACTCGCGTATCCAGATGCCTTCGTATACAAGGACGCGCTGCCAGGTCCTGTGGTGGAGGCCTACGAGAGGACCTTTTTGGGCCAGGTGCTGCCGAGGACTGCGCACGCGTGTATCTCCGACCAAGAGCAAGGCTGGTATGCGAGAGCTTGCAGCGTGGCGACAGCTGACGGTTGCATAGTATTCCCGAAAATGGCGGCGGACGCTTGTCTTATTGCTGCGTATGCCATGTTAAAGTGCCAGGAGGTATTTCAGCGACAGTCTTGGTCCATGTCATTACTCACCAGTATCCAAGCCACCTACAAGAAGCAGTATAATCTGACAGATTTTGCGTTTTGGGTGTGCTACGGGAGTTGGTCCGCTTGCGAGGCCTGCGGTTCGTTCTTCTTCAATGACGAGTATTTCTCGAACCGTGTATATCAGGATCGTAGCACGTCGGAACAACCAGACATGTTGGCGGCGTATCGTCGGCAAGTACCGCAGGACCCGGTGGTGCACGCCTGTGGCCAAGTTGGTATATCTTCGAGATGGTGGTATAAGCCAGGCATGTACACGCCTGTGGTTGCCAGCTGCCCTTGCTGTTCTGGTAAAGAGACTCCTCTCGAGAAGTTCAACCGCCGTATGCAGAACCATGGGCAGGCCCTCAAGGTTGCAAAGACGTCGGAGCTGTATAGGATCCCCTTGGCGACGAAGTCGGGCTACGAGGCAAAGGAGTGCATCACCTGGCCTCGATATTCGTTTCGGCAGTTTTCGCTGGACCACAGCACTGGGCCCTGTATGCACGAGATGACCCTCGACGAATGTCGTGCTCTGAGCATCGTCGTCTTGAGGACCTCCGCGCAGCAAGAGAGGTATGGCGCTGCGCACCAGTTCAACTGGGAGAAGGTGGGTCTCTCGCGCGCGTACTTCAAGAAGGACCTGGTCTGCGAAGCGAGTGTGCCTACCGATCGGTGCAAGGCTGCATTTCATTTCTTGATGGAGCACAGCAAGTATTACCGCAGCTTTCTGACGGAGCAGAGGATCCGCGCGAGCAGGGGCGCCGCGGTCGCCCCCAACCCACCCCTCCCCAAAGGAAAAACCCACCCTCCCTCAACCCACCCCTCCCCCAACCCACCTCTCCCCAAACTCACCCCGGTCGCCCCGAACCCGCCCTCCCCCAACCCATCCCCCCCAAAAAAAACACGCCGGCAACAAAAACCACATCAACACAAACGCTATTCATTTTCTGGGGGCGCATGACAGGTATCACAGTAGCTTTTTGACTCCCACAGGATCCGCATCGAGAACCGCAGCTCCTTAAATCTTTCCTCCTACGACCTCTTTGTTGTCATGAAAGGTATCGAGTGTGCCATGTATCCCGTCTTGTATCCGACTACGGACTTCGCTGATGCGGGTATTGTGGAGCACTACTATGCCCAGACCCAGGATAGCACGAATCGGGTGGTATCCATCGGCCTGTCCTGGACTCGGAAGGTGCTGTCCAGTGCCCGTGTATATGGCGAGCAGCGGGATCTGCCGTTTTTCCTGTACGAGAAGCATCTGGCGAATAAGTATTTCAATGCGCAAGTTCGTGCCAAGAGCCTCGGCGTCACGGGGGACGTTATGACACGAGATTCGCAGGCCTCTACGGGGTATTGGGAGATTGTGCAAGACTCCCTCGCTGATCTGGTGCGTATCATGCTCGTGCGCTGCTACGACGAGAAGAATTATGAGGCCCTGTATCAGCACTGCCGCACTCTCCGGGGACAGGTATGGCTGTGCGCGTTTCCGAATTTGTTTATCACCATCGCGCCCGCGGAGTGGAAGTTCCCGAGGCCGTATTTCATGGAGCCGTATCTTCGCTGTATTTTTGCTGGTGCCTATATGATGTCACTCCATATGTACTTCCTGGTTCGCTGTATCTGGTTGTTCTTGGCGAACCGCTGGGGCCACAGGTTCGTTTCTTGTATAACATTCCAGGAATTGTTTTGCGAGTTTCTCTCATGTCATATGTATCATGTACCCCATATATCACATATAACAACTGGATGTGTTCCACAAGCTGCCCCAAAAATGTGACCAACTCTTCTTCGAGTTTGTCTCGTGAGTATCAGACGCATCGTGTATCATATGTATCATGTCACTACAGTGTGCTTACATAAAGAACAGTGTCCAGGTACTTCATCGTTTACGAGTGGTGTATGAAGACCGAGTACCAGGGCCGTGGCACCCCGCACTGGCACATTTGCGCGTGGGTTGTATGCTTTGGGCTGTTGCAGAATCTCCAAGGGCGCACTGGTACGGCTGTCGTGTCGGCATTCGTCAAGTTCCTCTCGCTGGTATTCTGCGCCGAGATAGATGTTCAGATAGGCAACGGCCGTTTGAACTACATCTCCGGGTATGTGGCGAAGGACCATGATGCCGTCGACGTGGGGCTCGGCGAGTATGTGCAGAAGAATGCAAACAGCTCCTGGCTGACCGCGTATCGCTTGCTCAGCAAGAGCAGCCCGTGCTTGCCGGAAGTGGCGATCCGTATGGCGCAACTGTCGGAATTTGAGCGGTCCTACTCCCATGTTTTGCTGTATCCACCGCAGCCTGCAGCCATGCTGAATTATGACGGGCGGCAAGGAAACTTTTCCTCGAGGATGTATGGTTTCTATCTTCAGGAGAAGAGGGAGCAGCTGGTCGCAGGGACTCCCGTATCGGAGAGTTTCTTGGTATGGCACCGTGGCAGGGAGTATGACACCTCGAACCACTGCGTACAGTTCCGTGGCGGCAGACATCAGCAAAGGTATGCGTCCACGCAAGTGGTCGCCTGCAGGTACTGGTACGAGCTGACCGACGGTTATTGGGGCCAGCATTCACTGACTGTGCTGCCACATGTATACGCTGCACAATTACTCCCTCGGACGTTCAAACACCTGGACAGTATGAAGAACTTCGTGGGCATGATCGAGTATCTCATGTCCTGGCAGTGGTCCGACACTGCTGGTATCGTGGAGACGTCGTGTGAATTGAAATTCCATAATCATGCGCTGCCGATGCGAGTGGGTGAGGACGGCCAGATACTGTCATTCGGCTCGGAGTATACTGCTGGAGTGTCTGTATTTGCCAATGATAGGGCAGCATTCGAGTACCTGCTCTCGCTGGCCCGACGCGATCTGCAATTTCGAGGTATGCGCGATGAGCGTGTCGGCTGCTTCGAGCAGAAGCAACACGCGAATTTTCTGCTGTATATGCGTGTTGCTCAATGCGATAACGAGCCAGAGTACGAGTGCCTCCGGCAGGCGTGGGATGTCTTGAATAGGCCGAAGTATCAGCAGCGCACCTGGAGTCCCGAGCAGGCTGACGCCATCGAACGGGTCAAGAAGGGTGTATCGCTGGAGGACGAGGAGGAGAAGCAGAACAGTAAGCGTTTCTTGTATATCAGTGGACCACCAGGCAGTGGGAAGACGGCAGTATTGCTGGAGCTGGCCATTTGGGCATGTGAGTCTGTTCAGGTTTTGATCGTGTGTCCCACCGGGTATCTCGTGCACCAGTACAAGTCCAAGCTGCCAGACAGACCTGGTATTGAGAACATCCGAGTGGATACCATACAAGGAGTCCTGAAGTATAAGAGGGCCGGGAAGGACGGGAAGGTCCGCTGGGCCCCGCCCTCGGCTTTGAGAGGTATTGACTTGATTCTTTGCGATGAAGGCAGCCAGTATGAAGATCAGGAATGGATGCGTTTTTTCGCCGCGGTGCGGGAGCAGCCGCATAAACCCTTCACTGGTATCGTGGCCGATTTTAAGCAGTTGCAGCCAGTATTGAGCGGGGGGCAATGCGAGCACTTCTGCAACCAAATTGGCAAGGTTGACTTGAAGACAGTGTATCGCACCGCAGACCAGCAACACCTGGTTTTCCTGAACCGTATACGCGAGGCTCAGCCAGATCGAGTGTGTTTGACAGAGTATTTTGGCGACCGGCACTGGCAGCATGAGTCCTTGGAGGCTTGTGTTGAGCGCGGTATGGCGTTGGCGGCGGAGAAAGGACATCCGTTTTCTTGGCTGACGTGTACGAACGCAGGCTCGGCAGAGGTATGCAGAGCGGCTCTGGCATTACTCGGCATTAGTGAGGCCGATCTGCAAAAGGGTGGGTATTCCGATCCCACCACGAAGTCCAACTTACGCATTTTGGCCAGACCTGGTATCGTGATTCGCCTCAGTCGGAACTTTGACAAACAGCGAGGCTTTGTCAATGGGGCGTTGGCCACGGTATGCGAGTCGCTTCGTGGAAACTCTGTGTTTACAGCCAGGCTGGTGGGCACGGGCAACATGGTATTGGTGCACCCCATCGAGGAGAATGGGGAGATCTTCCTGCCCTGCTGCTACGGGTATGCGACCACGGTGCGTCGAGCGCAGGGTGCGGATCTCTTTCACGGCTGTATTTACTTCGAGCAGAAGAAGAGAGTGGCCACGAGAGGGTATGGCTACGTTGCCTGCAGTCGCTTTAAGTCCCGCGAGGGCTGCTATGTATTCGGCAAGCTCCGCCGCAGTGACTTCCTCCCGGCTGGCCCTGAGAAGGCCGGCGAGATTCTGGAGCGTGGCTATGACTCGGTATCGTCATCTGACGACGAGGGGAAAGGCTTGGAGTATGCCTGTGCAGATCAAGGGGAGTATGACGCGGACCCTGTTCTGTCCATGGATATGGGCAACAATCTCTTGGACTTCCTCGTGAGCACAGAGGATACGGCAGATGTATCCAAGACCGAGTGCCAACGTATCCTGGCAGAGTTTGCTGCAGGTGCCAGTGCGGAGGCTGCCGATGCGCCAGTGTATGAAGAGCTTCCAGTGAGGGAGGAAGTGTGGGGCGAGAACGGTGAGCTGCTCGTATACGGCGGCACGGCAACGCCGGAATGATCTGTGACGTATGGTGGCGGACGTTGAAAATAAACGTACACACGCGCATGTGTGTATCATCGTCTCCGGTCCGCTTCTACGTTGGAGTCCAAGTGTCTGCCTTCATAGAAAAAAAATGTCCTCCAAGAGGGCCCCAAGAGCGCCCCCAAGGCTCCCAAGAGCGCCCCAAGAGGGTCTGAAGAGGCCCCCAGGAGGTCCCAAGAGGCGCCCAACAGGCGCCCAAGAGGCGGCCAAGAGATCCCCAAGAAGCTCCAAGGGGCTCCCCGGGGCACCCAGGATGCCCCACGAGGCCCCCGGGTCACGCGAGGAGGGCCCCAAGACGACCCAAGAGGCTTCTACTTGCCCAAGATTCATCCGAGTAGACTCCGAGAGGCATTCAAGAGGCCTCTGGCTCTTCTGATACCTACTCCTCATCCTTCTTCTCCCTCCTTCCCCTCTCATCTCATCATCACCATCATCACCATCACCATCACCATCGCCACCATCAGGAAACCTCCACCATCACCAACACCACCATCACCATCATCATCACCATCATCACCATCACCACCAATCATCACCATCACGACACAACAACAACAACGATGTCTCTGTGTGTTGTTCATAGGCACTTTGGCTCAAGAGGGGGTTATTCTTGGCCGCGTCTTGCCTTGGCATGGACTCCGCAGGGTATTTTTTCTTGCTCTCCTTTGTATTACTGCGTTTCACCAGAGGTCAGGCAGGAGTACCTGTCGTATGTGACTACCTTTTGGATCAGTGGAGTGTATTTGTTGAGAACTTCGATTCATTTTGTTGTGGACTCGTGCGGCACTGCGAGGCAGTATGCAAAGAGAGGGGATGCTCGTATTTGGCCCATCGGGAAGGTTTGCACATGGCGTATTCTGGTTTGAACTTCATTCGCACTCTTCGCAGGGCTCGTATACGACGGCGCCTTGTTGCATTTGCGGAGAAGTGGGCGCACGTAGTATCGGGGCTTCAGCGTCCCCGTGTGGTGGGCGTCTCGGTCGCGAGCGCTGACATCGTGGCCATCGGGGACAGTATCCCGGACTATGTGGCCGTGGCTGTTCAGAAGAACCAGGTGAAGATGGCAGGTAAGTATAACAGCATGGACTGTATGCGGTGTTTTATGCACATGCTTGAGTTTTGCATGGGCTGCGCGCCCTCGGAGTATACCGAGGAGCTGCATCAGTGGTTTCTGAAGCGGCAGTGTCGGAAGTATGGACGCAATGCTGCGGCGGAGCTCGCGTATTTTGGCGTGGTGTCCTGCGACAGTATGACCACAGCATTGGGTCGTATGAGGAAGGCTCTAAACACCACGTCTCAAGTGAGTGCCGCGACCATGTATGTATTGTTCTGCGAGACGCGGCAGGCTATCAATAGGTATTCGCTGCATGGTCTTTGGTATCTCATTGAGCAGCATGACAAGAGGAAGTCTGTGCGGGCAAATGTTTCGCGTGTCCGACATGGGCTCGCATACAGTGTATCCACGCTTCCTTACACAATTCAGGTTTTGGAGGAGATCCGCAGCTGTGTGGGTGTATCACTCGCTGTGCTGCGGAAGTTACCCTCCAAACGCGCTGGCGGACCTTGGGAGGTGGCGTTTCAGATGGGTCGCCGCCGTTTGTGTCCCAAGGTTGAATTGGATGGCATTCCAGAGTTCCGTGTGCTCGCGAGTTGTCTGAGCGTTGTGACTCAGAAGGTCCAGCACAATCAGCAGTGTCGCGGCTTGGTCAAGGCCGCGAAGGGTCTGGGTATCAAGTACGCGAAGTCGTATACTAAGAAGAAGCTCGCGGTGCTGGTGCAGCGCGGTATGCAGAAGCCTGCAGGCACGGGGGCGCGGAAGAGGAGTTACGAGGAGCTGGTATCCGCAGTGCACGCTCGCGGCGGCTCTGAGTATGAAAGAATGAAAATGCAGGGAAGGTGGATCACCAGACGATTATCCAAAGTCAAGTTGGAGGCGTTGCTGGCTGAACCCCGAGGGCGGTGTTCATTTGTATAGTTGCATGTTGTCTGACACAGTGGTCGACCAGAAAAGTATGAAAGAAGAGCATATAGCAGCAATGACATTCACATATACATACATACACACATGTAAACATACTAGTTCGACGCGCATAGCCATTCTTTACACATAGACCTTACCTACACAGTCACATGCACATACACATGCGTACGTCGAGACATGCACTCAGAGTTACATACGTCGTATGAATGACATATAACATTTTTACATAGATACACAATGCAGAAATACATACAGACATACATGCATGCATAGAAAGAGTATTTTCACGTACCTGTTCCAAAAAAATGTGACTTGTTGAGCACACGGTGGCTCCCTACGCGTGTATCTCCGACAAAGAGCAAGGCTGGTATGTATCATATATACCGACATGTTGCGTCTCCAAACTGGCCCAAAAATGGGGGCTGTTGGGGTCATCTTGGGGTGGAGGACTAGAAGGGTCTGTTCGAGTTCACTCTCTTGAGGCCATCTTGGGGGCCTCTCGGGGTCGTCTTGGGGGGCCTCCAGGGCTATACTGGGGTCCTCTTGGGCCGTCTTTGCTCCTCTTTTTTGGGCCTCTTGGAACGTCTTCGGCGCTTCTAAGACGGAAAAGGCGATAATGTTAAAATGCTATGTGTTGACTTTGTCTCATGTGTATCATACGTCTCCCATTGCAGCCATATAATCTCACAGCTGGCGCGGCAGTGCCAGTCTTCCCACTCGGAAGTATATTCCCTGCGGTTTCGATCCAATCGGTCGCAATGAGCCTCGACAGTGGTATGGCCACTGACTTCGCGATGTTGGTTCCAGGGACGCAACCGGGCGCCCCGGCCTCAGCGGAGAAGGCGAAGGACCAGAAGAAGCGGGAGTGGCTGAAGGTATTCGAGACGTTGCCGTCGCAGTTGCTCAACGTATACGGGCCTTCCAAGTTCGCGAAGTTATCGGACAAGCAGGTATGGAACGAGATGCAGGAGCCGCTGAAGAGTGGGGCCGTATGGATGTCGGAGATGTGCAGCAAGGAGCCGGAGCGGAGGGGTGTCGGTATTAACCGTTTCATTCACGCGATGAAGACCTTCTGCGAGTATCAAAACGATCCCTCGGTACAGGCGGCGAACAAGGCGGTATTGAATCCGACGATGTATGAGGAGTTCTACAAAGAGATTGAGGAGATCCTGCCGTCCTTGCAGTTTGCCTGGCACCCAAGAAGCAGTATGAGAAAAGGGGTGCTGCCGCTCTGCGTGCGAGCGGTATGGACGAAGCAGTGCTGCCGGACACGAAGACTGAGCCGGCATTGGACCAGCATGCGAAGAAAGTGTATGAGTGGCTCGACAAGGGTAAACTTTCGCGAGTGCGTATGATGGCCCATTGGCAAAGCTGTGGGGGGTTGGCATTCGTGGCTCAGTGTCACCACAGGGCCGCCACCTGTTTCAGGTATCACGGGAACAGTTTTCACGGAGCTGGTCCAGAGCAGCAGGAGGTATCACTTCAAGAGTTCCAGGCTGCTGTGAAGGTCCGTCATGCGTTGGGCCACAACGGTATTGACGTGGAGGCGGTGGGCTCACAGGGCTCCGCCGTCAACGATTTCGGCGCTGCCTGATGGCACGGTATATGAGCAATTTTCCAGAGTCGTGCGTGCACACTGGGGAGGCAGGGGCTGCATGCATTTAGACCAGGGTATTGCTTCTCTGCATCTCGGGAGTGTATATATGAAGTGCGCGGGAGTGGCAAAACAAAATGTCCCAAATAATGAGACCACCTGGTCTGTGGGTGTATGTGCCCCACAAACTTGTTAGTGAGTTTCAGTTGTCCTATAATGTTTTTCTCTCATGCTTATCATATGTGTCATGGGCAATATGTATCATATATAACAAATGCATGTGTCCGAAATTTGCCCCCAAAATGTGATCAATTGTTGTGTGTCTTTGTCTCATGTCTATCACATCATGTGCAATCTGTATCATATATAAGAAGTGCATGTGTCCGAAATTTGCCCCGACAGTGTAACCAACTGTTGTGTGTCTTTGTCTCATGTCTATCATATGTGCCATGTGCAATATGTATCATATATAGCAAGTGCATGTGGACGAAATTTGCCCCAAAACTGTGACCAACTGTTGTGTGTCTTTGTCTGAGGTCTAGCATATGTATCATGTGCAATATGTATCATATATACCAAATGCATGTGTCTGAATTTTGCCCCAAAAATGTGACCAACTGTTGTGTGTCTTTGTCTCATGTCTATCATGTGTATCATGTCAATATGACTCATATATGACAAATGCATGTGTCTGAAATTTGCCGCAAAAATGTGACCAACAGTTGTGTGCTTTTGTCTCATGTCTATCATATCATGTGCAATATGTATTATATATAACAAATGCATGTCCCCGAAATTTGCCCCAACAATGTGACCAACTGTTTTGTGTCTTTGTCTCATGTCTAATATATTCATGTGCAAAATGTATCATACATAACAAATGCATGAGGCCGAAATGTGCTCCAAAAATGTGACCAACTGTTGTGCGTCTTTGTCTCATGTCTATCATATGTATCATGTCAATATGTATCATGTATGACAAATGCGTGATTCTGAAATTTGCACCAAAAATGTGATCAACTGTTGTGTGTATAACAAATGCATGGTGTTGCCTCAAAAATGTGACCAACAGTTGTGTGTCTTTGTCTCATGTCTATCATATCATGTGCAATATGTATTATGTATAACAAATGCATGTCCCCGAAATTGGCCCCACAAATGTGACCAACTGTTGTGTGTCTTTGTCTCATGTCTAATCTATTCATGTGCCATATGTGTCACAATAAGGAATGTATGAGGCCGAAATTTGCCCCAAAAATGTGACCAACTGTTGTGTGTCTTTATCCCATGTCTATCATATGTATCATGTGCAATATGTATCATGTATGACAAATGCGTGTTTCTGAAATTTGCACCAAAAATGTGATCAACTGTTGTGTGTTTTTGTCTTAGGTCTATCAGATGTATCATGTGCAATATGTATCATATATAACAAAGGCATGTGTACGAAATTTGCCCCAACAATGTGACCAACTGTGGTGTGTCTTAGTCTCATGTCCAGGAAATCAATGGCAATATGTATCATCTATATCAAATGCATGAGTCTGAAATTTGTCCCACAAATGTGACCAACTGTTGTGTGTCTTTGTCTCATGTCTATCATATGTATCATGTGCAATATGTACCATATATAACAAATGCATGTGTCTGAAATTTGATCCAGAAATGTGACTATATGTTGACTAACCTGCTTGTGAGTGTGAGTTGTCCTATCAGTGTGAGAACCCCGTTTTGAAACACGAGCCGCCCTCAACCTCATCCTCCCTCTCTGGTCCCCCCCAGCCCCTAGAGGCCGCGGGCCCCGCCTCTCACGGCGCCCCCCTTCGGGTCCCTCCAGTGCGCCCCATCGGGAACTCAAGCGAGAGCACTGTTTTGAAACAGGAGCCCCCCTCAACCTAATCCTCCGTGCCCTCTCTGGTCCCCCCCAGCCCCTAGAGGCCTCGGGCCCCGCCTCTCACGGCGCCTCTCCTCGGGTCCCTCCAGAGCGCCCCATCGGGAACTCAAGCGAGAACCCCGTTTTGAAACAGGCCTCCCTCAACCTTATCCCCCTGGCCCACCCCAGCCCCCAGAGGCCTCGGGCCCCGCCTCTCACGGCGCCTCCCCTTGGGTCCCTCCAGAGTGCCTCATCGGGAACTCTTGTTTTGAAACAGGAGCCGCCATCAACCTCACCTGCTTGTGAGATTGAGTTGTCTGATCAGTTTGACACATGTATGTGCTTCGTTTCCGTTCGTATGGACTTTGGCACTTTCCCACAGCATTATGTGTGTGCCTTAGCCATTGGGGCTCCAGTCGTATATTGCTTTTCGTATCTCTTTCCATATTTGCACGCGCGTCCGTATTGTTGGCAATGGCAGGGCAGTGGGACGAACAGACTGGGGAGTATATCCCATCCAACGAGGAGGTGGCCGAGGGTATGAGGCGCTGGTCTGTGTCACCCGGCGGGGACGGATTGGTATTCCAATGGCTCAAGGCTCAGGAGAGACAACAGTACCACATAGCTAGGGGGGTGGCCGCTCACTCTTCGAGCTGGTGGTTCCTTCCGGGCATGCCTCCAGAGAGTGCCTGGAACGAGGTGCCACCAGCTCGAGGGGAAGGCGCGGCCACCCCCTTAGCTGGTGGTATTGGTACTTTTTTCTCTCCTGAAAGGTGCTGCGCGAGACCACGTGGTTCGCGACCGCAGTGTATTTTCCGTGTATGTGGCAGGGACTCACGGGTGTATGCCTGTGTGTGTCGACCGCGGAGAGCACGCGCCGTTCAAAGGAGAACGGTATGGTCGAGAACCAGCGGCGTATGGGAGGCATCGAGACCCCAGAGTGGATGGCGTTCGCTGTATACTTCTACCCTGGCTTGGTATTCGGCAACTTTGATGGTTTCAAAGATCCAGCCGCGCAGTATCTGGGCACACTTGCGGAAGTATTCAATCGGCTGTGCACCCAAGCTGGTATAGCGAACTGGAGTTCGCACGTATTCGTCCGACCCGGCGGCTGGGTGTATGCTGGCTTGCGCAGGCTGTTGCAGCTCCTGCGTATTCACGTGCATTCCGAGGTGGTATCAGGTCTGTCATACAGGCGCATGGCGAGCCTGGATGTATTTGTGGCAACACACACGGCATCCATGGGCATGGAGCCGCCATGTATGGCTCTGTGGAATGCCTCCCACGACGTCAAGGATGGTATCACCTTGTTCCCGAAGCAGGATCATTGGTGGCACATGCCTGTATGGCGTTCTTTCGGGCAGTCCGAGTATGGGAATGTCATGGATTACCGTGTGGATCTGGGTATGCCGGCGCATGTCCAGGGCGTCCTGGCGGTATTGGCGCCCCACGGACGCACGGGCGATGTGTCCGCGAGGAGGCGTATCGGCACCATGCTGGGACACTTGGCCCCTGATGTATGGGTGCCAGGAGCGCAGCGCGCAGTATTGCGCCCGATGCGTGCCATTAGGGACAGGCGCATGCCAGAAGACGATGAGCACACAGACTCGTCTCTTTCGTATGCTTCCAGAGCACGTATGCGTCCGCCTCGCCTTGTCCTGCTGCTCCTCCTCCTCCTCCTCCTCCTCCGGCGGGGCACCCATGGGGGCAACCATCGGGACCACCATCGGAACAACCATCGCGGCAACCATGGGGACAAGCATCGGGACAACGATCGGGACAACCACAACCATCGGGACAACCATCGGGGCAACCATCGGGACATCCATCGGGACAACGATCGGGACCACCATCGGGGCAACCATCGGGAGAACCATCGGAACAACAATCGGGACAATCATCGGGACACTCATCGCGACAATTATCGGGACAACCACAACCATCAGGACCTCCAACCAGAGAGAGGTAGTCACGTGTATTTCGTCGACGAGTGAGCCAGTATTGCACATTGAGGCCGGAACGAGAACCACAGAACAAGAATGAGCATATATCGTCTCACAACAACGGAAACAAGTCCTGTGGTATGCTGGCGCCACGCACGTGATACCAGTCAAAATAAGGGTCTTGGCTTGTGTGGTACAGAAACGTTAAAACGTCGGAAAACGGTACACGTGCCCATTGTTGGAACAGGGGTATAAGTCGTATACTAAGCTAGTTTCCACAAGATGTTACCACAAGAAGTCATTGTAACCATGCGCCAGTGTAGTAGCCAAGGTCGTCCGCAGGCCACGAAGTGAAGTGTCCGAACGTCATAGGGCGGGAAGCTGGGTGTGGGTGGTGGCGAAGAGTCGTTTGGAAACTTGGTAGAGCTTGAACCGGCCCCCCCACAAAGTGGGGGTATTGCCCGCCTCCTATGAAAACCCTGGCACTGGTGAGAACGGAGTGTCCCCAGTCTTAAATGATTGTTGTTGTTGTTGTTGTTGTTGTTGTTGTTGTTGTTGAATTCTCATTTCTGAAGAATATGCGTGAGGGGGGAGGCGTAGACGGACCCCGATCTTAGTGAGCAGGTGCGGGGCTGCGGTTGCCGTAGCCTTTTGGGTTCAAGATTGCTGCCCGTGGCAACGGGTAGCTTCGCGCCCGTCCGCGGTTGCCGCGCCAGGAGTGTAGCCCATGCCAGGCCCGTGGATCTGGGCGGCCCGCGATCCCGACTTCGCGGGCGACCAGGCCATCCATGGGCAGTCATATTATGAGATTGCCTTGTACGACGACGCCTACGTCGACCAGGGCATGGGCATCGTGTACACGCTGGGCTCCGGGAAGGTCGGGGACGCTATCTCCGCGGAGTTCGTGTGTTCGAGTGATGCTTTCTATGCGTGGTGGATGGAGAATGAGTTGAAGGACAAGAAGGGGGAGTACCACTTTTGCAGCACCTCGCGCGACAGGTGCAAGTTCAAGGGGAAGGGCGTGGTCCACGTCGACGGGTTCCGGCTGCTCGAGGGCGCGGACATGACGGCAGAGGCCATCAAGTGGCTCAAGGGCCCAGGGGGGAAACGCCTCCGGGAACACCTGGAGAGGCACTCGGGGCCAGCGGGCGCTCCAGGGAAGGAGGAGAAGCGGCCCGCTGGCGAGCCAGCGCCGGCGGCGGCCGGGCAGCTTTTCGAGCCGCCTGGCGCTGGCGGCCCAAACGACCTCCAGAAGGACCTCCGGGAGCTCCGAGAAGCAGTCCGCGGGGCCACCGACGAGCGGGCTGGCCGGGGCGCGGGCTGGCGTGGCAGCGACGGGGACCGGCGCGAGCGGCGCAGAGGGGCCGGTGCCGGGAGCGGCCCCGCACCCAGACCCCAGACGTCATGGTTTTTTCATGACGTCGACCCCCAGCGGTCTGGACCCATTCCCCAGGACCGGTTTTTCGTCCTGGGTCGTTTTTTGACGGCCCCGAGGGCCGGTAAGGGCCCCCAGAGGCCAAAAATCATGAAAACCCACCCGGCGTGATTTTTTCATGACTCGAGGGGGTCTGGGCAGCCAGGAGCGCCGCGACGGGCCGGAGAGGCACGGCCACAGCCGGCGGCGCCACCGCAGCCGGGAGCGCCGGCGCAGCCGGTCCGCAAGGGGCCGCCGCTCGGCTGGCCCGGCGCGCGACGCCTTCGCCCCGCCGGCGGGCGGCCACGCGGCGGGCTCACGCGACAATGGCGACAAGGGTGCCCCGGCGGAGCTGCCCCTGCCCGCGAGGCCGGCGCCTGACCGCCGAGCCCAGGAGCAAAGGGCTGAGCGCGACCGGCCAGACGACCGCCAGCAGCAGACGGGGAGCCCGCGCCGAGGGGCCCCTGGCGGCCGGGAGACGAGCCCGAGGCGCCGGCGGAGCCAGAGCCGCTCGCGGAACCGGCGTTCCCGCCGCTCCCGCCGCTCCCGCCGTTCCGGCCGCCGACGCGTCGACCGCGGCCCTTTCGGTGGCGCCGAGCCGCTCCGGGGTGCCCGGGACCGGAGCGAGTCGGGTTTTCACAGCGCCTCTCCCTCCCGCAGGCGGCTCGGACACGACCGCCTGTTGGAGTACGCCCGCAAGAACCCAGGCAACTTGGCCGCTCGCCTCCTTGGGAGGATGGACGCCTTGTCTTGTCGGGGGGGGGGAGGCGGCCCACGAGTTGGAAGACGGCCCGGTTCCAGCAGCGATGCGTTACTGCTACAGCATCCTGAACCCCAAGCGCCCGTCCATGGGTCCGCGGTGCTCTCGCGAGGCGAGGACGGTCTGTCGCGCCCTGGACTTGCTCGCGCAACGGAAGTACGGGGAGTGCGCGGACCTCCTGGCGCTTCGAAGGCTCTCGAGAGGGCGCTGGTGGGCGGCCATTGGGATCGGGCCATCTGGTGCGAACTCATCGCGCCGGACTCGATCACGCTGATGGGCCGCGACGAGGACCGGATGCTAGCGACGGGGCAGCAGCTCGAGCAGCGGCCCCGGCAGCGCCTGGCCTGGATTCAGCCGAGCCACGACAAGGGCTCCGGCAAAAGCTAGGACAAGGACAAGGGCAAGGGCAAGAACAGGGACAGGCCCGAGAGGGGAGGCCCGCCGTTGGGCTAGCCGAGGCCACCTGCCTCGGCGCCCTGGCCGGCGTGCCCAGCAGCGCGGGGGCCGCCGAAGACCTGCGGCAGTGGCGCTGCGCCCTGCGGACGCGGTCGGTTGGGGAGCTGGCGCTCCCGGCCTTGGGCCGGGTGCTCTGGGACTCCGTCTGCCGCCTGCCGACCCCCTTGGGGGAGTTCGTCAGGGCCTCCTCTTCCAGCGCCAAGCCGGGCGGGCGGCGGAGGGGTCTGCTGCCGCTGCCCGTGGCGGTCTTCGCGCAGAGGGGTGGTTGCCACCCTTCCCGTCCAGGGCGCTGGTCCGAAGGACATGCCTCCTGGTACCGCCTCGTCGGGCATGCGCTGAATTTCCTGGGCAGCCGCATGGGCCAGAAGCCAGGGTTCACGACCCCCCCCCGCGAGGCGTCGCTGGTCCGGGAGAAAGCGATGGACCGGCTGAGCTTATGGCTGGAATGGTTCTTGTCCGAGGACGACGAACCGCCCCCCCCGTGCAGCAGGTCGTCCAGGAAGCGGGCCAGGCGCGCGTCCAATGCGATGGCCGCGCCGCCGGCATCCGCCGCGACTTGGTTGCGGACTTGGTTTTCCCCACCTGGCCAGGCGCAGGCGAGGTCGGCGTGGTTGACCTCGCAGCCTGCCTGGAGGGGGAGCTCCTTGCACAGGTGTCAGATCCGTGGAAGTGCCTGCTGCCGCGGAAGGAATGGCCCCTCCGGCCCGCCCGGTCCAAGGTCCACGGGGGCCAAGAGGAATGGGATAAGTTGGTCAAGGAGGGCCTGCGCCGAGGGCTCTTCCGAGAAGCTGCCCCGGCGGCTTTTTTTCGAGGGCGGGCCGGCCACCCCATTTTCAGCGGAGCCATGGGCGCTGACAAGGAGAAGGTGGTCGACGGTGTGCCGCGCTCATTTTTACGCTTCGTATCCATATTGACTCCTTCGAATGAGCACACGCGGCCAATCCAGGGCGATGTCGATTTCCTCCCATTCATTGCCCAGGCGATGTTGGTGGTGCTAAAGGAGGACGAGAGCGCGGTCGTGGACAGCGAGGACTTCGTGAGCTGCTTCAACTTGCTGCGGGCGCCTCGAAGCTGGGACGGCTTCCTCGTGTATGGGCGCCCGGTTTCGGGGGCCGTTCTCGGTCGCCGCGCAGAGGACGCCTTCCGCGTCTCGCTCGCGACGGTGCCGATGGGTTTGTCTGGCGCCGTGGCCGTCGTCCAGGCGGCGGTGCGCCGCCTCGTTCTTGGCGAGGCGGAGGTCGATCTGGCTACCGAGGTGGCTAAATCCAAGGCGTTCCCGAACGGCCCGAACTACTCCTTCGTGCACTTGGACTCTTTCGATTTCATCCGAGTCTGGGTTAGGGCCCTGGCCGAGGCAATGGCTGGGCAGGAGTCGCCGGAGCACCGGCGTCTCGTTAACGGGTGCGCCGCCGCCATGGCTTGCCGCTCAACAAGGCCAAGTCGCTCATCGGTTCTTTCCAGGCGCTCCTGCAGGGCGGGGAGTTCGACGGGGCAGCCGGCATCTGCGCCCACAGGCGCCGGCGCGGCCGCGATTTGTTACGCTTATCCGTGGGCATTGCGGCCGCCGAGGTGGCCGCGGAAGCCGCGCTTCGCCACTGGGCGGGCCTCGCGTGCTTCTGCGCGGTTTACCGCCGCCCGCTGTTCTCCATCTTGCAGGACATCTTCGCAGTCATCGACTCTCCGGGCCGTCAAGGGCCCGTTCATGCCAGCGCCTTGGAGGAACCGCTCCTTCTGAGCGCGCTCGCGCCGCTGGCCGGGGCCAATCTGCGGGCGCAAGTGGGGCCCCACATCAGCTGCTCTGATGCTTCGCCACATGGTGGCGGAGCCGCGGTTGCCGACAGCTTCGGAGCGCTCGGGGCTACCCCAGCCTTCGCGGAGGTCTCTGGCAACGCGGGCGCTTCTCTGTCTGAGGCCGTGCGCCGTCGGGGAGTGTCTAGTGCTCGCTGGCGAAATTGGTATCGAAGGCGCCCGGGGCCAGTGCGCCCGCCTCCGCCGCCTTGCACTCCCTGGTGAACATTGCTATTGGGACCATTTGGAGCCCATCTGCGCCCTTTTGGAGCGCCAGGCCGGAGGGCGCGGCACCAGCGGCCCCCTGCGGAGCTCCCGCCGGCTCCTGGGGGCCGCAGGCGCATCTGGCGACCATCGCAGCCGCCTCTGGGCCTCGAACGAGCTCGCCGGCCTCGCCATCCGGGCCTTGGAGGCACGGTTGGTGCGCCCAGGCTTCACCGTGGTGTCGCAGCCACCCAGCAGCTGGCTCTGGAGATTCCCCCGGGCGCGATGGCTGATGCAGCAGCCCGGGATATTTCCCACGGAGGCGTTGGGGAGGCATTGGATGCACAACTCGCTTGCGCTGCACCGTCGCGTTGCCGAGCGCCTGGGGCAGCAGGGCGAGGTGTGCGAGGACGAGCTGTGGGGCATCTACGCGGACGTCGTGGCGGCTGCATGCCGGGCGCACGGCGAAGCGTCGTGCCCGCAGGGGCCGGGGCAGCAGGCCTTGTGGCTCAGCGCCCAGCTCCGGGAGGCCACCGAACGGCTCGGCGACGCGCAGCTGAATGAGGTCATGGTTCAGGAGATCATGGATTGGCTCTCTGCCATGCAGGCCGGCGGCGAGGAGGGCCAACTCCGCGATCTGGTGCGAGCGGCCGACCATCGCGGTTCAGATGTCCGGCTGTGGGCTTCGGAGGTGCTCCGGAGCTCACGCCAAACCGCTCCCTATCCAGCATTTTGTTGGCAGTGGAAGCCGGTGTCCAGCTACGCTTGGCGTAGCGCTGGACACATCAATGTCTTGGAAGTTCTTGCGTTCGTCAACTACGTCAAGTTTTCTTTGAAGTGCGTCTCGAGCGTGTCGAGGCGCTTCGTGCATGTGCTCGATGGTATGGTTGCTACGGCCGTGATATCCAAAGGGCGGTCGACGTCGCGACGCTTGAACGGTCCTTTGAGGGAGGTTGCTGGCTATTTGTTAGCGGCCGATGCCTATCCTTTCGCTGTGTGGACGATTTCTGATTGGAGCTTTGCGGACCAGGCCAGCCGGAGGGTGGAGCAGCGTCAGGACCCATGGGAGTGAGAACTACCAGGCGGGCCTCTAGGAGGGCCCGCGGTTCACGGATGGGCACCCTGAAAGAGGCCGGCGTTGCGGCAGCGACATTATCAAGATATCGAGCTCGAATTCGTACATTTTTCGATTACTTTGACTTTTTTGAGCAAGATCTTCCTGGCGCGCTCTGCGCCCTCGACCGCGCTGCGGGCGCCTATTTTGACCATTGTGGCAGGAGGGCGAGCCCGAGAGCTGGGCGGCAGATTTCGCGTCGGCCCTGAAGCGCCTCGTGCCGGCCAGCCGCCGCCACTTGTGCGCCTGCAACTTCTACCTTGCAAATTGGCGGAAGACTATTCGAAGGTGCAGGGCGTTCCCGCTCCCAGCCTTGCAGCTGCTATTCTTTTGGCGTTTGTGGGCCTTCAGCGCACAGAAGAGATCCTAGGAGCTCGTTTCCGGCACCTTCTGCTGTGCCAGCGCGACTCCCATGCAATACTTCTTCTCCTGGAGTCCAAATCAGGCTCCCGCGGGAACTTCGAAGAAAAGGTGGTCATCTCCGATCCGCTGGTCATCCAGGCGGCGGCGCGGGCTCGCCGAGGGCGCGCCCAGGTCGACGGAATCTTTTCCGGGACCGCCGTCCAGTTTTAGAAGGCTTTGCAAGAGTTGTGCCAGCAGGCGCGACTTCCATGGCAAGATGTCCGTGGGTACAGCCTTCGGCGGGGAGGCGCTATTTTTTTTTTTTTTTTTTTTTTTTGTTGTTTTTCTTTTTCTCTCCTCTTTTTTTATGTCCTCCGGCAACTTGGAAAAGACTACAGAGCACGGGCGGTGGGCGCAGGGTCGCACAGCCAAGATTTGCATCGATAGCGCTTTGGTTCAGCAAGCTGAGTGGAAGATGCCCGAGAGATCTCGCCGCATCTTGGAATTGGGCAGCCGCGTGGCGTGCAACGTGCTCGACGTCGCCTCCGGGGCCACCCTGGCAGGACCTCTCCGTTGCGGATAGGGGGCCGGGCAGGCGCCGGGTGCCGGTCGCCATGCCGGCTGCTTCCTTGGGAGGCGGCCATTGGGAGGCCGCCGGGCCAACATCTGGAGTTGGTTGCGGGTCATGCCGCTGCGGCGATTCCGCGCCCGCGCCTAGGGCTAGAGCCTCCAGGGCGTTTCCAAGGGAGGCGCGGCCGGAGCAAGAGCTGCCGGGCCGGAGCAAGGGCTGCCGGGGTAGGTCCAAGACCTGCCATCAGTGGGTCCTGGCGGTGCGGCGTGTGGAGGCGGTTGCCGCTTTCGCCCTTGAGTGCAAGGGCGTGTCCACGGGTTGGGCCCAGGCTGCCTGGGGGGGCTGGCGCCGCTGCGGCGTTCCCATCCCGCCGTGTCCCTGCTCGAGGGGCACAGCTCCGCGCGAGCCCCTGGCCGGCAACAGTGCACGGCAGCGGAGAGGTTGGCGCTGCGCCTCCTCCCAGGGGGTCTTGGGCGCGCGCTCGCCGGAAGGCGCAGCCCCGCCTTCGGGGGCAAGCGAGCGCTTGACGCCACGAGGCCAAAAACATGGTAAGGGGCAGACGCAGCATAGCAGCAAACACTATGTGTGAGGGGGGAGGCGTAGACGGACCCCGATCTTAGTGAGCAGGTGCGGGGCTGCGGTTGCCGTAGCCTTTTGGGTTCCCACCGCCGCCACCTGCACCGCCGCGCTGCCGTGCACGTGAGCTTCCACTGGTGTACATAAGCCTTGTCTTAGCATCCTCTGGGAGGCGCGCAAGGGGAGCGCTTGACGCTACGAGGCCAAAAACATTGGAAGGAGCAGACGCAGCATAGCAGCAACCACTAATTATTGTTGATCCCCCCCACCGGTGCGTACTGTTTTTTTCAATCAAAGTGTGCCCCTCGACGCTCGCACCTTGTTTTTTGACAGTGAGAATCTTCCTGGTCAAACTGGCCCCCTGGCCCCCGGGTTACAACAACAACGTCTCCCGCCTGAGACTTCCTCACGATTTAGCCAGGACCCCCGCTCCCGCCCGAGACTTCCTCGCATTTTATTCAGGAATCGCGCTCTCGCTTGGGACTCCCTTACAATTTATGCAGGAATCGTTCTCCCGGCGCTCTGGAGTCGCGCTCTCGCTGGAGACTTGCTTGCAACTTACTGAAGACTGGCCTTGCATGGGAATTTCTTGCAATTTGCCAAAGCGCCGCGCTCCCGACACCCAGGCACCCAGGAGTTGCGCCCGTTGTGGCCCCATGTGCATGTCCTTCGTGGCCCCGCTGTCGCCAGTTGTGTCCCCCTCACTGTCCTACGTGGCCCAGTTGCTACCCTCAGTGGCCCCATAGTTGCCTTCAGTGGCCCCGCAATATCTGCACTTCGTGGCCCCCGCTCGTTCGCGCTCTTCGTGGCCCCATACGCATTCCCTTCGTGTCCCCGCTGGTGCCCTTCGTGGCCTACTTCGTGCCCTTCGTGGCCCTGCTGTCGTTCTCTCTCGCTCTCGCTTTCGCTCGTCGTCGCCGTCGTCGTCGTCGCCGTCGTCTTCGACGTCGTCGTCGTCGTCGTCGTCGTCGTCGTCGTCGTCGTGGTCGGTCCCCTGTCCGTCCCTCTTGGGGTCGGGTCGACGGTCCGCGGCCGCCCCGCCGATCAGCGCTGCCGCTGGCCAGGCCGACGGTCCGCGGCCGCCCCGCCGCTTGCCCGGGGCCCGGCCTGCAGGGAAGAAAGGTATACCCCCCAAAAGGGGTTCGATCGAAGACGAAGAGGGCGGGTATCGAGGGTTTGGGAAATACGCGTTATTGGGCACTGGAGCATGTAAGGGCGATCGGTCTTACATTTATTATTATTATTATTATTATTAGTATTATTATTATTATTATTATTATTTTTATTATTATTTTAGTATTATTATTATTATTGCTGCTGCTGCTGCTGCTGCTGCTGCTGCTGCTGTTGTTGTTGTTGTTGTTGTTGTTGTTGTTGTTGTTGTTGTTGTTGAGGTTTAATGACGAATCAATTATTATTGTTTGACCCTTTACAGACGCCCTGGCGCTCTCGCCGAGGCGCTGGCTGCATTTTCATTGAAAATGAGGCTCGCTCTACAGCGGTTTGGGGGACCGCCCAAACCGGCCCCCCAACAACAACAACGTTCCCGTTCGAGTTTTCTTCCTTCTTACTCAGGGCCGGTGCTCTTGCTCGCCGCCGAAAGCAGCCGTCTCAAAAAAAACAACGCTCCCGCTCGAGACTTCCTCCCGTTTTACCGTGGACAGACGCGTTACTCTTTCTCTCATCGGTGCCGCCCCCCAGCAACAACAACGCTCCCGCTCGAGACTTCCTCCCTTTTTTTGCTCAAGGCGGTGCTCGTGCTTGCCGCCGACAGCCCCCGTCCCGACAAAACCAACGGTCCCGCCCGAGACCTCCTCCCGTTTTGCGCTTGACTGGCGCCCTTTTCTCCTCCTCCTCCTCCTCCTCCTCCTTCTCCTCCTCCTCCCCCTCCTCCGTCTTCCTCCCTCCTCCCTCAATCCTTCTCCCTCTCCTCTTCCTCCTCCTCCTCCTCGTCCTGTCTCCTCCTCCTCCTCCTTCTTCTCCTCCTCCTCCTTTCCTCCTCCTCCTATCCTCCCTCCTCCACTCCTCCTCCTCCTCCTCCTACTCCTCCTCCTCCTCCTCCCCTCCTCCTCCTCCTCCTCCTCTTCCTCCTCCTCCCTCCTTCCCCTCTCTTCCTCCGTCGTTCCTTCCTCCACCCCTTCCTCTTCTCCGTCCTCCCTCCTCCCTCTCCCGTTCCTTTTTCCTCCCTCCTCCCTCCTCCTCCCTCCTTCTTTCCCTTTTCGTCCCCCTTGTCTCCTCCCTCCTGCTGCCTCCCTCCCCCTCCTCCCTTCTCCCTGCCCCTTCCGTCTTCTCTCGCCGCTCCCGTTTGATACTTCCTCACCTTTTACTCAAGGCTGGGGCCCTCGTTTCGGCATCGCCTCTGGGGGACTTCCAAGAGTCCCCATTGATTCGTAATTATTGGATCACTGCCATTTCTGGAGAGCATAGATGATGTGGAGGAGGAGGAGAAGAAGGAGGACGGATGATTTCTAGGGGCTCCAAGGATCGAGGGTCGAAGGATTGACTCCAGGGATTCCTTGAGAGGGTGTGGAGGGGCAGGTGGAGGCGGTGGCGCAACACTTCGAACGAGGAGTGAGAACCACTTCGTCTTCGGAGGTACTGCTACAACAACTACTCTTTCCTCCTCCTCCTCCTCCTCCTCCTCCTCCCTCCTCCTCCTCTTCTCCCTCTTCCTCTCCCTCATCTTCCCTCCCCTCCTCGTCCTGTTCTTCCTCCTCCGAGATGCGGGGCGCGCGCAAGGCGATTGCGATGGCGATGTGCCGTTCGAGCTGTGGATGTCGAAATTCCTCGGAAGAGGTGGTGACATTACTTTTTCTGGGCGGGAGATATGGGCGGGGGAATATCGGGCCCCGGGTGCCATACCGATCCCCCATGATGGGATGTGGTCTCCGTGCGGATGCATGTCACGTGTGGAAGCGTGGCGCGCGATGGTAAATGGTCGTCGTCGTTGTTGTTGTTGTTGTTGTTGTTGTTGTTGTTGTTGTGGTTGTGGTTGTGGATGTTGTTGTTGTCGTTGTTGTTGTGGTGTTCGAATTTTCACTTCGGACGAGTAATTATTGTGTAGCCCGCCCGTCCAGTGCACATTATTATGTATGTATATATATATATATATTATATATATATATATATATATATATATAAAATCAGGGAACGTCTTGGGGGTCAAACTGTGTCGTTGGCCCCCGGTTTACAACGACAACAACGGCTCCCGCCTGATACTTCTGTACAATTTCTTGAAAAATCGCGCTCTCCATTTGGGACTTCCTGGCAATTTACCACTGGATCGCGGCTCCCGCCAGATACTTCCTCACAATTTATTGAAGAATCGCGCTCTCGCTTGGGACTTCCTCGCAACTTACCACCGAATCGCGGTTCCCGCCTGGCGCTTCCTCACAATTGTTTCAGATGCCGATCCTCGACGCTGAGGAATCGCGCTCCCGCTACGCATTGCCTGGTGGTTCAAGGAAAAATTACGCTTCAACGACCCGCCCGCTCGACCCGCCCGTCTGGGCCTGCCCGCCCGACCAGCCCGTTAGGGACTGCAGTCGCCGCTCGCTGCCCTTCGCCCGCCTTCGATGCCCTTCGCTGCCCGTGCTGGTTCCGCGGTCGCCTTCGCTCGCTGCCCTTCGTGGCCCCGTTGCTGCCCTCAGCGGCCCCGTCGCTGCCCATTGTGGCCCCGTATTATATGCCCTTCGTGACCCCCGCTCGCAATCGCCCGTCGCGGCCCTATACGCATGCCCTTCGTAGCCCCGCTGTCGCCCTTCGTGGCCCTCTCGCTGCCCTTCGTGGCCCCTTTGCTGCCCTCAGTGGCCCCGCTGTCGCCCTTTGTGGCCCCGCTGGGGCCTGGAGCCCGGCACTCCGACCCCTCAGCCAGCCAGGCTGCTAATCCGTGCGGCTGCCTCGCCGCCTGCCGAGGGCCAGCCTGTCGGCCCTCCAGCACCCACCCTCCTCCCTCTCCTCCTTCCCTTCCTCCCTCCTTCCTTCCTTCCCTCCCTTCCTCCTCCTCCTCCTCCTCCTCCTCCTCCTTCCTCCTCCCTCCTCTTCCTCCTCCTCCCTCTTCTCGTCGTGGTCGTCGTCGTCGTCGTGGTGAGCCCGTTGTCTGTCCATCTTGGGGTCGGGTTGCCGCGGGTCGGTGTGTGCATCGCAAGCGTTGCCAGTGGCCAGGCCGACGGTCCGCCGCTTGCCGGGGCCCGGTTTGCCAGTCTTTGAAACGCGCCTGTTCCAATGGCCCAGGTTCTTCAGCAGGGTTCAAATGATGGCCTCCCTCGACGAGGCCCCGGGGGCATTCCCGCAGTTTTTCGGAGCCTTTGGAACTGCTCGTTGGTCATCGGGGCCATTCCGAGGCCCCCCAGAGGTCATGGGAGGCTTTCGGGTGCCTTCCAATCCCCCCGCGCATTGTTTCCGCGCCGCTCTCCGCTCGTATCCACTTGCCCCCCTTTTTACCTAACAGCTTGTTCTGATAGGTTTCTAGTGGTCTCAAAAGAGAGCAGCAGATGACTCCACAGGGGGGTCTGGGCGGGTGCCGGACAGGGTGCCGCAGAAGTCGTTTTAAGCCAACAGTCACACACTTCGTGCTCTTCGACCTCCCAGAACTCCATTCCCGGGCCACATTCTGAATGCCCGGAGCCAACTGTAGGCCACTTCGTGCTCTTCGACTTCCCAGAACTCCATTCCCGGGCCACATTTTTGAATGCCCGGAGCCAACTGTAGGCCACTTCGTGCTCTTCGAGTTCCCAGAACTCCATTCCCGGGCCACATTTTGAATGCCCGGAGCCAACTGTAGGCCACTTCGTGCTCTTCGAGTTCCCAGAACTCCATTCCCGGGCCACATTTTGAATGCCCGGAGCCAACTGTAGGCCACTTCGTGGTCTTCGAGTTCCCAGAACTCCATTCCCGGGCCAGATTTTGGATGCCCGGAGCCAACTGTAGGCCACTTCGTGGTCTTCGAGTTCCCAGAACTCTATTCCTGGGCATGATTTTGAATGCCCGGAGCCAACTGTAGGCCACTTCGTGTCTTCGAGTTCCCAGAACTCCATTCCCGGGCCACATTTTGAATGCTGAGGCAGGCTGAGGCTGAGGCTGAGGCAGGCTGATGCTGAGGCAGGCTGAGGCTGAGGCTGAGGCTGATGCAGGCTGAGGCTGAGGCAGCTGAGGCTGACGCCGAGGCTGAAGGCAGACTGAGGCTGAGGCTGAAGCAGGCTGAGGCTGAGGCTGAGGCAGGCTGAGGCTGAGGCAGGCTGAGGCTGAGGCTGAGGCAGGCTGAGGCTGAGGCTGTGTCTGTGACTGCCGTTGCCACTGCGACTGTCATCGCGAATGCGACTACGACTGCGAGAACAGCACAATTCTACAACTGGATTCTCATCTGAATCTTAAGGGGAATGCTTCCAGATATGCTCCTACACATCGCTGTTAGGTTGCTTTGCCGGGATAATTTACCTAACAGCGAAGACTGATAGGTTTCTAGTGGTCTCAAAAGAGAGCAGCAGATGACTCCACAGGGGGGTCTGGGCGGGTGCCGGACAGGGTGCCGCAGAAGTCGTTTTAAGCCAACAGTCACACACTTCGTGCTCTTCGACCTCCCAGAACTCCATTCCCGGGCCACATTCTGAATGCCCGGAGCCAACTGTAGGCCACTTCGTGCTCTTCGACTTCCCAGAACTCCATTCCCGGGCCACATTTTGAATGCCCGGAGCCAACTGTAGGCCACTTCGTGGTCTTCGAGTTCCCAGAACTCCATTCCCGGGCCAGATTTTGGATGCCCGGAGCCAACTGTAGGCCACTTCGTGCTCTTCGAGTTCCCAGAACTCCATTCCCGGGCCACATTTTGGATGCCCGGAGCCAACTGTAGGCCACTTCGTGGTCTTCGAGTTCCCAGAACTCCATTCCCGGGCCAGATTTTGGATGCCCGTAGCCAACTGTAGGCAACTTCGTGCTCTTCGACTTCCCAGAACTCCCACTCCTGGACCACACTTTCAGCAGGGGCAAGAGCACGACGAGGAGGACGACGAGCAAGACCAGGAGGACGAGGACGAGCAGGAGCAGGACGAGGAGCAGGAGGAGCAGGAGAAGAAGGACGAGCAGGAGGAGGAGGAGGACGACCAGGAAGAGGAGGATGAGGAGGAGGAGGGGAGGGGGAGGACTACCAGGAGGAGGAGGAGGAGGAGGAGGAGGAGGAGGAAGAGGAGAGAGGAGGAGGAGGAGGAGGAGGAGAGGAGGAGGACGGAGGAGGAGGAGGGAGGAGGATGAAAGAGGAGGAGGAGGAGGAGGAGGAGGATGAGGGGAGGAGGAGGAGGAGGAGTAGGAGGAGGAGCAGGAGGAGGAGGAGGAAGGAGGAGGGGAGGAGGGGGGGGAGGAGGAGGAGGACTAGGATGAGGAGGAGGAGGGGGGGGGAGCGCACCAGGAGGAGGAGAACGAGGACCACCAGGAGGAGGAGGAGGAGGAGGAGGATGAGGAGGAGGAGGAGAGAACACCAGGAGGAGGAGGACGAGGAAGACGAGGAGGACGAGAACGAGGACGACCAGGAAGAGGAGGAGGAGGAGGAGGAGGAGGAGGAGGAGGAGGAGGAGGAGGGGAGGGGGAGGACTACCAGGAGGAGGAGGAGGAGGAGGAGGAGGAGGAAGAGGAGGAGGAGGACGAGGAGGAGGAGGAGGAGGACGAGGAGGAGGAGGGGGGGGAGAGCACCAGGAGAAGGAGAACGAGGACCACCAGGAGGAGGAGGAGGAGGAGGAGGAGGAGGAGGAGGAGGAGGAGGAGAGAGCACCAGGAGGAGGAGGACGAGCAAGACGAGGAGGACGAGAACGAGGACGAGCAGGAGGGAGGAGGAGGAGGAGGAGGAGGAGGAGGAGGAGCAGGAGAAAAATGAGGAGGAGGAGGAGGAGGAGGAGGAGGAGGAGGAGGAGGAGCAGGAGAAAGAGGACGAGCAGGAGGAACACGAGGACGAGCAGGAGGAGGAGGAGGAGGACGACGAGCAGGAGGGGAGGGCGGCCGGCTGCCCCGGCCAGGTCCTACACATGGCTGTTAGGTTGCTTTGCCGGGATAATTTTGTGTTAAAAAAATAACAATTACCCAACAGCTCTTGCTGATAGGTTTCTAGTGGTCTCAAAAGAGAGCATCATGACTCCTCAGAAGGGGGTCTGGGCGGGACCCGGGGAGGCTGCCGCCGAAACCGAAATCGCTTGGGACATCCTCGCAAAATCGCTGTTGGTGCTCGCGGAACTCCATGCCTGGGCCACATTTTGGATGCCCGGAACCAACTGTGGGCCACTTCGTGCTCTTTCCTAGAACTCCATTCCCGGGCCACATTTTGGATGCCCGGAGCCAACTATAGGCCACTTCGTGCTCTTCGATTTCCCAGAATTCCATTCCTGGGCCACATATTGGATGCCCGGAGCCAACTGTAGGCCATTTCGTGCTCTTCAAGTTCCCAGAACTCCATTCCTGGGCATGATTTTGAATGCCCGGAGCCAACTGTAGGCCACTTCGTGTTCTTCTAGTTCCCAGAACTCCATTCCTGGGTCACATTTTGAATGCTGAGGCAGGCTGATGCTGCGGCCGAGGCAGGCTGAGGCTGAGGCAGGCTGAGGCTGAGGCCGAGGCTGAAGGCAGACTGAGGCTGAGGCTGAAGCAGACTGAGGCTGAGGCTGAGGCAGGCTGAGGCTGAGGCTGAAGCAGGCTGATGCTGAGGCAGGCTGAGGCTGAGGCTGAGGCTGATGCAGGCTGAGGCTGAGGCAGGCTGAGGCTGAGGCCGAGGCTGAAGGCAGACTGAGGCTGAGGCTGAAGCAGGCTGAGGCAGGCTGAGGCAGGCTGAGGCTGAGGCAGGCTGAGGCTGAGGCTGAGGCAGGCTGAGGCTGAGGCTGTGACTGCGACTGCCGTTGCCGCTGCGACTGTCATCGCGAATGCGACTACGACTGCGAGAACAGCAGAATTCTACAACTGGATTTTCATCTGAATCTTAAGGGGAATGCTTTCAGATATGCTTCTACACATCGTTGTTCGGTTGCTTTGCCAGGATTTTTTTCTCTCTTCCAAGTCTTCTATACTCTTCTCTCTTTGTCTATATTTTCTATTTTCGTTTCGTTCGTACTCCATTATGCTGTTCCTCAGTTCTTCGCATTGCGCCCAGTCCCCCCCGTGCCGCCCCACCCCGCCCCAACAATCTCCACCCCGCTCGCATTCCGCATTTCTCCCAAATTATTCCCAGCCCCTCCTCCAGATTCCTCCGCGCGCCCCCCGCTCCTCCGCGCTCCTCCCGGTTCCTCTTCTCCACTCCTTGCCGCTCTACCTCTTGAGGCCCTACTCTTGTCCATTCCATCCCAATCCACTCCACGTCCCCGCGCTCCTCTCGACGCGGTTGCAATTGCCATTATCCTTCCGCCCCACTCTCCCAACATCCCGCTTCTTTTCAGGGTTCCACGCAATTTGTTTCTGACGCCAGTTCGCAGCTGTGCGTCCCCCCTTGGGGGTATCCACGATATGTTATTTTAAGGGGGTGGTGCGTGGCGCTTTTTTATGGCGCGACCCATGGCGAAACTTATTGTTGATTTGTGTTGGAGTGGCTGGCGCGAGCCATGGCGCAACTTGAATCGCCGCTCGCAGCGCAAATCATCGCCGTCCTTCCTTGTCGCTCCTCCCCCCTTCCTCCGATCCCTTCGTCAACGTTCTCCCCCGTTATCTGTTGCCCTTCGTTTTCAAGGGCTTCACGAACCGCGCGTGACAGGGGCTGAACGTGCCCCCCCCGGAAAAAAAAGGGCACGATCGAAGGCGAAAAGGGCGGGTATCCAGGTTTGGGGATATGCATATTGACTGACGCGCGAGAAGATAAGAGCGAACCGTCTTAAAGCGATTGTTGTTTTGTTGTTGTTGTTGTTGTAGTTATAGTAGTAGTAGTAGTAGTAGTAGTAGTAGTAGTAGTAGTAGTAGTAGTAGTAGTAGTAGTAGTGGTAGTAGTAGTAGTAGTAGTGGTAGTAGTAGTAGTAGTAGTAGTAGTAGTAGTAGTAGTTGTTGTTGTTGTTGTTGTTGTTGTTGTTGTTGTTGTTGTTGTTGTTTTTGTTGGTTTCAATGCTGAGTGTTAATTATTGAGCCGTTTCGTTCATTCCGCCGTCCTTGGAGCGCTATTTGGGGCCTCTTGGAGATGTCTTTGGCGCCTCTTGGGGGCTTCTTGGGAGCGTTTTGGGCCTTTTTGGCGGCGTCTTCGGCACCCCTGGGCCTTTTAGTGGGCTCTTGGGAGCCCTTTGGGGCGGGGGGGGGTAGTCTATTGCAGCCACCCCCTCGGAGGTCACGGTCCTCGTGAGGGGAGGCGAGAAATACCCCCCCCCTCTGGGGATCGCCCAGGACCCGGCCGGGGCCCGGCCGGGGATCGACCGTGTTTTTTTCCGTCCGGGGGCCCCCGGGGGCCGCCCCGCGCGCGCGAATTACAAATATTGTTGAGTAGTTGCCGGGGATCTTAACACGCCTCTGGCCCGTGGGGCCGGCGAATTAAATGATTGTTGGACCCCTTACAGGCGCCCTGGCGCTCTCGCCGAGGCGCCGGCTACATTTTCATTGAAAATGAGACTCGTGCTCGAGCGGTTTGGGGGGCCGCCAAAACCGACCCCCCAACAACAACAACGCTCCCGTTCGAGAATTTCTCCTTTTTTACCCAGGGCTGGTGTTCGAAAGCCGCCGTCCAAACAAAACCAGCGTTCCCGCTCGACATTTCCTTCCGTTTTCCTTGGACTGGCGCGCCAGTCTTTCTCATCGGCGCCGGCCCCCAAGCAAAAACAACGCTCCCGCTTAAGTTTTTTCTCTTTTCCATTCAAGGCGGTGCCTCTCCTCGCCGCCGAAAACCGCTGCCCCGACAAAACCAGCGCTCCCGCCCGAGATTTCCTTCCGTTTCACGCTGGGCTGGCGCCCAATTCTCTTCAGCGTTGGCGCCGCTCCCAGCAATAACAACGCTCCCGCTCGAGGCTTTTTCCTTTTTTTCCTGAGGACGTTGCTGTTCCTCGCCGCCGACAGCCCTCGTCCCCACAAAACCACGGCTCCCGTTCGATGCTTCCGCCTTTCTTACTCAAGGCGGTGTTCCTCCTCGCCGCCGACAGCCGCCGCCCCGACAAAACCAGCGCTCCCGCCCGAGACTTCTTTCCGTTTTACGCTGGACTGGCGCCCTAATCGCTTTTGAATTGGCGCCGCTCCCAGCAAGAACAACGCTCCCGCTCGAGGTTTCCTTTTCTTTTTCCTCGGGACGGAGCTGTTCCTCGCCGCCGGCAGCCCTCGTCCCGACAAAACCACGGCTCCCGTTCGATGCTTCCGCCTTTCTTACTCAAGGCGGTGTTCCTCCTCGCCGCCGAAGAGCCGCCGTCCCAACAAAGCCAGCGTTCCTGCCCGAGACGTCGTTTCCGTTTTACGCTGGACTGGCGCCCTACTCCCTTCAGCATTGGCGCCGCTCCCATCAACAGCAGCAGTCTTGCTCGAGACTTCCTCCCTTTCTATTCAGGGCCAGGTCCTTGCCTCATCGCCGACAACCCCCACCAAAGCAATTCTGTTGTTCGGTGCTTCCTTGTGCTTTACCCTTCGCTGGGGTTCCACTGGCAGTTTCGCATCGACGCAGCAAGGCGCGGGCATGTGTTTTCGATGTGGGATATGTTGAACTTCCTCGGAGTAGGTGTTTGCAAGACTTCATTGGGCGGGAGATCTGGGAATGGGAATAACGGACCCCGCTATAGAACAAGAGCCCCCTATGATGTGGATTATTATCATGATGGTCGCATGCTTCGTGTGGAAGCTACATCGCGCATGAGGGTAAAATGACTGTTGTTGTTGTTGTTGTTGTTGTTGTTGTTGTTGTTGTTGTTGTCAGTTGTTGAACATTCATTTCAACGAATATTTGTGGTTGATCCCCCCATCCAGGGCACCTTGTGTTTTTCAATTTGAAGGCTCCTCCCGGGGCTCGCACTTTTTTCTTTGTTACGTGCGAAGGTGGGTGGTCACAAGTTTGGGCCGTGCCCCCCGAGTTACGAGAACAACGGGCTGATTTTTTCGCCAAGAAGGGAGCTCTATCGCACGCGCCAGCTCAGGTACTGCAGGATTTTCACCAGCAGAGCTTGAAAGCAGCCAAGGACCACTCGAGTGTGTTCGCCTGGAAGGTCCAGGATGCGGCCAAGAAGACTTTGGAGCTCCAGCCTAGGGCCTCTTGGGGCCTCTTGGGAGCCTCTTGGGGCCTCCTGGGGGCTTCTTGGGGCTGGAGGTTGGACTTTTCGGTTCCTGCTGCCCTTATTGAGCCCCTCTTGGGGCGTCATGGTGCCCTTTTGGGCCGTCTTGGGGCCTCTTGGGCTCTCGTGGTCCCATTTTGGGGGCGTGTTGGGCCGTCTGGGGACGATGTTGGAGGCCTCTGGGGCAGTTCTGGACGCTGTGAACCCCCAAACGTCGTACATGCGAAAAAAGTATATTTCCCCGAGGGAATGGGGCGATTTTTGCCTGTTGGGGCCCTCTTGGAGAGCCTCTTGAGTCTCTCTTGGGTTTTTTCCGAGGCCTCTGGGGCCGGCCATCTGGAGACCATCTTGAACGTCTTGGAGCGATTTTTCGGCGACTCGGGGCTTCTTGGGCCGTGTACGGGGCGTCCTGGCGCCCTCTTGGCGCTCTTATGGATCGCCATGGGGAGTCAGCCGGGCATCGCCTGGGCATCGCCGGGGGCATCGGCCGGGGTCTTTTTCGTTCAGGGGTCCCCAGGGGCCGCCACGCGCGCGCGAACTGGAAATATTGTGAGCCTTTGGCGGGGAACCTTAGCACGTCTCTGGCCCGTTGGCCCGGCGAAATTGCCCCCCCCGCGACCCGGACCGCGACCCACCCATGTTCCACTCGCGACTCACCCGCGACCCACCTCGCAACCCACCCGCGACCCACCTGCGACCCACCCGCGACCCACACGCGACCCACCCGCGACCCGGCCGTGACCCACCCGCGACCCACACTCGACCCACCCTGCGACCCACCCACGTTGCTTTAACGAAAAATCGGCGCTTGCGTCGAGTCGGTGTAGGAGTTGTAAAAATTTGGCGCCTGCGGCGGGCTTCTTCAGAGCCTCGCAGACTGCCGACGTCCCGGCCGCTCCCTCACTACTCTGATCCACAATTGCGGGGTGCATCGTAATCCTTCGAATCGCGTCATTATTGACCTTTCTTCTCTCAGGCGGACAAGCTTCCGTCCGAGCGCCCCGTCATCCGTGGGGGAAGAACATGAACGGTCGGGCCGAGCACCTGACGTGGAGAAAGTAAAAAGAGGCGAGCCGCGCTTTGGAGCAGGGGCCAGGCCATACGCCCGCCACCAGTCATATTCGGGCGAATGGGTTCTTTGCAAAGGGGTCTCACAGATGTACGCAGCAGTTCGTGCAACCGTTCTTGCTGGATACGCACGTCGTACAACATCAGCATGTGGCTGCCACGTGCGCAGTCAATCGGATCGTGAAAGTACAGTGAACTTGGTCGTGCGCTGGTTCTGTTAGCCATGGCATGGATTCGGCTCCCTCCCCCGCGCCGTTCTCACGCTTTGGGGTGACATCTGAGATTGTTTCCTGTTCCCTCCTCCGTTCTCCCTCTTCCTCATCCTCCTCCTTCCTCCTTCCGTTTCCTCCTCTTTTCCCTTCTTTCCAACCCTTCTTTTGTGCCCCACTCCACAATAACAGCGGACCCGACGATGTTGTTTTTTGGCGCGCGCTTCGGAAGGGGGGAGGAATCGGAGGAAGGGATTACTTGGATTACCGCCTTGACAGATGTCAACAACCACTTCCGCTCCCCAGCTAAGTCTTGGGAAAAGATCACGTGAGATTCTATCGATATACTCCCGACGACTCTTCGGAATGGGAAACGGCTTGCACGGCACCCCAAGTCCCCTGATCTGAGACTGACCGAAGTGACCGCACGAAGCTCAGTACCAGATTCCTGGAGATACGTGATATAACATTGCGTGCGAGGGGTGGGCCCAACCGCCAGCGATAGTATTTGTCGTCCTCGGAGGAGCCTCAAAAGCCGACCATTAATATCGCGCAACGACATACATTCACTTTACACGACCTAGTCAGTCGCGCTCGAGATGTAAGCACTACCTTTACACACACTACAATACCTCCTATCCTCTCCAAGGGAATGTGCCGTCGCGAAGCGTTCAACGCTATTCGGAGCAGGAGGGGGACACGGATGAGGAGGAGGGGGAGCAACAGGCTTTCCCTCAGCGATCCTCGCTCTCCGTGCCTCTCGCTTCAGGCTCGTCTCATGCTGTATGACCAGCAGCGCAGCTCGGAACAGTCGCCGTCGAACGAGTGACGCATCACGTTTGACTGTGGCGACTCTCGCCCTGTGAGACTCGGGGACCCTGCACCTCGCTGCTGCCACATCTGCCAGCTTGTCCACCACTTCGATGCCTTGCACCAACCAGCTTGCGACGCCGCGAGCCACATACCCCCGAAGAGAAACATGGGAAGACACTTGAAACACCACGACGTCAGCTGGCGAGCGTGACTGGATAGACAAGATTGCTGATACACCTCCATGAATCAGCGTTCTGACCTGTGGGGTTCGAATACAAAGCCTGCCACAATCCTCTACACACCTCATCGTTATCCGTAACGTATACCAGCACACCTTGCGAAACTCAATAGCTGTGGCAAGACACTGAAGTTCACCTCGCGGTGCCGTCTGCTGCGACTGCGAGACCCACAGCGGTCCCAACATAAGCGGTCCAACCTTCACTGGAGAGAAACTCTACAACACAACGATCCCAAGGCCGACACGGCGCAACCGTATGTCGCGCGAGTCCGCCCAACAGATGCATCCCCAGCTGCAAGCAAAGGTGCTGCACGCGTGCCGATACCCAAGCTGTTTGCAGTGAGTGGTCCAGCCATGTTGCCGACGTCCCACTGCGGCTCAGAGTCTGGCTCGGGTACCCATGTCCAACTGGCTGGGATGACGCCTCTTGTCCAAAAGCACGTGGAACTATCCCTCTCAACTCCTGCGCGCGCCACAAGATGATCTGAATCGGTGAAAGCACGGCCTCTATCGTTGCGCGGGCACTCCCACGTACGATGATATGCCGTGCCCACCGATTCTTTGCAGCGGTCGCATACGTCTGAAACACGATCTCACAACTTCGCTTGACACTTCCGTTCGTTTGGCCACGAGCCCCCACCAGGAATAGAAATCATGAGTTCGACCAGCTGTCGTCCTTTGCGAGCTTGAGATATGCTCGCCAAAGACTGACAGTAACTTAACATACCAAATCCGCCCACAATGCAATTGCGCTGCTTCTCGCCACTGCCTTGCTGCGAGCATCTCCTCAAACTCCGACAAGAGAGGCACCATCTGGTCATGACTTACGATCCCCGCGGCAGAAACATTCCAAGCATGATGCAACCATTCGTGGTGTCCCACTCAGCAGCTGAGGGTGGAATACACCCCGCTTGAAGCAACTACGCGATGGTGGCCGAGATTGGCCCTCGAATGTGTCTGGACCTCAAGGCCTCGGGCACCCCTGCAAGGAACTGACCCATACTGCCCCACGCACGCTGGATATCCGCATGCAGCCTAGACTCCGTCCTCCACATCTGAAGCCGCTGCGCGATGCACTGCCTAGGTAAGACCAGGCCAGAACCGGGCCCTGGCAACCGCAAGGCCAGCACGTCGTCGTACACCGGCTACGAGGTCACAGTGACGAAGAGCATGGCAGGACCGAGTCGGGCTCAGCTGAAGGATCTGCTGTCAGTCTCGCCGGAGCGCATCGGCATCAAGATGCAGGATCTCGTGGGCGTCAACAACAACCCGTAACCCAGCGAGGCCGTTCACATAATTCAACTTCACCAACGCGTCAGACGTCGAGAGGGCTACCGTCGCCATGGCCAGCGGCGCCCAGGTGTACGAGCAGCATGCGGACATCGTCTTTGATTTCGCCAAGTCCGAGATGCTGAAGGCAAAGGGGACCAAAGAAGCTGCGGTCGAGATGGGGACTGCGCCATGGGACATCTCGGATCTGGTGAAGAAGTCCTGCGAGGTGCGCGGGGTCGAAGTGGGCGCCATGAGCTGCAGCCCCATGGCAGCGATGCTCATGGGCGCGCTCGGCAACGTGGACGGGGATGGCGCCCGCAGGCTTAACGGGTCTGGCCGCTAACCCAGCAAACCCGACGCGGGCAACCTCGACGAGCTGGATGAGCCGTTTGAGGAGGACGACGAGGAGGTTGCTGCAGAGGCGGCGGAGGCAGTTAAGACAGCCCGCGCGCCCAACCTCAATCGCCATGCAGTCTTGGGTAGCATGTCGACGTTTGGCTTGACTCCTGCTGCGAAGAGGCGCTACCCTGGTGCTTCTCGAGCTGGCGATGGCGCCGTGTGCGCCATCTCTTAGAGCGCGACAGGCGGTATCATCGGCAGGGGCAGCGGGGGCCAGCGGGTGCCCATGGAGGGCGGCTTACCAATCGCAGATGCAGATCGAGACGACCTCGTGCAGCGGAGGATCAGCGCTTACGGCGTCGATGAGATCATGAGGAACGAGAACATGGGCCGGCCGTGAGAGGCGGTGGCGCAGCGACCCCCGCGATCTCTTCCAGCGCAAGGGCGACGCCAGGGCCGGGAGTCGGTCGAAGCACCTGGAGATCGCGAAGCAAGCCGAGACCCTGGCAAGCAGCCGCACTTCAGAGGTGGACGTCGGCGTGCTCGAGACCGCGGTCAAAGAGCATCAACACGGTGGCGTTTTCATTCCGAACAACCTGAAGTTCCAGCTTTGGCGCAGGTATTGTGACGGCAGTCTGGCAGACGCCCTGAAACCCTAAGACGCAAACATGTTCTTCCATGCTACCGTGCCGTGGGGCGGGCCCGAGAAGACGACGTTCGATGGTAACAGGCCGCAGCTCTGCTTCCTGGACTGTTCGAGCGATGAGAAGATTAGCCGTTCCGAGTCGATGTCGGAGAGGCCGTTGTCTGGCGTCGTGGAGCTGGGCGAATTTGGGGAGCAAGGCGCGCAGAGCATCGCCGACGCATGCCTCAGGTATTGCGCCATGATCGCAGATCGGGGAGACGGCGAGGACTTCGACAAGACGGTGGCCGACCTGGAGTTGTCCGCGAATGGCCTGACAGCGTTGGTGGATCCCTCGTTTGTTGCCGGCTATCCTGAGCTGATTCGCACCATTGCCATCGGCTCCAGCAGGGGCAAGGGTGGCCAGTCATTGAAGTTCATGCCTGACCGCGACGGGCTATTGAAGGATATCGGCGCGAAGCACAGCTTCACCGAGGAGATCTTGGCAAGCCTTCCTGCGCAGGAGGAGGAGCTTCGCACGGGCGCAGCTGCCGCTGGGAGGAGCGGTCTTCTCGGAAACATGCTGACCCAGATGGATGAGATGCGCAGCAAGTGCATGGCGGGAACAATTCGAGCACCTGAGCACGCTGCTGACTAAGTCGCTCGAGGAACTCATTCTCTGACTGAACATCGCGAACCCGAACGCCGCCGACGCAGATGCTTGCAATAAGCTTGTGCTGGCAGAACAGCGTCTCAAGCAGGCTTTCACCGTCCTGCCCGACAATGCTGAGATCTGGTCTTCGCGCCTCTGGACTTGCGAAGTGGCCATGGCTGAAGTCGGCAAATCGGACTACGCGAACACCCTGTCCTCCCTGCTCGAGAACTCTCAGGCCATGGAGCCGAAGGACGTGACCACCAACGCCGTGGGAACTATCCACCACGCGGTGATGGACGCCAGCCAGGCGGGCGCGGAGCTCGACGACGACGCCATGGGCAAGCTCGGAGGGTTCATTCAGGCTGGCAGTGGTGAGAGTCAAATGCTGCAGATGTAGGAGCGTGGATGGGCATGATGGGCTAGGTGAGGCGGACGGGAGGGGAAGGAGGTGGCTCGTATAGTGGGGGGAATCCAGAATTTGGTCTCTCGCCGAGGTTGCGCTCGCCTTCGCTAAGGATGCCACTGGTGCGACCCCGCGCACCCTCGACCCGATCCTGCAGCTGTCTACGTCGGCCAGGGACCTGCTTCGACCGAAGGTGGGCGGCGCCATCGAGGATTCTCTCACCAAGTTCATCGGTTGCATGGCCGCGTGGAGTGATGCTCCCACGACCGTCGCAAAGTTCGAGGGGCTGGGCCCCGATCTAGCTTCGAGGACTGCTGCAGAGGACCCGGTGATCGTAATTGCATCGTTGCTGAACGACAGCACTATTCTGTGCAGCGCGTTGGTGACAGACCACCGTGCCAGGGCATGATCGACTTCATGAATGAGGTTGGCTTGCTGAAGGCAGAGTTTCAGGTGGAGTATCTCAACGCTGCGCTGGCTGCGTTGGCTGCCGCGACGGATAGCATCAAGGGGGTCGCCAGTGTAGGAGCATCCGGTGACGCGAGCTGGACCGGTGAGATCCCAGAAGCGAAGGCGGATGACTTCGACGTGGTCAGGCCGATTTTCATGGCAGCAGTTGCAGAGCTAGACGGCGACGCCTTCTCCCAGAAGGCCCAGGGTCTCGAGGTTGCTCAGAAGGAGGTGGCCGCCGCCCACGAGCTTCTGAGTTCCCATGCAGGAGTGCATCCTCGAGTCCAGCAACAAAGTGATGAAGGCTGCCAGCGTCGCGCGGGCGACGGCCAAGGCTCTGCGCGCTTGGGGTGCGCATCAGAAGGATCAGAACGGTGCCGAGCTGCGGAGGGAGCTTCGCAAGGCGCTGAAAGCGGTCACGGACCACCCGTCGCTTGGCAACAGCTCGTGCGAGATGCAAGCTGCCGTGCGCAAGTGGGCGTTCGACGCCGCCCAGGTGCCGTGATCGGCAGGCGTCTCCGCAGGGCAGCGGCTGCGACCGCCAGCAGGTGGCGCGGCAGCTGCTGAAACAAAGGATGAGAAACAATGAAGTCCTGGGGGAGACGAGAGAGCACTGGCTGCCTTTCGTGGGACTCTTGAGCCTCTCTATGGGCCTTTAGGGGGGCATCTAGGGTCAAGCCGTTGGGGGTCATCTGAGGCAGTCTTCGGTGGAGCTGGAACCGCTTTGAAGAGATCTTCAGGCCGTATTGGTGCTTCTCGGGCTCTCTTGGCCGCCTTGGGATACATCGTGGGTTTCCTTGGAGCGCTCAGGCCGACTTTTTGGCCTTGCTAGATCAAGATCGGGAACGTCTTGGCCGTCATGGAGCCGTCTCTGGGCCATCTTGAGAAATCTTCGGGGGGTGTATGCTCGCAGTCGCGCCGGGTAAATTGCGTAACGTTGCGTGGTATCCTGCGCTGCGTGCTGCGTTGCATGCGCCATCAAACTGCTAATCGATAGTCGGGCGATTACTTTTACTCTGTCCAGCTTCGTACCCACTCCCTCAACGAACATCTTCGGGTATATTTCCAGTATCCAATGTTACTGGCCCTCGCGGCGCCGACATCGAACGCATACTTTGCACGTATCTCCTTTCGTACCTCCGTTTCTATCTAACAGGTATCTCGCAGTGTTTCGCACCCTCAGCCTCTTAGAGGGACATGCATCTCACAACTGCGCGCCCTCTGCTCCTGCTTTGCCTGCTGCGACTTCGACCCTAAGGTGTGGTGAGTCCGTGGCCGACTGGACTGTGGCAGACTCGGTGCGACAAACAGAACGCGTCACTAATTGCAAACCGGATTGACGAACTGAGATGAACAACCCGCAGTGGGGCTTCCATGGGGCGGCATCGACCGCCTCAGTTGAGTTGATGTACGGCAAGCGTGGTGCGCTGGCAACAAAATTGTCAATGTGCGACTGCCCTTTGCTACGAGCATACGTGTACTGCGCAGGAGCTCTCACAACATGCCCGTTCAGCTACTGGAGAAATCTCGGCTTCAACATTCGACTCGCATCAATGTCCCAGTCGCCCACGATAGCCCACGGTAATTGCAGGCAGCGTGCGGAAGCCCCAGGGCGCGCCATGCGCCCTGTGTTGTCGCCTCTGAGCCCGACCGTGCAGTACCCGTAGTATACGATGAGCCCGAAATAGTACCCTTGCTGGTGGACCACAACCGCCATGCAACCGTCGTAGTCCACTGCATCAGGGAGACAGAAACTAGGTAGATCTCGGGGCTTGTCAGCAACTTGATGGACATGACGATAGTTGCGCGCGAGAAGCAGCCTTCACAAGCTCGAGCTTGGCCAGGAGCTGTGCTGCCTTTGCCCGTTGGACGTGCACCGTTGTCCAGAAATCGCCAGTGAATCTGCTGCGCCTTGCGCGCCCACTCATCTCTGGTAGCACCTCTGCCCGAAGTGTGCGTCCCAACTAAACCCATGACTTGATGCTGCGAGAGGTGCGACTAGCTGGATAGAAACTTCGACGCTTTCCGTCCCAAAGTCGTGGTGCTCGCGAAAAACATCTTGCAATCCTCCACGTCGCACTTCTCCTCGACCACGCCAGCGGGCTCTTGGGCCACCACTGGCGTCGCCGCCGACTCCGCCCCTGCAGGCGCCGAAGGCGTCGGCCCACCTTCGGCGGGGCCTGGACCTCGCTGGCCCCGGCCGCCCGCGGGCTCGCCGTCGGTTGCTGCTGCGCCGCGCGCAGCTGCCTCGGCGGCCTCCCGCGCCTGCTTGATGCGCTTCATCTCCTGCTGGATCTCGGCGTCCGTCGGCGTCCTGGCCGCTGGCGTTCCCGAAGCACTCGAAGACGCGCCTGCCCCCGACGCCGCGTCGTCGCCCTCGACCTCCGCTGCCTCCTTGCGCTTCTTGGCCGCCCTCTCCTCGATGGCCTTCTTGAGCTCCGTGACCTTCTGGTTCCACCTCGCCATGTCGGCCGACTTGTTCGCCAACGTCTCTTTGGTGGCCTTCAGGTCCTTCTCGAACTGTCTCAACGCAACACGCTCCGCCCCATCGCGCTCAATATCATCGAGCGAGGAGAAAAACTCTCGTCCCATGTGAAACCGATGTTGATGGGGGACTCCTGCACATTGATCGGCTCAGACTGCAACACCTTGGGATCGGGCCGAGTGGACAACCGTACTTTCTGCGCCAGTGCTGCTGCCGCCGTCTTATTGCTGACCTCTGCCGAAGCCATACTTCTGGGAGCTTCGGCCTCTTTGGCTTCAGCTCGCTCTAGACTGTCTCGGCACCGACCAAACTTCAACTTCGCATCCTGACCAAGACCAAACTTCAACTTGTCTCGACACCGACCAAGCTTCAGCCGACTAGATTGTCTCGAAACCTGAGCGGAAGCCTGACCAAGCTTCAACTCCGCATCCTTCCGAGCACCCTCGGCACGGCGCACCGCCTCTGCGGGCGCCAGCTGCACAGAGTCTGCCAATGCCCGCTGGCATTGGCTGCGGCCCTCTGCGTCTGCTCCTGGAGGGTCTTCTGCTGCGCCGGGTCCGCGACGAGCTGGCAAGCCTGGCTCAGCAGCTTCTCAACGGACGGGGCCTCCATCAGTGCACCCTGAAGCTTGGAGACAGAACCTTTGCTGTCTGGCTTACCTCTGTAGGGCTTCACCTTGGAGACGAGCACTTCCTACATGTGCAATCCGCCCGAGCGAGCGTTTCATTTCACTCGTGTGTGCCACACTTCTTGCACGTACTCCGATGCGGGACCGCGATGCTGCTGCTAACCTCTCTTGGCCAGCGGGACTGTCTGCCGATGGTGCGAGGCAGGGAGCCCGCTGCTCCTCGAGCACTGCGGGAAAGTGAAAGGCTTCAGATCGAGACCGCTGCCAAAACGGCGCGCTCGAGCCGATGTTGCCCGAGAGGAATCGGAGGAAGGGGGGAGGTGTAGGGGAGGGAGGGAGCAGGCAAGGCGCCACTGGGCTCCATCCCCCCGGATGCGGCTCAAGAGAAATTGCACGCACCCCATGCGCGCCCGAGGGACGCGCTCGTTCGCCCTGCTCTCTCTCAGGGCCGGGCCATCGAGGTCGGGGGGTCGCTGGGGCGCTCGGGAAGCGGGTCGTGCAACAGTCCGTGGTCGCCTCCTGGACGTCCGAGGCCACTCCTAGGGTGCGTGTGCACTCGCCCCCTTTCCCTAGTGAGCCTCCTCCCTCTTCCCCCCGCCTCCTCCCTCTTGCCTGCGGAGCAAGAGGGGACCCGCGGGGAGCCGCCCGCCGGGGGGGCCTGGGCCATTCGCCCGCCGGCAGCGCACGGGCGGCGGCACGACTGAGCCAGCCTCTGCTCGGCGAACGCTCAGAGTGGGAGGGGGAGAACCCAGAGATCCGACGCTTCACAAACATTGGAGCGGCCAGTTTGGGGGTTATCTTCGGCCTCCGGGCCCCTCGCTGGGCCTCGGGACCGCCCAGAACGGATCAAAACGAAACACCTGCCCCAGGGAAGTTGTCCAGGCTTCTGGGGCTCACGCGTCGAAAACATTGGAGCGGCCGGATGTCTGGGGCGGATGGAGGGGGAATGAGGAGGAGAAGGAGGAGGAGGAGGAGGAGTCAGAAGGAGGCGGAGGAGGAGGAGGAGGAGGGGGAAGGAAGAGGAGAGGGAAGAGGAGGACGAATAGGAGAAGGAGGAGGAGAAGGAGAAGATGATGATGATGATGATGATGATGATGATGATGATGATGATGATGATGATGATGATGATGATGATGATGATGATGATGATGATGATGATGATGATGATGATGATGATGATGATGATGATGATGATGAGATGATGATGAGGAGGAAGGAGGAGAGGAGGGAGGAGGAGGATGATGATGATGATGATGATGATGATGAGGGGAGGAGGAGGAGGAGGAGGAGGAGGATGGATGTGGAAGAGGAGGCAGATGAGGCGGAGGAGGAGGAGGAGGCGGCGCAGCCAGAGGTTGAGGAGGAGGAGAAGGAGGAGGATGAGAAGGAGGAGTTGCACTTGATCCTCTGTGGGATTTGTTTTGCTTGCCATGAGAGTTTACACGACGCTGCGAGCCTCGCTCAAGCTTGTCCCGACGTACAAGAATCTAGGGGGGAGGCAGGGGGGATGACCCAGGAGGAGGAGGGACAAGGATGATCGTGGTGGTGATGATGAGGAGGAGGATCATGAGGAGGAGGAGGAGCAGGAGGAGGAGGAGGAGTTGCACTTGATCCTCTGTGGGATTTTGTTATTGCTTGCCATGAGAGTTTGCACGACGCTGTGAGCCTCGCTCAAGCTCTTTCCCAACGTAAGCAAATCGGGGGGAGACAGGGGGGATATCTCAGGAGGAGGAGGAGGAGCGACAAGGATGATGATGGTGGTGATGATGAGGAATGGGAGGATCATGATGATGCTGCTGCTGCGGATGACGATGATGATTATGATGATGCTGATGACGATGCTGATGATGCTGATGATGACGATGATGCTGATGATGATGACGATGATGATGATGATGCTTATTATGATGATGCGGATTATGCTGATGAATATTATGATGATGTTGATGATGATGACGACGATCATGATGATGTTGTTGATGATGCTGCTGATGATGATGCTGATGATGATGATGCTGATGCTGCTGATGATGATGCTGATGATGATGATGATGATGCTGATGCTGATGATGATTATGATGATGATGATAATGATGAAGAAGATGATGATGATGATGATGCTGATGCTGATGATGATGATGATGATGCTGATGATGATGATGATGATGCTGATGATGCTGATGCTGATGATGATGATGATGATGATGATGATGATGATGCTGATGATGATGATGATGATGATGATGATGATGATGATGATGATGATGATGATGATGATGATGATGATGATGATGATGATGATGATGATGATGATGCTGATGCTGATGATGATGATGATGATGATGATGATGATGATGATGATGATGATGATGATGATGATGATGATTGATGATGATGATGATGATGAGGAGGAGGAGGAGGAGGAGGAGAGGAGAGGAGGAGAGGGAGGAGGAGGGAGGAGGAGGAGGAGGAGAGGAGGAGAGAGGGAGGAGGAGGAGGAGGAGGAGGAGGAGGAGGAGGAGTTGCACTTGATCGTCTCTGGGATTTGTTCTTGCTTGCCGTGAGAGTTTGCACGGCGCTGTGAGCTTCGATCAACCTTTGTCCAACGTTAAAAGAGGCAGGGGGGAGGCAGGGGGGGATGACCCGGGAGGAGGAGGGACAATGATGAAAGTGGTGATGGTGATGATGAGGAAGAGGAGGATCATGAGGAGGAGGAGGCGGAGGAGGAGGAGGGGGCGGAGGAGGAGGAGGAGGCCTGGGGAGGATGAGGTGGCAGTTGGAAACGAAACTGCCTCCCATCCTTGAAGAAGCTGTTGCAATGTTGGAAGGCGAGTGTGTTCGGCGCTAGTGCGAGAGCCATATTTTGAACGACCCGCCCTCCATCCTTCATGGAAGTGTTAGATATACGCGTAAATGGGATGGAGGTTGAGGAGGAGGAGGAGGAAGAGGCAGGAGGAGGAGGAGGAGGAGGAGGAGGAGGAGGAGGATGGAGGAGGAGGAGGAGGAGGAGGAGGAGGAGGAGGAGAGGAGAGGAGGAGGGGGAGGGGGAGGAGGAGGAGGAGGAGGACGGCATGAGGCTGGAGGCGGCAGGAGGAGGAGGAGGAGGAGGAGGAGGAGGAGGAGGAGGAGGCGGAGGGCGAGGAGGAGGCAGGAGGGCGAGGAGGAGGCAGAAGGAGGAAGAGGGGGCCGCGGGTCGGCGGCCGCGGGTCGGCCGCCCTCTGTCCTCCGCGCTCCGGCCCTCGCCGCCCGCACTTCGCCCCAGCGAACTCGCCTCCGCGACCGGCCGGCGCGGCCGGAGACGCCCGCCACACCCCTTGGCATCGCTCGGACGTGTGCGTTTTTTCTCGGCGAGAACCATCCAGGACCATCCTGGGCCATCGAGCAAAAAACACACGCACGAAACCGAAACATGCACGGGAAATGGACGTCCGAGCGACGGCCACACCCTGTCACCTGGGCCTTCCGTGGAGCTCTAAGGGGGCCACGAAACGTGTGAGGGGTGTGAGTCGGGCGGCGCACCATGCGAGCCCTGCCACCGGGGCCTTTTGTGGAACTCTCCAGGGGGGGCACGAAACGTGGGAGGGGTATGCCGATCTCGGGCGAGCTCGCCTGCTCGAGTCTGGGGCCAGTGCAAGTTTTGCATTCGGCATTGCAGAGGTTGTCGCGCTTCATTCCCCGTAGCTTCTCTCCTTCTCTCGGGCGGGGCTGTGACAAATATTCGTTCGTTCCAGAGCGCTCCCGAGCGCTCCAGCGCGCTCTGAGGAGGCCGCGGCGCCCGACACATTCTCCAGAGAGCCGCCGGATCTCAGAGATTCCCGATCTCCCGAATTTGTCCCTGGCCTGACTTCGTCTTTTACTGCCCTTCCCAAACGTTGCGCTAGAACGAACCAATCCTCCGCGACGACCTACTTGCGCCGAGCAACACCCACAGATCGGGACGATCGAGATGGCCTGCCCAGCAGCAGCCGCCGTCGGTTTTGGACCACCTTTGTTGCTGGGCATCGTACGTACCCATTTTTTTTTCGTACCCACTTCGGGCGTCCAAGACAGAAGGAGGGAGCGAACGTGGAGCAGCGGGCCGCCTCGGGGATCGCGCGCCCGAGGCATGGGTGGCGGCGGGTACTACGCCAAGGGGGGCGGCAAGGGCTGCGGAGGCGCCCCAGCCGACCTTCGCGCTTCTGGGCCTTCAAGTCGTCGTCGTCGTGGTGGTGGTCGTCGTCTTTGTGGTCGTGGTCGTGGTCGTGGTCGTTGTCGTCGTCGTCGTCGTCGTCGTCGTCGTCGTCGTTGTCGCCCTCGTCGTCCTCGTCGTCGTCGTCGTCGTCGTGGTTGTCGTCGTCGTCGTGGTCGTGGTCGTGGTTTTCTGCGTCGTCTTCGGCGTCGGCGCCGTCAAGCGAGGGTAAGAGCAAGCAGGGCGAGTGGAGAGGGGGGAAGGAGCAGGGAGGAGGGGGGGGAGGAGAAGGGAGGAGGAGAAGGAATGAGCAGGGAGGAGCAGGGAGCAATAGGGATGAGCAGGGATGAGGAGGAGGGGGGAGGAGAGGATAAGAAATGAAGAGGGAGAGGGTGCAAGGGCAAGCTGGGTGCGCTCACGAAATATTTGACATCCTACTCACATTACGTTTTTGTCTTCCCCCCCTCTGTTTCTCTTCTTATTCCCCTCTCTCTCTCTACTCCCCAGCTGGCGCGCCGTGCGCCCGCCATGCCCGCAGGCGGCGGCAAGGGCGGTGGTGGAGGCGCCCCTTGCGGCGGCTCGCGTGCGGCCACCGGAATTACGACGACGATGGTGAGGCGGAGGCGGCGATGGTGACGGTGATGGTGACGGTGATGGCGATGCTGGTGGCGATGTTGATGGTGATGGTGATGACGCTGGCGAGTATTGTGATGATGGCGATGCGGATGGTGATGGTGATGGCGATGCTCATGGCGATGCTGATGGTGACGGTGATGACGCTGGCGAAAATGGTGATCGTGATGTCGGTGATGGCGATGTGTGTTGATGATGGCGTGGCTGGTGCTGCTGCTGGTGATGACGGTGATACCGATGCCGATGATTGCGACGCTGACGGCGATGTTGATGGTGATGCGGCTGACGACGATGATGTTGCTGCTTATGATGATTATGATGAAGATGATGGTGATGATGCTGCTGCTGATGATGATGATGACGGTGGCAATGATAGTGATGATGATGATGATGATGATGATGATGATGATGATGATGATGATGCGGATGCTGATGAGTACGATGATGCTGCTGCTGATGATGATACTTATGATGATGCTCCTGATGCTGATGATGCTGATGATGCTGATGACGACGATGACGATGATGACGGTGGCGATGATGATGCGGTGGATGCTGCTGATTATGATGAACACGAGGATGATGATGTTGATGATGATGATGCTTACGTATGATGATATTGTTGATGATGGTGGTGATGATGATGATGATGGCGATTGCTATGCTGCGGCTGCTGGTGATGATGGTGATGATGATGGTGGTGGTGGTGTCTGGTGATGATGGCTGAGGATGATGAAATTGATGCTGATTGTGGTGATGATGATGCTGGTGATGTGAATGCCGATGCTATTCGCGACGGTCATGCTGATATTGATGGTGGTGATGATAAGCATGATGCTGATGCTGATGCTGATGCTGACGATCATGATAATGATGATGCTTACGATGATGATGATGCTGCTGATGATGATGCTGATGATGATGCTGATGATGATGATGATGCTCATGATGACGATGCTGGTGATGCTGATGATGATGATGATGGCCACGATGATGACGATGCTGCTGATGGTGATGGTGACGATGCCGATGCTGCTGATGATGAGCATGATTGTGACGATGCTGTTGCTGCTGATGGCTCGATGATGGCGATGCTGATTGACGATGTGTGCTGATGAGTAGGACCAGGATGTTGATATTGATGATTCCGACGATGCTGATATGCAGATGGCGATGTTGCTGCTTATGCTGATGGCGATGATGCTGAGGATGGTGATCTTGATGCTGACAATGGCGATCATGTTGCTGATGAGGACGAGGATGCTGACGCTGATGCTGATGCCGATGCTGATGATGCTGATGATGATGATGATGATGATGATGATGTTGTTGCTGTTGATGATGTTGATGATGATGCTGATGATGATTATGAATCTTGTATGTTGGTATGGTGGTGATGATGATGATGAGGATGCTCATGATGATGCTGATGACGATGCTGATGATGATACTATGATGACGATGCCGCTGATGACGATGATGCTGCTGCCGACGGCGATGATGACGAGAGGAGACTGTGCTTATGCAATGACGATGGTCGTGATGAATGTGGTGGCGGTGGTGATGGGAGAAGAGGGGTGGGGGACTGTTGGGAGAGAAAGGAGGAGGAACAGGAGGAAGACACTGACGATGAGCAGGCGGACTGCACGGGTGATCGCTTGGACGGGAAGCTTTAGGGAGTGAACAAGCCTCCTCATTCTTCTTTCTTTTTCCTATTGTTCATCACTCTCCTACGTGATCCTGTTCCTTCACCATCGCTTCTTGATGCTGCAGCGACTTGCGAGTCGAGCTTGCGACAGCGTTTGTTTTCGCACATTGGGTACACCGATGCACCCATCCAACAGCTCTACGAGAGCATCGGCGCTCGGTTTCATGAAACCCACGCCCACGAGCGAGAGTCTCGCCACAGCCAACACGTCATTCTGCACATCTCCGAGCAAGCTTGTCACGCACGGTTCCACGAAAAGACATACCCTGCAGTACGATTCCATCCTCGCAGGTTGAGGTTACTAAAGTTGCCGACCTCAACGCTGGCAATAAGGCTGTGATCCTGCATATTCGCGTCAATGCAGGAACTGCGAATGAACCACAACGTCATGCCAGCCGCCTAACCTCGAATACCAAGCCGAGCAATAGTCAGTGTGACGATCCGAGACAGTACCAGCACCACGTGTGCACGTCGCTACAAGGCCAGCACCAGGCAGCAGACCCATAATACTTCCCCGACGTGATCGAAAGCAGCTTGCATGACTCCGTGACGCAGACCGTACCCCACTCGCCAGTGCCAACGCCCGTGGTCACGACCAACCGCGACCACGGCAGCAGCCACGAGGATCACAACCCCACCACCTCACGCTTGGTGCACGAGCGTAGGAACATCTCGACAGCAAACGCTGCCAGGCGACGGGGAACCCGCAACGCCATTCACCTTACCTGCCTGGAGCATGTCCCTATCCCTAATATTGGCATTTCCTTATCTCGAAGCCGATCTGAAGGATTCCCTCAGTTTCTGGCCACCGCTTTCGTGCTTGCCGAGCTGCGGGATAGGGATGAGTTCGAAGTTTGTTAACATAGGGACATCTGGTAAAAACGTGCACACCAATCGGCGGCGAGCTCAGGGTCGAAGTGCGAGTATGGCAGGCCTTCGGGGCTTCTCGGAAGCTCCCCCCCCCGGCATTCTGAGAAGCCGTCTTTGTCTCTGGAGAAGGCTCAGAACCAAGGCTTAGAATCGAATGCTGCCGCTCATCCGGGAAGATCCGCGACTTGACGCTGATCAAGATCAACGCCGACCAAGATCGTGACGACGTTTCGGCGTTCATTTTGGGCGATGGCCCCCGTTTTCTTCCCTCCATAGAAGCCTTCTCATAAGCTTTCGGTTCTCGAGAGGGCGCCGCGGTCGTCACTTTCTAGGCTTGCGCCCGCCAGGTTTGGGCCTGAGGTCGTTTTCACTAAACCACGTTTTACTAAGGGGGTTCTGTCCATCCCCGACTATACGAGTCAACCAATGCGCGCGGTTCACCGTCGCCCGCGAAGCAGACGCACCCCCCGTCTCACCGTTCACACCGTAAACAAAGAACGCAACCATGCCCAGTTCAAGCGTGGGGGAACCTTTCGACAATGCAGGGATCACAGCTTAAAAGGCCAATGGCCCTGGTCCCGACTCACAGCTTGGAGGAGGAGGAGTCAGCAGGGGGGAGGAGGAGGAGGAGGAGGAGCAGGAGTAGGAGTAGGAGGAGGAGGAGGAGGGGGAGAAGGAGGAGGAGGAGGAGGAGGAGAGGAGGAGGAGAAGGAGGGGAGGAGGAGGGAGGAGGAGGAGCAGAGTAGGAGGAGGGGAGGAGGAGGAGGAGGAGGAGGAGGAGGAGGAGGAGGAGGAGTTGGAGGAGGAGGGGGATGAGGAGTCAGGAGGGGGGAGGAGGAGGAGGAGGACGAGGAGGAGGAGGGGAGGAGGAGGGGGAGGAGGAGGAGAGAAAGAGGGGGAGGGAGGAGGAGGAGGAGGAGGAGGAGGAGGAGGAGGAGGAGGAGGGGGAGGAGGAGAGTGAGATTGAGGAGGAGGAGGAGGAGGAGGAACGTGAGAGGAAGGTTGAGGAGGAGGAGGAGGAGGAGGAGGAGGAGGTTGAGCAGGAGGGGGAGGAGGAGGAGGAAGGGGTGGGAAGAGGGTGGCAGCAGGAGAAGCGGGGCGGAAGCTGCCGAACAAGAATACGCGCAGGCGCACACACATACAGAGTGGCCAGTTGGCCCAACTCAGCGAGGGCATCGGCGGAATGCGCTAAGATGATAATCGCCGAGCGTGTGCCGATGGGGCCACCCGCAAGCGGTTGACAGATGCAGAAAAATAATGGGCGTGCACGACAGAACGCAGGCACGTGCAAACGCCGCAGACGACCCGCTCAGGGATGGTGGCGAGGCGGCGAGCGGGGAGCAGGAGGCGGCGGGGCTGGCTTCGCGCACGCACACGCACACACAGGCACAGGCGCAAGCACGCTTGTCCTCCGCCGGCGACTTGGCATCATGGCCGCGAGAAACCGAGACGGGCTGCGTCGCAGTGACTTGCCAGCCTGCGTTGGGGCCCGCCTCGATCATGGATGCGGCCCCGAGGGGGGATCCCAGAAGGGAGCGCGCGCAGAGGCGGAGTGCTTGGAGAGACCGCCTGGAAGAGACGCGCCGACCACTGCGGGGGTGCGCTGACGACGTCGCGGCAGGCGTCAGGCACAACCGCACACGCACCATGTGAGCACACGGACGCACGCGCCAGCGCCTACGCTCTTCCGCGCCCGCGCCCTCGCCCGCGCGCGCGCGCCCGCGCACACCCGCGCACGCGCTCACGCACACAGCACCCGCAACCACGGAGCCACGCAACCACGCGCACTTCTACGCCTCTGCCGGCGCAGCGCGGCCGCTGTCGCGAGAGCACATGAGGGGTGTACATGTTCCCAAGAACGCCCCAAGACGGCCCCAGAGGACCTCAAGACGGCCCAGGAGGGCCCCAACGCACAGATCCGACGCTCCAAAGAATTGGAGGGGTCGGTTTGTGGGCTATTTTCGGCCCCTGGGGGCCCTCACCGGGCCTCGGGACCGTCAAACAACGACTCAAGACGAAAAACCGGCCCCAGGGAAGTGGTCCAGACCTCTGGGACCCACGCATCGGAAAATTTGGAGTGGCCGGATGTCTGGGAGGAACGCCCCAAGACAGCTCAAGAGGCGCCCAAGACGGCCCAAGAGGGCCCCGAGACGCCGACCCCACCCAGCACTGTGGAGGAGCGGCAAGCTGGAGGCCCTTCCCGCCAAGTGCAGAGAGGGGCTGCGACCCTGACGCGGCATATTTCGCTCCAGTTTGGAGGGCTAGCAGCGGCCAGTTTCCCAACACAAGCGGGGAGGAGCCTGCTGCAAGTGCATCCTCCGCGAAGCTCAAGAGGAGAGGGGCTGCTCAGTGCCCCTGTGTGGAGGAGGCGCCGGCCACGTGCAAGCGGCAGAGTGCGGTAGGTTCGCGTCGTGTCGACCGTCGGCGACCCCGCCGCTGGTGGGCGTTCAACGTTGACCGCCGCCGGCGACCTGGAATCGGTCGATGCTGAACGTTCCGACGTTTCGGAAACGGTCGATCGTTCAAGTTTGCACGAGCCGCGCGGTGTCAGAGACCAGTTCAGAAGTCGGCACGACATGAGCCTGCCGTAGGCTGGCAGGCGACAGCCGCGGTGCAAGGCAGAGTGCCGGGCAGGTGCCCTCGGGTGCCGAGGGGCCAATCGAGGGCCCGCGTGTGCAGCCGCGAGGGTTCCCGTCGCACGCGCAGGCGACGCACACGTCTGAGCGTCGCGGGCGGGGCAGTAGGAGGCCACATGCGAACCCTACCCCACCACCCCACGATAACTACGAGGGGAGTTGGTATTCCCTTCGCTCGGGAGTTCCTGGGCGAAGTGAACCCCACCTCCCCCCCCCAGCAATCGTGGGGTGGTGGGGTAGGGTTCGCATGTGGCCTCCTAGGGCAGGGCAAGGCACACGCACACGCACACGCACACGCACACGCACACGCACACGCACACGCACACGCACACACACACACGCACACACAACACACACAACACACAACACACACAACACACACAACACACACAACACACACAACACACACAACACACAACACACACACACACACACACACAACACACAACACACACAACACACACAACACACACACACACACACACACACAACACACACACACACAACACACACAACACACAACACACAGCACACACAACACACACAACACACACAACGCACACACAACACACAACACACACAACAAACACAACACACACAACACACACAACACACACAACACACACACACACACACACAACACACACAACACACACAACACACAACACACACAACACACAACACACACAACACACACAACACACACAACACACAACACACACAACACACAACACACACAACACACACAACACACACAGCACACACAACACACACACAACACACACAACACACACAACACACACACACACGCACACACGCACACACGCACACACACACACACCGCTCGATGGTGGCCCCAGGCGGGCCGAGGCTGGGCCACTAGAGGACGGGGAGCCGCCGAGCCTTCGCGGGGCGGTGGCCGGGCAGCGCAGCGCCGCGGGGGCGGCGGCGCCGCCGGCGCCGGCGGGCCAGGGGCGGCGGCGGCGGGCAGGGCGCAGGGCGGGGTGCCGCCATGAGGGTGCCCGTCGCACGCGGACACGCAGACACGCACGCTTCTTTGGCGTTACGCGCCCCGCGCGCGGCGACGCGGCGCAGGGTCGGAAAGCAGTGAGGCGCGCGCGCGTCTACGCCCGGCCGAGCACGCGGAGACCACTTCAGGCACCGCAGCCGCCAGCAGCCATGACCATCCCGGGCATGGATGGCGGGTCGGGGGCGGCACACGCACACGCACGCATGCACACCTCGCACACGCGCACTTGTGCCACGCGCTGAGGGTGTCCAGTCGGCCGTGAGACACCGTGGCGGGCTGCGCTCAAAGTGATCTGCTTCGTCGTGAAGCCGCGTGGCAAGTCTGTAGCCCCCCAGGTATATGACACACGTTTGCACACGCACACACGGTCACACGTTTTCCTCAGGCGAGGTGGCACCTCACCCGCGATCAACAATCTGTAATGCAGTGGAACACACGGGCACAACACGACGCCAGCGACGCCACACCACCATGACACTACCAGGGCTTATCACGATATCAACGACACCATATATATATAGGCATCGACAACCGTGGTGGTCTTCATACGAGTAAGACTGTGACGGATTTTGATGGAAAGGCTAAGGCCAAACGGCCTAGCGCCCCTTGCCGACATTGGGTTTCGGTTGTGGGGCTTGGGTTTTCTGGCTCGGCATTCGAACTGCGTCTGGTTTCAAGCTGGGTTTAGTTTTCTACGCTTGTTTCTCGGCCATCGGGCTTCGGTATTCGGGCTTCGGGCTTTTCGGCTCTGATTGGTTCATCTGTTCCGGCTTTCCAATTTCGGATTTTTTTCGGTGATCGGTGTTTTGGCTTCGGGCTTCGGTTTCTGTATTCAGGCTCTGGGTCTCGGGTTTTGGACACCGCAGTTCGCCGCATGTGTCAGGACCAGCGCATCGCCCGTTTGCTCTTGATGCTGTTGTTGTTGATAATCGTTGTTGATCCCTCCCCAATGGTGCACATGTGGTGTTTTTTCAATTGAAGTGCACCCCTCTGGGCTCGCACCCTGTTTTATATTAGGGAACGCCTTCGTGCTCAACTTGGCCCGTGGCCCACTGGCTACAATAACAACGGCTCCAGCCTTAGACATCCTCACAATTTATTCCAAAATCGCGCTCTCGCTCGGGACGTCTTCACAGCTTATGCAGGAGTCGCGCTCTCGCGTGGGACTTCCGTGTACTTGATTTCGGCGCCGCGCCCTGTACACTCAGGGATTACGCTTTTCGCTTTGGCTTTTCTCACGATTCCATTGGGAATCGCGCTGTCACTCGAGACTCCCCCACGATTCATGCAGGGCTCACGCTTCAGCAACCCGCCTGCTCGACCTGGCCGCCGGGGCCCGCCCTTCCCGACCCGCCCGCCAGGGTGTGCCCCCCCCGATCTGCCCGTCTGGTTCTACCGCGTGTTTTCTGCTCCCAGCCCCCCTCCTGCTGATTTCTCTCTTGCTCCATCCTCCTCCCTCCCCCTTCCATTCGTCCTCCGTCCTCTCTTCCCTTGTTTTTTTGAAAAAGGGGCTGCGCTAAATGCACGTGGCAGGTGAGGAAGATGCATCCCACGGTGGTAGGATCGAAGACGAAGAGGGCGGGTGCCGAGGGTTTTGGATATACGTGTTGAGTGGCACGCGAGCAGATAGGAGCGAACAGCCTCAAGCTGCTTGCTGTTGTTGCTGCTGCTCCTGTAGTAGTAGTAGTAGTAGTAGTAGTAGTAGTAGTAGTAGTAGTAGTAGTAGTAGTAGTAGTAGTAGTAGTGGTAGTGGTAGTAGTAGTAGTAGTAGTCGTAGTAGTAGTAGTAGTCGTAGTCGTAGTCGTAGTCGTAGTAGTAGTCAATACTAGTAGTAGTAGTAGTAGTAGTAGTAGTAGTAGTAGTAGTAGTAGTAGTAGTAGTAGTAGTAGTAGTAGTAGTAGTAGTAGTAGTAGTAGTAGTAGTAGTAGTAGTAGTAGTAGTAGTAGTAGTAGTAGTAGTAGTAGTAGTAGTAGTAGTAGTAGTAATAGTAGTAGTAGTAGTAGTCGTAGTAGTAGTAGTAGTAGTAGTAGTAGTAGTAGTAGTAGTAGTAGTAGTAGTCGTAGTTGTTGTTGTTTCTTTTGCTGTTGGTGTTGATGTTGTTGTTGTCGTCATTGTTGTCGTTGATGTTGTTGGTGTTGTTGTCGTTGTTGTTATTGTTGGTGTTGTCGTTTTTGTTTTTGTTGTTGTTGTTGTTGTTTGTGTTGTTGTTGTTATTGTTGTTGTTGGTGGTGGTGGTGGTGGTGGTGTGGTTGTTGGTGGTGTTGGTGTGATTGCTGTTGTGGTTGTTGTTGTTGCTGTTGATGTTGATGGTGTTGGTGTTGTTGTTGATACTGTTGTTGCTGTCGTAGTTGCTGTTGCTGCTGCTGTTGTTATGACTGTTGCTGGTATTGTTGTGGTGGTTGTTGATGTTGTTGATGTTGCTGCTGCTGTTATTGATCTTGTTGCTGTTGTTGCTGCTGCTGCTGCTGTTGGTATGATTGTTGTTGTTGTTGTTGCTGTTGTTGTTCTAATTGGTGTTGCATGTTGTTGGTGGTGGTGGAGGTGGTGTGGTTGTTCCGCTTCTTCCATTCCGCTCCTCTTCGTCTGTTCGTTCGTTCGTTCGCTCCTCCTCGTTCTTTCGTTCGTTCGTTCGCTGCTCCTCCCAGTCAGGAGGCTTCGTTCATTCGCTCCTCCTCGTCTGTTTGTCCATTCGGTCGCTCCTCCTCGTTCGGTCGTTCGTTCGGTGCTCTATGGCTCCGAAGGCGGCGGGGCGGCGGCGGCGGCGGCCCCCGCCGGGGACCGCCGCGTCCCCGGAGACGAGCTGCCCGCGGCGCTAAAGAGGAAGCTACAGGCGCCCCCCTCTCTCTCCTCTGACCCCGCGCGCCCGCCACCGCCCCCCCTCGGGGCGTCACGGGCTGCCTCTCTCCATTGCCGCCCCCCTCGCCTCCTTGGGCTCGGCCTCTCTAGCATCCGTCTTCCTCATGCTCCCCTTGCTTCTCCTGTCCTCGTCCTCCCTGCTTTTCCCTCCTTTGCTTCCGCCTCCTATGCTTCCCTTCCTCCTCTGCTCGTGGAATCAGGATTTGTGGTTGGGGCTTGTCGATTTCGAGAAGGCTTTTGACACTGTGGAGCACGTGGCGTTGTGGGATGTCCTGCGCGAGTTTGGTATCGAGGACTCCTACATTGGACTGCTTCGGAAACTGTACGCCGATCAGACTGCCACTGTTGCTGCTGGGGCGGAGTCTCGCTCTTTCTGCTTGACCAGGGGAGTAAAGCAGGGGGACCCGATGAGCGCACTTCTATTCATTGCAGTTATGGAGTCCTGCTTCAGAGCGCTCAAGACTAAGTGGCACGGGCTCAACCGGAGACGCATCGGACAATTTTTTGGTTTCGTCATAGACGACCAGGAGATGCCGTTGACAAACCTCAGATTCGCAGACGACGTGCTGCTGTTTGCGCAAAGCAAACAGGACGTTGCGAAAATGTTGTCCCACCTCCAGACGAGCGGGCTCCGCGTCCACCTCGGCAAGACGAAGATCCTGACGAACCGCCCGGGCTACGCGGGCAGCTCTGTGCCTTGTTGGTGGATCCCAGGTAGAGATCATTCCGCCGGGCGGGTCCGAGAAGTATCTGGGCCGAGTCATCCGTCTGGAGGATTATCATGGAGCAGAAATTTCAAATCGCATGTCCACTGCATGGATAGCGTTTGCCAAGTTCCGCTATGCTCTGTGCTCAAGGAAGTGCCCATCATCTGCGAGACTGAAGCTATTTGATTCAGTCGTGACTTCGACCGCCTTATATGGGAGTTCGTGCTGGACGATGAAGTTGAGCATCGTCGTATTCTGCGAGGAACATGGCGCAAAATGCTCAGGAAAATCTTCCAGATCCCGCGCTGGAGCGAGGAGGGGTGGGTTGACTACATCAGAAGATCCACCCGCTTGTGCGAGCAGAAAGCCCGCCAGCGAGGATTGGACGACTGGGTTGCGACACAGACGAGCAGGAAATTTAGATTCGCCTTCAACGCAGATTCCTGCACGCTGGGAAAATGGAACACGCGGCTGCTGCACTGGGCCCCATGGTTCAGGACGCGGGCATGCAGGCGCCCAGGGAGACCGTGCCAGCGCTGGGCGGACGACCTTTGAGACTCCGGTCGCCGGTCTCTGATTATATAAACATCTCATTCGTATTGCCACAAACAAGCAACATGGCAAATCCAGGATTGCAGCAAGTCTTCCGTTAGTGCCACTTGTGCGCCCAGCCAGCTGGTCTTGTGTGTCCTTTCTTCCTGCCTTGTCCTGTCTCTGGCTCTCGGCTCCTCCTCCCTCCTCCCCCTCTCCGTCTCCTCCCCCCTTTGCCCTTGTGTTTCCTTGCCCTTGTGCCTTGTGTGCTCTCCCTCCGTCTCTTCGCTTGGCTTCCCTTCCCTTCCCCGTCTCCTCGTCTGTCCGTCTGTCGGCCTGTTCTGTCCTGTCCTGTCGCCCCTCCTCGCCCCCTCCCCCTCTCGCTCCTCGGCTCCTCGCTTTCCCGTCGGCCCCTGTTCCTTGCCTTGCCCGCGTTCTCTTTGTCGGCCTGTCCTGTTATCCGAATGAGAGAACGCTGTATTCTCCACATGTGTTCACGCCCGCGCGCCGCCTGGTGCGCGGCTTGTCTGTCTGATTGCCAGTCTCACTCGGTCTGCCCAGGCGCGCTTCCGCGTGCCGTCAGGGGCCCGGCCCGCCGCGGCCGGTCAGCAGACCGCTTCTTCTTCTTCTTCTTCTTCTTCTGCTTCCGCCATCCTCATTGCTCCTCCCTCCTCCCCTACTCCCTCATATCGCCCCTCCCTCCTCAGTGGTCCTTCCTCGTTGCTCCATGCCAGTCCCATCCTCCTCGGTACTGCGCGACCAACAAATTATCCTGGCAAAGGACTGAACCATATGCAGTCGAGTAGCGCGGTTGTTGATATCGTCTTCAGTGGAGCTCCTTATGGAGCACGAAACGTGTGAGGGGTGTGCCGACATGGGCGCGGTGGTGTCGTGCGAGCGCAGCCACTGGGGCTTTCAGTGGAGCTCCCCATGGGGCCACGAAGCGTGAGAGGGGTGTGCCGAAATGGGCGCGGTGGTGTCAAACGAGCGCAGCAACTTGGGGCTTTCGGTGGAGCTCCCCATGAGGCCACGAAACGTGTGAGCCGTGTGCCGAAATTGGTGCGGTGGTTGTCATGCGAACGCTGCCATTGGGGTCTTCGGTCGAGCTCCACGTGGGTGCCGAAATGGGTGCGGTGGTGTCGTGCGAGCGCAGCCACTGGGGCCTTCGGTGGAGCTTCCTATGGGGCCACGAAGCGTGTGAGGGTTGTGCCGAAATGGGTGCGGTGGTGTCATGCGAGCGCAGCCATGGGGGCCTTCGGTGGAACTCCATGTGGGGCCACGAAACGTGTGAGCCATGTGCCGAAGTTGGTGCGGTGGTGTCATGTGAGCGCAGCTACTGGGGCCTTCGGTGGAGCTTTTTATGGAGCCACGAAGCGTGTGAGGGGTGTGCCGACATGGGTGCGGTGGTGTCATGCGAGCGCAGCCATTGGGGCCTTCGGTGGAGCTCCCAATGGGGCCACGCAGTGTGGGTGTGCCGAAATGGGTGCGGTTGTTTCATTCGAGCGCGGCCATTGGGGCCTTCGGTGGAGCTCCCTCTGGGGCCACGAACCGTGTGAGGGGCGTGCCGACATGGGTGCGGTGGTGTATCAATTTGGGTCTTCGGTGGAGCTCCCTATGGGGGCACGAAACGTGTGGGGTGTGTGACGGCATGGGTGCGGAGAGAGAGAGAGAGAGAGAGAGAGAGAGAGAGAGAGAGCGAGAGAGAGAGAGAGAGAGAGAGAGAGAGAAAAAGAGAGAGAGAGAGAGAGAAAAAGAGAGCGAGTGCAGCGAGCGAGTGCGGGAAAGAGAGAGAAAGAGAGAGAGAGAGAGAGAACGAGCGAGTGCGGGAGAGAGAGAGAGAGAGAGAGAGAGAGAGAGAGAAAGAGAGAGAAGGATGGAGGGGCAGCTGCATCACGCAGGGCCAGGACCGGGATCCCGCCGTGCGCCCGCAGACGCCTCTGCCCCGCGAGGTTGGCTGGGAGTGCCGCCGGGTCTGGCCTCGAGTGGGGGGGCCTGGCGCGGGCGGCGGCTGCGGCGTGGCCCGGGTGCCCACGGGTGCTCCTGCGTGACAGGGGCGGGGCCCCCCCGGGTGCCCCCCCCCCCCCTTTGCCGAGAGAAGGGGGAGAGGGAGGGAGAGAAAGATATGGGGGGACGCGCGCGGGAGAGAGGGAGAGAGAGAGCGAGAGGGAGACAAGGAGGGAGAGAGAGAGAGAGAGAAAAACAAAATACCAGAAAGAGAGAGAGAGAGAGAGAGAGAAAGAAAAAAAAGAGAGAAAGAGAGAGAGAGGGAGAGAGGAAGGGGGAGACGGAGGGGGATGGAGGGAGGGGGTGGGAGGGAGAGGAAGGGAGCGAGGGAGGGACACTGAGCGGGGGGAGCTCCCAGGCCCTCAGCTATCCCGACCTTGGCTCGGCGCACCTCAGCGGCCAGGCCCGGCGCGAGCTCGGCAGCCACCAGCCGCTCCCCCCCCCCCCTTTCGCGTTGGTCGGAGGGTCAAGCTTCTCCGCCTCCTCCACCGCCTCTACCTCATCTTGCTCTATCTCCTCGTGCTTTTCCTCCGCTTCTTCCTCCTCCTCCTCCTCCTCCCTCCTCCCCTCCTCCTCCACATCCTCTTACACCTCTACGTCCATCTTCACCTCCGCCCTCCTCTTCCACCTTCTCGTCACCCTCCACCTTCCCTTGCTCCTCGTCCTTCTCTTGGATGCCACGCGGCCCACGCGAGAAAGAGCAGAGTTGGCTCTGTTGAACTCTCAGGCAGCCCTCTCCCTGTGTCCACCTCCACCTCCACACACCGCCGAAAACGCTGTGACGGGTTCTCTTGGGACACCAGCAGCATTCGAACACCGATCCAAACCAAGCTAATCCTGGGTCCAGGAATGGCGTAGACGCCAACCTGGCAAGGCGAGGAGGGTGTATATAGCCATTGTCGGTCAGGGATGGGCCTGACCAGGATCGGCGTGGGTGGATGCCAGCGAGATCTGTTTATACGTCGCCAGACGCTGCATTTTCATCACACGCGGCCTAACGTGCCTCTCGCACGCGCATGTCGAAATCATTCGAATGCCCTTGCGCGCGTGCAGTCGCAATAATCCCTCGCACAAATGGGACGGCGTGCACACGCGCGCGTCGTCGCGCGCGCATGCCAGAATCTTCACAAACCTTAGGTTTGGTAAAGATTTCAAAACCGAGTGCCCCGAACACATATACGACAACAAACGGTTTCGTAACATGACTTTCAAAAATCCCGCGCTTGCGCTCGTGCAGCTTCTTGATGAATTCCATCAGTTTTTTTTTCGGGGGGGAGGGGGGAGGTTAAATCCCTTTTACCACATTCTACCAAACGTGCCTCTCGCGCGCGCATTTGGAAATCATTCGATTCGAACGCCCTTGCGCGTTTGCTCTGGGGTGGGGGGCACTGCCCCTGTCAAATAATACCATGCGGGCCATTCGCGCGCGTCGCGCTGGCGCGGCTGCAGCGATGCACCAGCCAACGCCGCACAGCCATCGCAATCGCCGCTGCATGGGTTTTGCAAACCAGGTTGCGGGTGGGTCGGTGGGATGCTTGCGCGAGCGTGGGAGGTGGTCACGCTCGGGGGAGTCAAAGCCAATTGCATCACAAGTGCACCACACATATTGCACCACAAAGATTGCAGCGCATAGATGCACCACTGCACCACATAGCTTGCACAACGTATATTGTCTCGCATATATTGCACCACGTGGACTGCGCAACATGTATTACACCACATAGGGTGTACAACATAAATTGCACCACGTATATTCCACCACGTAGATTGCACACCATAGGTTGCGCAGGCCTGATTGCACAACATCGATTGCACAACATATTACACACCATAGCTTGCTAGGAACACAGTGTTGGGGGTCCACGCTGGCAAGCATTTGTGCGCGCATGCTATTTGTTGAAACTGATGGTGGGGGCTGTCGAACTTGGCATGGCTGGGATGGTCTGAATTCATGTTCAGAGTGAACGATGGGGCATAATCATGTGTAACTTACACATTTGCAGGGTGGATCGATGACCCTGGCCTCGGGAGTGTGGTAGATTTAATTTCCCTTGTAGAAAGGAGGAATCATGTGGTACATATCTGGTTAGAAAGAAAACAAACCATATGCGGTGCAATCAATGTTTTCAATATATGATGTGCAGTCTGTGATGTGCAACATACGTGGTGCAACTTATGTGGTACAGCCTATGTGGTGGAATACATGCGGTGCAATAGATGTGGTGCTATCTATGTTGTGCAGTCCATGCGGTGCGATCTGTGTGGTGGAACACATGTTGTGCGATCTAGGTGGTGCACTCCATTCGGTTCGCTTGTTGTGCAATGTAAGTGTGTTGCGATCTATGCGATGCAACCGATGTGGTGCAACCCACGTGGTGCAATCCATGTGGTGCAATCCATGTGGTGCAATCTGTCCTGTGCAATTCTGTAGGCCGCGACGAGGCGGCGACGGGGCGGCGACAGTGACAACAGAGCCGTCAGATCGTCGACACACTGGCCCAGACGACTGGCGGCGACGAAGCGCGGCCACGGGGCGGCGACGGCGTCAACAGCCGCCAGACCGTCAAACCGGCCCAGCTCCTTAGTAAGAAGTGGCGAGGCCCAAGTGCAAGCTCTGTTTGGGGGAGAAACGGCATAATCATGAACCTTCGACGGTCAGTGCGGGGCCCCCTGGCGGCGCCTGCGGCTCCGCCCCGTCGCGCTCCGCGCGCCAGGGTGCGGGGGTCTGGCGCAGGTCCGAAATCCGCACGGACCGTCGAAAGTTTGTATTTATGCTGTTTTTTTATCTCCCTCTTCTTCATCTTCTTCATCATCATCTTGGATACCTTGGAGACCCATGCCAAGAAACACCCTGCTCGCCTCCAGGGTGCCCTGTTTTTTTGTTTTGATGATTTTGCGATGGACAACTTGGCGTTCCCACGCCAAAAATCAATCGACGTCCTGGGGTCTCAGTGTTGGGTATCTTGTGGAAGGTTTCTTGTGGACTGGCCTCCACTGTTGGCAACCACACGTGAACCCTACCCCTGCAGGTCAAGTTTCTGAAACATTGGCTGGGGTTCAGACTTCGAAGGATGTTTGCAGCCGAGGAACCCCCAGCTGGTGCAGCCGAGGAAGCCCCAGCTGGGAGCTCCGATGCCCCAGCGCCGAATGGACCGCCAGGGGTAGGGTTCGCAAGTGGTCGCAGAGTGGATGCGGGAGGGCGAGGGGTGAGGGCCCGTCATAGCCTCCTTGCCTCCGTTGCTTGCCACCGTCCGCGGTTGCCGGCAGGCCTACTGCAAGATTGTCCTGTGGATCGAGGAGGAGCGGATTCCTCCTTCCTGCCTCCCTCCTCCTCCTCTTCCTCCTTCCTGTCTCTTCCCTCCTCCTTTTCCTCCCTCTTCCTTCCCTCTTCCTCCCTTCGCAGAGTGGCGAGAGTGGTCCGTCGCCTCTGGAGCTGGTCCTGTACCCCTCTCTGGGGGGGCGGATGGATTGGTTGCGTCAGGTCTGGTAGTGGCTCGGCTCGGGTCCTGCCCGTGTCGAGGCACTCCCGTGCGGGGATCGCGTTTCGTCTCTGCCCCTCCTTCCCCCCTTCCCCTGCACGACCCTGTGTTTGGTCATAAAGTTCAACAGGTTATCCTCCTCCCTCCTTCCTCCTCCCTTGCCCCTCCACATCCACCTCCACTCGCACTCTCTTTTACTTAGCCAATCGTTCCATATTGTTCCACCTCCATCTTCACCACCTCCCCCTCGTTCTCCGCCTCCTCATGCTCCTGCTCGAACAGTAACATACTTCGTGTCGCCGCCGCCCTTTCGCCTCCTGAGGATCCCGCTGTGCTTGTGTCAATAGTAATCCCGTGTTGGACAGCCACACCAGCTGCCCAGCTGTCCCCAACCGTGTCGGATAGCCACATCAGTTCTTTCCAAACAGATCTTATCGTCCCAACCCTTTACATGTGCGTTCTCCCTCCACATGCCACTATTGATGCCAATGGCTGGTTGTACTCGGGATTCAGTTCGCGCTCGAGCGACACGACAAGGTCTGAGGCTACCGCCAACGGCCGCGACCCCGCGCTGGCGCCACATTGAGCGCATCAGCCTTGCTGGCTCGTTGCAGGACATGCCTTGCGCCTGGCGCCGAGGCCAGAACCAGCTGCATGCAGCAGATATGTACCCTGCCTCGATTGTCCGACCCGGAAGGAGGAGGAGGAGGAGGAGGAGGAGGAGGAGGAGGAGGAGGAGGAGGAGGAGGAGGAGGAGGAGGGGAGGAGGAGGAGGAGGAGGAGGAGGAGGAGAGGGAGGGGGGAGGGGGAGGAGGAGGGGGGGGGAGGGGGAGAAAATCTTCACGCTTCGCGTATCCCCACCAGCCCATCTCAAACAGCAACTCTTGCGAAGCATGCCGACAGTCGTGTTTTTCAGGCGTGTTTCCGCCTGCCCCCGCATATCTCCCCTGTTCCTCCTTCCTCCCGCCTCCTTGTACATCCTCCTTGTGGTGGGAGCGGGAGAAGGACGAGGCGGAGGAGGAGGGAGAGAAAGCGCTCCTCGTGGTTTGAGTCGTTTGGGGTTTCTCGTCCTGGTGTGAGTCGTTCGGGCCCTTCTTCCTGGTGTGAGTCGTTCGGGCTCTTCGTGGTGTGAGTCGTTCGGGCTCTTCGTCCTGGTGTGAGTCGTTCGGGCTTCTCGTGGTGTGAGTTGTTCGGGCCCCTCGTCCTGGTGTGAGTCGTTCGGGCCCCTCCTCCTGGTGTGACTCGTTCGGGCTCCTCGTGGTGTGAGTCGTTCGGGGCCCTCGTCGTGGTGTGAGTCGTTCGGGCTCCTCGTGGTGTGAGTCGTTCGGGCGCCTCGTCCTGGTGTGAGTCGTTCGGGCCCCTCCTTCTGGTGTGAGTCCTTCGGGCTCTTCGTGGTGTGAGTCGTTCGGGCCCCTCGTCCTGGTGTGAGTCGTTCGGGCTCCTCGTGGCGTGAGGCGTTCGGGCACCTCGTCCCCTTTTGGGGCGTCTTGGGGGCCTCTTGGCGGCCCCAGGGGCTTCTAGGAGCGTCTTGGGTGCCTTGGGGGAGCCTCTTCGGGCCTCTTGGGAGCTTTTTGGATGCCGTTTGGGGCGTCTTGGGGGCCTCTTGGCGGCCCCAGGGGCTTCCAGGAGCGTCTTGGGTGCCTCGGAGGAGCCTCTTGGGGCCTCTTGGGGGCCTCTTGGGGGTATCTTGGGGGCCTCTTGGAGGCCTCTTGGGGGCCTCCTGGGGGCCTCTCGGGGCCATCTTGGGGCCTCTTGGTGCCTCCTGGGCGCTTCTTGGGGCCATCTTGGAGGAAATCGATCAAAGAAGAGGGGAGCTTTAATTAGCGCTGCCCCCTCAGAAGGGCAAAACGAGCCCAAAACCTTCGTAAAATCAATGGTTTTGCCTTGAAGGAAGAGGGGAGCTTTAATGAGCGCTGCCCCCTCAGAAGGCCAAAATGGGGCCAACACCGTAGTAAAATCAATGATTCTGGCTTCAGAGAAGGGGCGAGCATTTTTGTCTGACTCCCCCCGTCGGGGCCAGAATCCTCGTGAGGGGTGTCGTTTTTTAGCCCTCCCAGGAGTCGAACATGACCCCCCTGACGACCCGCGGAGGGACCTCTCCAGGCCCAGGGGGAGGGGGTAGGGGGAGGGGTAAACCCCTCCCCGAAGGGGAAGAAGGGGGGTTGAGAACAGAGCGGGCTCTCTAAACCACTCACGCCCAAAGGGCTGGTGGGATTATGTACCCTGCCTCGATTGTCCGACCCGAAAGGAGGAGGAGGAGGAGGAAGGAGGAGGAGGAGGTAGGAGGAGGAGGAGGAGGAGAGAAGGAGGAGGAGGAGGAGGAGGAGGAGGAGGAGGAGGGGGATAGAGAGGCGGAGGAGGAGGAGGAGGAGGAGGAGGAGGAGGAGGAGGAGGAGGAGGCGGAGGAGGGGAGGCGGAGGAGGGGGAGGGGGAGGAAGAGGGGGGGGGGGAGGGAGGGGAGGGGGAGGGACAAGGGGGAGGGGGAGGGGGAGGAGGAGGGGGAGGGGGAGGGGGAGAAACTACGCCTTTGTGACCTCCACTCCGAGCACACGTCAGACACTCCGCTCTTCCTGGGACCGCCTCGTCCTGAGGAGGCCAGCGCGCGCCACACTCCTCTTGGGGCGCCTGCTCGGCCGCCGCCGTGCGAGGAACGCCTCCTCGAGGGCCACCTTGGGGCTCTCCGTGGGTTCGCCCGACGACGGCGACGGCGACAGCGCCGACGACGGCGACGGCGACGGCGACGGCGACGACGACGCCGACGGCGACGACGGCGACGGCGACGGCGACGACGGCGACGGCGACGACGGCGACGACGGCGAGGACGGCGAGGACGGCGACGGCGAGGACGGCGAGGACGGCGACGACAGCCCCAAGATCGGCGGGCTCGTCCGCGTCGGCGGCCGCAGGCGCATCGGGCGGCACGGCGGCGGGTGGTCCTCTCGCGGGGCGGGCGGCAGCGCCGGCGCGGCCGGCGCGCCCGCGGCCGCAGGGCCAGCGGCCCGCGCGGGCCTGCTCGGGCGGCCGCCGCGCCACGAGGGCAGCGGGCGTCGGCTCGCCCGGGCCTGCGGGCCCGGGGGGGGGGCGGCGGACGTGGGGCCGCCGAGCCTAGAGGCAGGGCGCCGGGCGCGTTGCGGCTGCTGCCGTGCGTGCGGGGCTGCGCGGGGGCACTGGTGGGCACGGCGCGGAGGGCCGCCCGGTTCGACGGCCGCAGGAGTGGTGCGCCCGGGCAGCGGGCGTCGGCTCGCCCAGGTCAGGGCCGCGGCTAGCGCAACGTCGTTCGGGAGCACTGTCCTTTGTGATCTGACGCAGGCTGGCCAGAGGATCCATCATCTGGAGTAGCTTTTGGAGGGTTCTAAAGTGCGGTGGCCGCCTTGCTCCTCCTCCTCCTTCCATCTTATTATCTTTTCTGGCGTCGGTTACTGCCATCGTCGTGAACTCCTCTCGTCGTCGTCGTCGTTTGTTGTCGACGCCATCCGAGTCGTCACCATCGTTTTAACTTACTTAAATCGTCGTCGTTTTTTTCGCGCAACCGTCGTCGTAATCGTCGTCGTCGTCGTTGATATGATCGCGTTCCTCGTCTGCCATATCGTCGGCTCCCCTTCCTGCGAGAGCCACCAGCTCGAGGGCCACGAGGGCCACCTGCAGGCCACCACGAGCCGAACTACTGCTGTTGATGATCATCATCCTCGTCTTCTCCCATCCCTGCTCATCCCCCTTCTTCTCAGCCCCTTCCTCGTCTTCCTGCTGCTGTTGCTGTTGCTCATCCTGAGGTCCTCCCCCGCCTTCCCCTCCTCGAGGATCTTCGGAGACGCCAGACTAGGGGCGACGAGGGGCCCCCCGAAAGCCAACTCCAAATGTCTCAAACAATGGCCATCCCCTGAGAGGAGACGGAGGAGGGGGAGGAGGGGGAGGAGGAGGAGGAGGAGGAGGGGAGAAGAAAGAGCACTTTGGCCGAGTTGCGAGCCCGAGGGGGCGTCCAGGAGCAAGAAGGCGATGCGATATGGGGGAGAAAGAGAGAGAGAGAGAGAGAGAGAGATAGAGAGAGAGAGAGACAGAGAGAGAGAGGGGGAGGAGGACGAGGAGAGGAGGATGAGCAAGCAAGGAGCAGGTAGACGATAAGGATGTGAAGGGGAGGAGGAGGAGGAGGAGGAGGAGGAGGAGGAGGAGGAGGGGGAGGAGGAGGAGGAGGAGGAGGAGGAGGAGGAGGAGGAGGAGGAGGAGGGGAGGAGGAGGAGGGGGGCGGGAGATGAGGAGGAAGGAGGGCGCGCGTCCACCCCCATCACCAACGGCCTGGAGATCGAGCGGCTGGTGGATGCAGGCCACGCCGCCCGCCCGCCCGCCCAGCCGGTGTCGACATGAAAACAGGGAGGAGGAGGGTTAGGGTTGAAGCACGACGAAAGAGGATAAATACTGATGGCGGCGATTATGAAGGAGGAGGGATATCATGAGGGAGAAGGAGGCGATGATGGAAATTGCTGATGACGAGGATCGAGAGTGAAGGATGATGGAGAAAGAGGATGGGCACTCATGGCGAGGAGGGGATAGGGGTTGAAGGGTAACGGGATCGGGAAAGAAAGAGCATGGGGGGAACGGTGATGAGGATGCATGCTGAATAATTCATGAATCGTGGAGCCATCTTGGGGTTATCTCGGGGCCATCTTGAGACCATCTTGACTCGCGAGTGTTGTAGTATAGGCCATATTGGGGTCGCGCCTTACCCGAAGCTATCGCATTGAATGCTGGCGTATTTTGAACCATCTTGGTGGGCAGTGTCGGGCGCCCGTCCCTCTGTCCCCATCCTGCAGGAGGTCAGGGAGGAGGGGTGGGCGACCCCCCCTGGGAGTGGAATCGCAGCACCTGCGGGCTTCAGGTGCTTCCGCGCGCCCCGCCACGCGCCGCAGGTCGGCGCGCCAGCTTCTCGCCCGCGCGTGGGAATTACCCTAGGCGGGAGTGACCTCTGGCGCAGAGCCGCGGGGCTGCTAAGAAGGCCGCACGCAGGGCGGCTGACGCCTCTTAGCAGCCCCGCGGGCCTGCGGCAGAGGTCACTCCAGCGATGGGTCATCCCTACGCGGACCCCAGCGCTCGTCGCCTTTCGCCGCTGCCGCCATGGCAGCCCGGACCGATCTCATCGTCGCGGAGTACCGCGAGTGGCTGATGGGCGACGCTGGCGGCACCAAGAAGCCCTTCGCGAAGGCGACGGCGGTGCGCTACGCCGGGATGGTTCGGTCTCAGCTGCAGACGGCCATCGACGAGGGCAGGAGCTTCAAGCTGGCGGCGACGAAGGTGGCGAGCTCGGTGCACATCGAGAGCCAGGTCGGGGTCTGGGACGACAAGGGCCAGACGGTGGGAGCGCTTCGCCACTTCAAGACGTTCCTGCAGCTCAGGAGGGAGGAGCGGCAGGGCCAGAAGGCGGGCAAGGCCAAAAAGCAGCAGGACAAGGGCAACGCCAAGAAGAGGCCGTCCGAGGAGGCGAAGGAGGAGGACAAGAAGAAGACGGCCACGAAGAAGGCTAAGAAGCTGGCAGGGACGAACGCTGGCGACGAGAAGGGCTTCGACAGCTTCGACAGCAGCAGCAGCAGCAGCAGCAGCAGCCCCAGCAGCAGCGACAGCAGCACCAGCAGCCCCTCGTCGCCCGCAGCGCCGCCAGGAGGAAGCAGGTTTGCTGCCGCTGCCGCTTCTGCTGCTGCTGCTAGCGGCGCTGCGGCGGCTGCTGGCGGCCGCCGCTCCCCAGACAGCGGCGGGTCGAGGAGCGCAGGGGGCAAATCAACAGAGATCCACTCTCCTTCTCATCCCAGACCCCCCCATCCTCGTTCTTTCAAAACCTGAAGGCACGAGGAGGGGGGGCGCGAAAGAGATGGCCCATGTTGATTTCGTCCCCCAAGGAGCCCGCCCGACCAGCGACCAGTGCCGCCAGGCCATCGCCTGAAGCGCGAGGTGAGCGTCAACATGAAGGACGACACGGTGCTGGTGAAGAGCTACAAGAAGGACAAGTTCCCGAACTTGTGGCTCGAGGACTCGCCGCCGGGCTGCATGTGCACCTGCGAGTGGTGCAACAAGCGCAAGCCCACCTTCCTGGGCCGCATGCTGGAGGTGTCGGGCAAGAGCGCGTTCGCGTTGACGCAGTGGGTGTGCAACGAGTGCGAGAACTGGTACGCGAGCCGCAACAACGACAACGACGGCCACCACTACCAGTGGTCGCCGCGCCAGTGGTGGCGCGCGCCGAGCACGCCGTGGCCTGGCTCCGGGGGCAGCAATGGCGGCGGTGGCTCTTCTTCTTCGGCTGCGCGGTGAGTGACTGAGGAGGCCCGCCGGAGGTGCTGTGCGCGCCCGTGGTGCGACGCGCCTGTGCGCGTTTTATAGAGGCGCCGCGCGCGCTGCCCGCAGCAGATCGTTGCGGCGACTTAATCGGGGCTCAGCTGGTTCGCAGTTGGCCGCCGGTAGGTAGTTCGACCGTGCCCGGGCGCGCAGCACGGTTTGTAAAACATGTGTAATCCGAACGTTCGTTTGCATTAGTTGGCGCTGCGCGTCACGTGGCCTCCCAGGGCCTCGCATTTTCCCAGGGCGGCCCCGAATGAGTGAATGCAGGGCGCATGAATGCGATAATGAACGAATGGAAGATGAGCGATGAATGATGCATGATTGCGGATGCAGCGCACGAGAGATGAGCAAGGCATGCAAAGATGAGCGAGGCATGGTGAACGATGCGAACGACGATTGGATAGGATTGGATCAGAGAGAGAGAGAAAGAGAGAGAGAGAGAGAGAGAGAGAGAGAGAGCTGATGAGTCAGGGGACGACGGCGACGACGAAACGCCAAAACCAGAACCAAAACCAACATTCAACACCATCGTCAAACCTGGCCCCACCCCGCCCCCCCCTGAAGTTGCGAGTTTATCGTTTAGCCCGCTGTGAGGTTAGCTTCCCTGGCGAAACCCATCCCATCATCAAACGTACGTGTGAATCCGAGGATGGAGGAAAAGGAGGAGGAGCAAGAATGGAGGACACGATGAATTAAGTGAATACGAGAGGACAATGTAATATGTTGCCGTGGAGGCGCCAATTCAGTAGGGCGAGGAGGAGAGGAGGAGGAGGGGGGGGAGGAGGAGGAGGAGGAGGAGGAGGACGATGAGGCCTCGCACGACGAGGAGGAGGAGGAGGTTAGTCAGTAGGAAGCCTCTTCCTCCCCTGTCATATCGTCGCCTTCGTCGGCGCTGTTGTTGCTGTCGCTGTCGTCGCCGCTGTTGGCCGTCATGCCATCGCTGTGCCTCCGTCGGCGTCGTCGTCGCTGTCGTCGTCGTTTTCCATTTTCGGTCTGGCCCAAGACTTCCAAGGATTTCTGGTGCTTGCATCGTTGTCGTTTTTTCTGCCTCGGAAGGCCTGCGTTCTCGGTTGTTGGCCTCAGGAGGCCATGGGTGTCGTTGGTCGTCCTCAACGTGGTGGTCGTCTCCTCCTGCTGCTCCTCCTTTGCCCCCTCTCCCCCCGCCGGGCCCGCCCCTTATCCCCGCGGCGGCGCAGGTGAGCTCGCAGTTCGTGGCCGTCTTCGTCGCGCCGCGCCTGCAGGAGGGGCGCGCGCGGCGCGCGCGCGTCCGCTGCCCAAGGAGGATGCGGTGAGCGAAGACTAGGGGATAGGAGAAGGATGAGGAGGAGAAGGAGAAGGAAGAGGAGGTAGAAGAGGATGCGAAGAAGGAGGAGGAGGAGTAGGAGGAGGAGGGGAAGGAAGAAGCTGAACTCGGACCCGGCTGAACTCGGACCCAGCTGAACTCGGACCCGGCTGTTTCTTTTTGGTTTTTTTCTGTATGTTTGTGGTTTTTTATTTTTGTTTTTTTTTTGATTCTCGGACCCAGCTGAACTCGGACCCGGCTGATCTCGGACCCGGCTGAACTCGGACCCGCTGAACTCGGACCCGGCTGAACTCGGACCCGGCTGATCTCGGACCCGGCTGATCTCGGACCCGGCTGATCTCGGACCCGGCTGATCTCGGACCCGGCTGATCTCGGACCCGGCTGATCTCGGACCCGGCCTGCCTCCAGCGCTCCTCCCGGCTTCCGGCTGGGGTTCTCCCGCCCGGCGCTCCTCCCGGCCTCTGGCCGGGGTGCTCCCGGCCCGGCCTCTGGCCGGGGTGCTCCTGGCCCGGCTCCACTGGCCGGCGCTCCCCCGGCCGGCGTCTCCCCGGCGTCTCCGACCCGGCTGAACTCGGACCCGGCTGAACTCGGACCCGGCTGATCTCGGGCCCGGCTGAACTCGGACCCGGCTGATCTCGGACCCGGCTGATCTCGGACCCGGCCTGCCTCCGGCGCTCCTCCTGGCTTCTGCCTGGGGTTCTCCCGCCCGCCGCTCTTCCCGGCCTCTGGGGCCTCTGGCCAGGGTGCTCCCGGCCCGGCTCAACAGGCCGGCGCTCCCCCGGCCGGCGTCTCCTCGGCGTCTCCGACCCGGCAGAACTCGGACCCGGCTGATCTCGGACCCGGCTGATCTCGGACCCGGCTGATCTCGGTCCCGGCTGATCTCGGACCCGGCTGATCTCGGACCCGGCCTGCCTCCGGCGCTCCTCCCAGCTTCCGGCTGGGGTTCTCCCGCCCGGCGCCCCCCCCGGCCTCTGGCTGGGGGTGCTCCCCGCCTGGCTCCACGCCGGCGCTCCCCTGGCCGCCGGCGTCTCCCCGCCATCCCGCCGTCTCGGACCGGGCTGATCTCGGACCCGGCTGATCTCGGACCCGGCTGATCTCGGACCCGGCTGAACTCGGACCCGGCTGATCTCGGACCCGGCTGATCTCGGACCCGGACTGTTTCCGGCGTTCCTCCCGGCTTCTGGCTGGGGTTCTCCCGCCCGGCGCTCCTCCCGGCCTCTGGCCGGGGTGCTCCCGGCCCGGCTCGAGGCCGGCGCTCCCCCGGCCGGCGTCTCCCCGGCGTCTCCCACCCGGCTGATCTCGGACCCAGCTGATCTCGGACCCGGCTGATCTCGGACCCGGCTGAACTCGGATCCGGCTGATCTCGGACCCGGCTGATCTCGGACTCGGCCTGCCTCCGGCGCTCCTCCCGGCTTCCGGCTGGGGTTCCCCCGCCCGGCGCTCCTCCCGGCCTCTGGCTGGGGGTGCTCCAGGCCCGGCTCCTGGCCGGCGCTCCCCCGGCCGGCGCCCCCCCGGCTGAACTCGGACCCGGCTGATCTCTGACCCGGCTGAAGTCGGGCCCGGCTGATCTCGGACCCGGCTGATCTCGGACCCGGCCTGCCTCCGGCGCTCCTGCCGGCTTCTGGCTGGGGTTCTCCCGCCCGCCGTTCCTCCCGGCCTCTGGCCGGGGTGCTCCCGGCCCGGCTCCACGGGCCGGCGCTCCCCCGGCCAGCGTCTCCTCGGCGTCTCTCGGACCTGGCTGATCTCGGACCCGGCTGATCTCGGACCCGGCTGAACTCGGACCCGGCTGATCTCGGACCCGGCTGATCTCGGACTCGGCCTGCTTCCGGCGCTCCTCCCCGCTTCCGGCTGGGGTTTTCCCGCCCGGCGCTCCCCCCCGCCTCTGGCTGGGGGTGCTCCTGGCCCGGCTCCACGCCGGCGCTCCCCTGGCCGCCGCCGTCTGACCGCCATCCCGCCGTCTCGGACCCGGCTGACCTAGGACCTGGTCTCGCCTGGGCGCTCCCGGCGCGCCCGTCCTCTCTGGCTGCACTCGGACCCGGCTCATTTCGGACTTGCCTGAACTCCGAGTCGGTTGATTTCGCTACTGGCTGATCTCAGACCCACCTCCTGCCAGGTGCGATCCCGCTGGTCCCCCCGACTTCCGCGGCCTCGGGTTCTTCCGGCCGGCGCCCTCCCGCCTCCGGCGCTTTCCCGGTCGGCGTTTCCTCGGCGGTCTGGCGCTGTCCCGGCTCTCGGCCGGCGCGCCACCGGCGCTCACCCGGCGGCTCCGGCGCCTCCCCGGCGTCTGGTGCCTCAATGTCCGCGGCGAGCACGCGAGAGCCCCATGTTGAAAAGTAACCTCCCTCCATCCCTGCACTGCGACAGACGTTCACGACGATTGTCCGCGGCCATCAGGCGAGAGCCCCATTTTGGAAAGGAACCTCCCTCCACCCGCGTAACAGACTTCAAGACGATTGCACGCGGCGCTAAGGCGAGAGCCGCATTGTGAACACAAACCGCCCTCCATCGTGTAAATGTTGCACAATAGTACACTTCAGGATCATACATGGCGATCGTACATGGCAAGGGAGTCTCTGGCGAAACGCCTGCCTCCCGCCCCCCCTACACACACGTTCCGTGGTGCGCCAGGGAGGATTTCTTTTAAAGGGGAGAGGATGGAGGAGGACGAGGAGGAGCGGGAGAAAATGAAGAACGGGAGCCGTGGCTGTCTTACGGGCTCTGTGGCCGCCCAGTTCGTGCGTGTGGGCGGTTTTGAAGGTGTCCTTGGGCCCAGGGCGGGCGGCCCTACAGCACTTCCTCCATCCTTTCACATGGGCCACAGGAGCATGCTCAGACGCCCACGCCGTACAGGCATGCAATTGGATATTGACGTGCATTTTCGCGC
>CAUYUJ010019926.1:761483-766483 GCA_963575745.1 Prorocentrum cordatum | reverse complement strand
GTATGTGTATATAACTATAGCTACATGTATGTTTGTCCTTGTGCATGTGTGTATGTATGTATGCACGCATGCATGCATACATGTATGCATGTATGTGCATGTATGTAGGTAGGTAGGTGTTGTGTGTACGTGTGTACGTACGTATGTATGTATGTCTGTATGTATATATGTATGACTGTCTGTCTGTATGTGTATGTATGCATGTATGTATCTATGTATTTGTGTATGTGTGTATGTATGTATTCGCGTATGTATGTATGTGTGCGTATGTAGGTAGGTAGGCAGGCAGGTAGGTAAGTAGGTAGGTGTGTACGTGTGTATGTTTTCATGCATGCATGCATGTATGTATGTATGCATGTGTATATATCTGGCTGTCTGCCTGTCTGTCAGTCTGTCTGGCTGTCACTCTGTCTGTTGATCTGTCTGTCTGTCTGCCTGTATGTCTGTATGTATGTATGTTTGTTTGCGTAGGCGTACATATTTGTCAACCAATCCATATATATATATATATGTATGTATACGTATACATGTATAGAGAGGCGTGTACATATATATACATATATATATATATATTATGATTATTATTGTTATTATTATTATTATTCAATCTATGGACACATAGACTGATACATAGCCCCTTTGCTGCAAAGCCTGCAATGTGCGAAGAGTGTTTCTCTTGACCACGAAAGACCAGGGCCCAGAGGGACGTGGGTCCCAGACCCCAGGGCTTCCCTCCAGGACCAGCTCCTCATCTCCGGCCGTCTCTCGACGGCCCCCTCGGGCCCGTGGTGGACCCACTGGGGTGGGAACATCTCCAGGACCCCTCTCCTCGGGGGCGGCGAACAGGGGGAGTGATGACTAGGGGTGGGTGGGTGGGTGGGTATCATGGCGGGGGCTATGATATCGCCCCAGATTTCATGGCGCCTCTTGTTTCATTACGTCCCTGGCCCCCCGCCCCCCCGGGCCGCGCACGTGCCGCCGGGCATGGTTCTGCGCCCCCCCTCTTGGACGCCCCCCTCTTGGTCGCCCCCGAACATCTCCAGGACCCCTCTCTTCTGGGACCGGCTTCATTCACACGGCCTAGAACTCCCACGCAGCGATTTTTTCCTCGCGGCGCGGAACCCCAGAGGATTCTAGACCCCTTCCACAGGACCAGTTTTGCGTCCCAAGTCGTGTTCGGTCAGTCCTGGGGCCTGGCGAGGGTGCCCCTCGCGGCAGAAAACTGTCACAAACCTCCCCGCCTGGATTTTTCCTTTGCACAACGAGAGGAGGTGGGGCGAATCATGTGCATCGGTTGCGTAGTGGGCCCAGGCTGATATCGGCATCGGCATCAGTCACGCATCCTCCATCTGACCAACCTCTGTGAGCGCCGAGAGTGCTCCGGCGCCTCGCGCAGGCCACGCAGGACAAGATCGCGCAGCAGAGGAAGCAGGAACAGGCAAAGTCGGAGAAAGAGAGGCTGTGGCCTGCTTCGGTCTCTGCCAGCTACGCCGTTTGAGGGAATCCGCTGAGCTGGGTCAATTGCCTTTCCTCCTCCTCCTCCTCCTCCTCCTCCTTCTCCTCCTCCTCCTCCTCCTCCTCTCTGTTTCTCTATCTTTCTCGCCACTTGTCCTCCTCTGCTCTCCTATCCTCCTGCGACAGCGAACTCAATTCTTGGGTCTCCTGTGCTCTAGTCGCCTGCGGGTGCATCGATGACCCCAAGTGCTTTCGCATTACCCTCTGACGTAGCCATGACAGTCTCATCAAGCCTGAAAGGACTGGGCTTCGAAATGGGCAAGCAACGATATTGTTGACAGTGGGATGTGGGGTGTGGCAGGCTGTCGAGGGATGTGAGCGCATGCGCGCGGATATGACTAGTAGCATCCACAGTGGCGGTGCCAGGGAAGAGGCATAGTTAGCTACAGAACGCCAAGACGCGGCGAGTTTGTTGAAGCATTGTGGACAGACAAGCAGGGATGTATTGCTGCAGCATCCTCTATGTGCGAAACCGCGAGGCTTGTGAACCACATCGAGACCGTCTCCAGCCACGTGTAGCGCGGGAGTTGACCAAACTATGTGTTGCAGTCACGTGTTGTGAGCCCCATGTGATCAAACTCGACGTTGTTCGTGAAGCGGTCGCTCCTTTATTCGAGACTTCTCATTGTATTCGAGTGCGTCGGCCCGTGATACGTCAGAGTGTTTGTATCTCCTCCCAGCAAGTGTATACCCAGGATGTACGGCCCTGCTTGAGTATTCTTATCCTTATGCCTCGTCCTATCCCGTCGTCTCGTGGCGCTGCAGAAATACGCAAGATTTTCCAGGGTCTTAGGGCGATGGGGAGTTAGGTGATCCCAGATCCCGCCTTGCGTTTCTGTGCACTGGTTGCTTCCGCTATGGCATGCTCATTCTTGTGTTTCGCTTCACTTGCACTTAGTTGCGTGCGATCCCTCGAGTGTTTGTTTCCAATCCTCTTGTCTTATTGGTCCTCGTTTTGAATTCGCAGCGCCGCGCGTCTCACTCACATCATTCCTTCCATTCTTTTTCCTCCTCGTTGTTCTCCTCATCTTTCTTCCTCCTCTCCATGCCGCTGCTGTTGCTCCCATTTCGGCACACCCCTCACAAAGATCGTGCCCCATAGAGAGGTCCATATATGGATGGCCCCAGTTGGTGTATTCGCATGGCGCCGCGGCGCCAGTGGTGGCACACCCCTCACGCGGATCGTGGCCCATAGGAAGCTTCAAAAATGGCCCCAGTGGATGTACTCGCATGGCGCCGCCCCGCCCAGTTTGTCACACCGCTCTTTGTGAATCATGGGCTGCAGGAAGCTCCACCTGGCCCCAGTGCGTGCCTTTGCACGGCGTCGCCACGCCCATTTCGGCATACCCATCACGCGGATCGTGGCCCAGAAGGAGCTCGGTGCGCTCGCATTGCGCCGCCCCGCCCAGTTTGGCACACCATTTGCGTGGATCGTAGCCTGTAGGGAGCTCCACCCCTGGCCCCCGTGGATTCATTGTATGACGTCGCCACTCTCTGTTCGACGTATCCCTTACGCGGATCGCTGCCCATAAGTAGCTCCACCTGCGGCCCCAGTGGGTGCGTTCGCATGGCATTCCCGCGGTCGCTCCCGCACACCACTGCAGCAGTTTTTCGTCCTTCGTCATCGTCGTCGTCCTCCTCCTCCGTAGCTATTTTGGCCCAAGGAGTTTTCGAAGCTTGCGCCCTTTGCAATCAGTGCTGATCACAAGGGAGCGCAGAGCTGGCAGCGCCGCCATGCGCGAGGGTCCACTCTCGGCGGCAGCACACGCGGTCCTCGCGGTGGTGACTCTGTGGTATGTCGTGCGTGACACATTCGGTCTCGGGTCCCTCATTCTGCTGGAATTCGCGTTCTCACAGCTCTGCATTAAGGTTCTCAAGCATTGTGTGAAGGCGGTGTCAGTTTTCGCTGGCCACACGTCAAACGAGGCCTTCTGGCGAAGGCCAGCAGGTTCAGGTCGAGCACCTGACAGCCCAGGGTTTCCGTCTTCGCACACTGCCAATTGTGCGTCGATCTCTGTCTTTATTGCTCTTCGAACCGGTTCGAGCCTCTGGGGACCCGCGCTGCTCACGATCGCCATGGCTGCTGGGAGAATGAACGATCGCAGCCACCGTTTTAGCCAGACTCTGGCGGGCGTCGTGTTTGGCCCGGTACTTGCTCTTCTTGCGCATGTTGCTGTGGCTAGTATGGAACTCGACAGCATCGCTGATACTCTCGGGTGGCGCGCGTTGAGTGTTGTTGCTTTGGTCCTTGTGGCTGGCTTCTTCCTGCGAGAGACGCTCCCGGCTTGGGTCGCGGTCATACGCGCGAGACATCCCGAACAGCTGAAGAAGTCCTGAGGGCGAGTGGTGGTCGGCTACTATAAGTTAGACCATGGGGACGCGCTTCCGCCCATGATGGATTCTTCACTGGTCGACGCAGAGGCCATCAAACGTTGACGTAGAAAGCGGTTAGCATTCGCATGAATTTTGCGGTGTTGTTACCCCCGTGTGCAGGCTGTCCAGAGTCAGCACCGCCGCCAGGAATCTTCGCTTCTCCCGTGGAATGCACGCCAAGAGGTTGCTGGATCGAGTGCTTCACCCCGCGGGGCCGTCTGGCTTGGAAGCGGGCGAGGCCCAGCCAGCCGTCGGACCGCCCCCGCTCGGCGCGCATGACATCGTCTGGCAAGGGCAGCTCCGTGGAGCGCGGCAGAGGGGCCTCTTCGCTTGGAGCCCAAGCGGGCTCCTTCCTACATGCGGCGCGCCCGGCTGGCTTCACTCGATTTTTCCCGCTCTCCCGGGCCCCTTCAGTCTCTGCGATCCGCTTTCATTGGACCTCGCTCCCATAACTCCGACGTAGTGATCTGTTACAGTAACAGCGCGGACCCCAAGAGGTCTATAGACCCCTTCCTCAGGACCCGTTTTTCTCACCCCAGGCAGTTTTTGGACGGCCCCGGTGGCCCGGAGAGGGCCCCCGGAGACAGAGATTTGCCAAACACCTCCCGCGCCGTTTAAGGGGGCGGAAAAGAGGGGGGTGATGACTAGGGGGGGTGGATATCATGGCGTGGGCTATGATATCGCCCCAGATTTCATGGCGCCTCTTCTCATTTCATTACGTCCCTGGCCCCCCCGCTGGGCCGCGCACATGCCGCCGGTCATGATTTGCACCCCCCCCTCTTGGACACCCCCCTCTTGGTCCCTTTTCTCAACGAGGGGAGGAGGAGGAGGAGGAGGAGGATGGGAGGAGGAGGAGGAGGAGGAGGAGGAGGAGGAGAGCGAGGAGGGGAGGGCGAGGAGGAGGGGGAGGAGGCCGAGAGGAGAGAGGAGGAGGAGGAGGAGGAGGAGGAGGAGGAGGAGGAAAGGAGGAGGAGGAGGAGGAGGAGGAGGAGGAGGAGGAGGAGGAAGGAAGGAAAAGGAGAGGAGAGGAAAAGGGAGGAGGAGGAGGAGGTCACCGTGCTGGGCTCTCTCTCGGCGGGCCCCCGCGCTCCTGCTTCATGGGCGACGGCAGA
>CAUYUJ010019926.1:748983-756483 GCA_963575745.1 Prorocentrum cordatum | reverse complement strand
CGCGCCAGAACACCGTTCCTGGGATTTCAGCACCGCGAATCAACGTGACTGTTGCGTCCGGGCTATCCACATCTTTCCCAGACACCGTTCCTGGGACTTCGGCCATACGAATCCTTGAGTTTGTTGCAGTTGTTAGAACGAATGTACGCGGTGCTAAGGCGAAAACCACATTTTGAAAAGGAGCCACCTTCCAGTCTTGTAGCGGTTGCAAGCTTTAATGCGAATCTGCGGGGCGTTAGCGCGAGAGCCTCAACTTGGAAATTCTTCGTCGCAACACTTAGCTGCGTGCGCTCCCGCACTGACATTGGACACGACTGAACACGTGCAGCTGGCTGGCGCCATCCTGAGAGAGACAGAGCCTCGGGACGCCCAGCCAGCGGAGTGCAACACGGGGCGGGTGGGCGGGAAAAACACCACCGCACGCGCCCACGGCGCCTCAGGGAGACACCTGAAGACCTCGCCCACACCGCGGCGCCAGCAGACACCCGCGGCACGCAGAACGAGGTCCCGACAAACAGACGACAGACAGACAGACAGACAGACAGAGGGCCCGACGGACCGACCGACCGACAGACAGACAAACAGACAGACGGACGACAACCGCCGCTCGCAGGACACGGCGTGTGAGCAGACCCGCAAGAGCGAGCCAAGTCCGCAACCCCCACACGGGAGGACCCGACCCTCGTGCAATTTGCTGCGAATCCCCAGGCCGTAAGGCAAGGATAGGAGTGGCACCGCTTGCCCTCAAATTTTCCTGCCTTCTAAACCGCTGCGCGATTCAAGGGCTAAGAAAGTTCTTCGTCGCAGCACTTAGCTGCGTGCGCTCCCGCACGGACATTGGGCACGACTGAACACGTGCAGCTGGCTGGCGCCATCTTGAGAGAGACAGAGCCTCGGGACGCTCAATGCATCCAGGTGGGGCCGGGCAGCTGCGCGAAGCGAAATTCTATTGCAACCGCACGAAACCCCCAATGCACGCAAGAGTTTTTCATTCGCCAGCTCCAGACGACTCAGAGTGCTCAATCCAGAAAATCGGCCTCAGCTACCGAGCATCGCGCCTTGGCGGAAGCGTACGCGAAAGCTGTAAGCCCCCGCCAACCGCCAGAGTAAAACAGCGCAGCCGGACCATTAGTTTGCAAGCATTCGGTGGCCCAGCCCCTACGAAAAGCATGCGTGCCCCACGCCGCAGCATCTGTGAAACCGCAGCCCTGGGCAGCTAATTTAAGCACAGCAAGGCTTACTGCGTACGTCATGCCTGGGAAAACGACGGCAGCCCCAGTTGAGGCCTGTGGCGGCGCACCTGTCGCCCGGGAAGCCGCGGACTGATCGGGCCGACTTCCTGCGGCCTGGTGCCGGGCAACAACGAGGCACACGCCACATAACGCTTTCCTTTGTAAGTGGCAAGTGCACCTGCGACTGACCACAACGGGCTCAGCGTAGCATTTCCTCTGCAGGAATGTGATGTCGACCACATACTGGTCACTACCACTTTTACAAACTGAGACGGGAGCCACCTCCGAGCCCACTTGCAAGACCTCGCCGTAGCGCAAACAGAACTGTCGCGCCACCACAAAGGACTCACCTATGTCAGTGAAGCCGTTCCTGTCACACCACCGTGACAAAGCCCTCGTTTGCTCAGCCGGCGCCCTCACTTTTGGCCGCCGAAAAACACCACCGCACGCGCCCACGGCGCCTCAGGGAGACACCTGAAGACCTCGCCCACACCGCGGCGCCAGCAGACACCCGCGGCACGCAGAACGAGGTCCCGACAGACAGACGACAGACAGACAGACAGAGGGCCCGACCGACCGACCGACCGACCGACAGACAGACAAACAGACAGACGGACGACAACCGCCGCCCGCAGGACACGGCGTGTGAGCAGACCCGCAAGAGCGAGCCAAGTCCGCAACCCCCACACGGGAGGACCCGACCCTCGTGCAATTTGCTGCGAATCCCCAGGCCGTAAGGCAAGGATAGGAGTGGCACCGCTTGCCCTCAAATTTTCCTGCCCTCTAAACCGCTGCGCGATTCAAGGGCTAAGAAAGTTCTTCGTCGCAGCACTTAGCTGCGTGCGCTCCCGCACGGACATTGGGCACGACTGAACACGTGCAGCTGGCTGGCGCCATCCTGAGAGAGACAGAGCCTCGGGACGCTCAATGCATCCAGGTTGGGCCGGGCAGCTGCGCGAAGCGAAATTCTATTGCAACCGCACGAAACCCCCAATGCACGCAAGAGTTTTTCATTCGCCAGCTCCAGACGACTCAGAGTGCTCAGCCAGAAACTCGGCCTCAGCTGCCGAGCCTCGCGCCTTGGCGGAAGCGTACGCAAAAACTGCCAGAGTAAAACAGCGCAGCCGGACCATTAGTTTGCAAGCATTCGGTGGCCCAACCCCTACGAAAAGCATGCGTGCCCCACGCCGCAGCATCTGTGAAACCGCAGCCCTGGGCAGCTAATTTAAGCACAGCAAGGCTTACTGCGTACGTCATGCCTGGGAAAACGACGGCAGCCCCAGTTGAGGCCTGTGGCGGCGCACTTGTCGCCCGGGAAGCCGCGGACTGATCGGGCCGACTGCCTGCGGCCTGGTGCCGGGCAACAACGAGGCACACGCCACATAACGCTTTCCCTTGTAAGTGGCAAATGCACCTGCGACTGACCACAACGGGCTCAGCGTAGCATTTCCTCTGCAGGAATTTGATGTCGACCACATACTGGTCACTACCACTTTTACAAACTGAGACGGGAGCCACCTCCGAGCCCACTTGCAAGACCTCGCCGCAGCGCAAACAGAACTGTCGCGCCACCACAAAGGACTCACCTATGTCAGTGAAGCCGTTCCTGTCACACCACCGTGACAAAGCCCTCGTTTGCTCAGCCGGCGCCCTCACTTTTGGCCGCCGAAAAACACCACCGCACGCGCCCACGGCGCCTCAGGGAGACACCTGAAGACCTCGCCCACACCGCGGCGCCAGCAGACACCCGCGGCACGCAGAACGAGGTCCCGACAGACAGACGACAGACAGACAGACAGAGGGCCCGACGGACCGACCGACCGACCGACAGACAGACAAACAGACAGACGGACGACAACCGCCGCCCGCAGGACACGGCGTGTGAGCAGACCCGCAGGAGCGAGCCAAGTCGGCAACCCCCACACGGGAGGACCCGACCCTCGTGCAATTTGCTGCGAATCCCCAGGCCATAAGGCAAGGATAGGAGTGGCACCGCTTGCCCTCAAATTTTCCTGCCCTCTAAACCGCTGCGCGATTTAAGGGCTAAGAAAACAACACGCCCTCCCTCTGTGAAGCCTTTGCAAAGCGTAAGTGTCAGGGCCATAGACGGGGAAGTCTACGGCGAGGCGCCCGGCCCGCCCTACCGACACGACTGGGAGGGCGACAGGGAGGAGTAATGTACTTCATAAGGAAAGGGAATGGAGAATGAAGGAGGAGGAGCAGGAGGAGCAGGAGGAGCAGGATGAGGAGGAGAAGGTCTTTGGACCCCCCGACTCTTTTCCGAGGACGGGCTGTTCATTTTAAGTCGTTTTGTGACCGTCCGGGGCCCAGCAAGGGCCCCAAGGCGACCAACAATTGCCAAACACATCCCGTCGTGATGCTCCCCCGACACGAGTCCAGACATCCGGCGCTCCAGATTTTTCAATGCGTGGACCCGAGGGGGAGGTCTGTACCGCTTTCATAGGGCCTGCTCTTCATCCTGAATCGTTTCTTAAAGATTCCAGGGGCCCCGTCGGGGGCCCCTGGAGGCGGACACTAACAACAGAAAACAACACGTTACCCTGTGACGTACCCAACCCATTTGCATCAAGCCACAAGAGGAATTGGCCTAAACTTGCCAGGGCGATAACAGCGCAGGAGCCGTTATACAGTGTGCAAGCTACATCGGATGCGTCCGCGTGGCACGGTTCACGGGACAACGACAGGGACGAGGAACAATGGCCCAGGGTTGAGGAGGACATGGCAGCGGGAACGAAGGGCAGGAGGCGGACGCGTGGGGGGCCGAACCGTCAGCGCGGCAGTAGCAGAAGGAGGGTGGCGGTGGCAGGGGTCAGACGACGACGAAAGCGACGGAAGGAGACCGACGAGTTGCTTTTGTCGGTAGTGCGCTATGGATGCAGCGCTGCCTGTGCCATGTCGCCGCGGCGTTCGGAAAACATGGTTCACCCTGCTTATCGTTATTGCAAGGAGCGAGCGAGGCCTTGCTCGCCCGCCAGCTTCTCTGCTTCCTTCCTGATGACCCGGCAAGTCGAAACAACCCCCAGGTAACAGAAGAAGGCGCCACCCCGCTGGGCCCCAGGGATGTCGAGGTCTCCCGGTGGCCCGCGTAAGACGTCAATCCGCTGGACCCCCCAGCAGCACTCTAAAGTGACGACCGTTTCGCAGATTGCAACCCCCTCCAGGGATGACGAGGTCTCCTGGTGGCCCGCGTAGGAGTTCATTCCGTTACGCGTTCGATCATGGACCCCTTGTTGACGCGAAATATCCTGCTTTCACACCGATGATCGCCGAAAGCCGCCGAAAACCGTGTCGGGCCGCCGCCCAAACCGCCGAAGACCGCCGAAAGACCACCGAAAACCTTCGAAAACCGCCGAAAGACCGCCGAAAACCGCCGAAGACCGCCGAAGACCGCCGAACGACTGCCGAAAGACCGCCGAAAGACCGCCGAAGACCGCCGAACACCACCGAAATACCGCCGAAATACCTCCGAAAAGTGTGTCGGGCACCAACGCCCGTGGCGGGGCGCGCGCCCGCTGGCGGTTTTCGGCGGTCGATCGGCTGTCTTCAGAGGCCAAGATGTGTGGCGAGGGGTCCATTGCCGAACGCGTCGTATTCCGCTGCGCACCCCAGCAGCTTTTGAACTTGGCGTCAGTTTCGCAGATCGCAACGCCCCAAGGATGGCATGGTCTCCTGGTGGCCCGCGTAAGACGTCACCCCGCGGCACCCCCCAGCAGCCTTCGAAAATGGCGACGTGTTCGCAGATCGCAGCCCCCCAGGGATGGCGAGGTCTCCTGGTGGTCCGCGTGGGACGTCGCTCTACTGCACCGCCCAGCAGCCCTCGAAAAAGGCGTCGGTTTCGCAAATCGCAGTTCCCCAAGGATTGCGAGATCTGTGGGTGATCCGTGTAGGACGTCTCTCCGGTGCACCCCCCAGTAGCTTTCAAAAATGGCGACAGTTTCGCATATCGCAAACCCCCAGGGATGGCGAGGTCTCCTGTTGGTCCGCGTAGGACGTCACTCCGCTGCACCCCCCAGCACCCCCCGAAAATGCGTCAGTTTCACAACTCGCAGACCCCCAGGATTTGCGAGGTCTCGCGCTGGCATGCGTAGGACGGTCACTCCGCGGCATCCCCCAGCAGCCTTCGAAAATGGCGACGTGTTCGCAGGTCGCACCCCCCCAAGGATGGCGAAGTCTCGTGTTGCTCCGCGTAGGATGTCACTCCGCTGCACCCCCCAGCAGCCTTCGAAAGTGGCGACAGTTTCGCAGATCGCAGCGCCCCAGGGATGGCGAGGTCTCCTGTTGGTCCACGTAGGACGTCATTCTGCTACATCCCCCAGCAGCCCTCGAAAATGACGACATGTTCGCAGCTTGCAGCTCCCCAGGGATGGCGGGGTCTCCTGGTGGTCCGCGTAGGACGTCATTCCGCAGCACCCCCCATCAGCCGTCGATAGTGGCGTCAGTTTCGCAGATCGCGGCCCCCCAGGGATGGCCAGGTAGGAAGCAAGTTGGCACGCAGGAAGGAGCGAGGTGAGAGGCAGGCAGGAAAGATCAGAGGAGGAGGGAGGCGGGAAGGAGGAGGATGAGGTGGAGACCGCAGTGCTCGATTCAAAACGAGCTCCCGACGCAGGAGGGTCGGGAATGAGACAACGGCCGTCGCTCGAATTGTCTGAGAGCCTCGGATCTCTGGGAGCACGTCTGAGGCCTGGGGGGCTTCCTCGTTGGGACCTGTGGGGGCGGGGCACCATGTGGGACCTGCTCTGAAGCAGCAGCATACCGAATGGCAGCTTGCCGTGCCCGTGGACGCCTGCACGGGGCTCTCCGTCTCAGCAGGCCGCCCACCCTCCGCACGCGTGCCGAGCCCTCGCTCGCTCCGCCGGGCAGGGGGGGAGGCAGGGGGCCCGGCGGCCCCCCCCGGGCAGGTTCTCACCGCCCACCAAACCACCCCAACCCAACCCGAAGGCCTCAATTTGCCCTCCATTTCCAGTGGGGGGGGGGGGATCGGGGAACGTGGACAAAAACACGTGTGGAACCCTTACCCCCCCCAACCCGAAATTTTCGGGTCTTCGGGTTGGGTTGGGGTGGTCTGGTAGGCAGTCAGGTTCGAGCTCCGCGGCACGGACGAGTTCAAGCAGATGTCCATGGCGGAGGACCACGCCGGCGAGGCCCTCCTCCCCCACCGCCCTCCTCCTCCCTCCTCCTCACTCCTCCCTCCTCTCCTCCTCCTCCTCCTCCTACTCCTCTCCTCCTCCGCCTCCTCTCCCCCTCCCCCCCCTCCTTCCTCCCTCCTGTCCCCCTCCCCCCCTTCTTCCTCCTCCCCCCTCTCCTCCTCATTCTCCTCTCCTCCTCCTCCTCCTCCTCCTCCTCCTCCCCCTCCTCCTCCTCCTCCTCCCCCTCCTCCTCCTCCTCCTCCTCCTCCTCCCGGCCCCCCTCCGCCCTTTGCCGCACGGCCGGGCGACGTTTTTGGGGGCCCACGCCGCGGCACGGCCGCGCGACGCGTCGGAGGTCCGGGGACCGGGCTGTGCCGTCAGGGCGCCGGCGCGGGGACCGCTCCGTGGGTCCTCCTCCTCCTCCTCCTCCTCCTCCTCCTCCGCCTCCTCCTCCTCCTCCTCCTCCTCCTCCTCCTGGTTGGCCGGCCGCTCCGCAGGTCCGGGTCGGGGAGGTCCTGCTCGGGGCCGAGGCTCACCGTGGCCGGAGCAGCCCCGGCGTTCCCTGCAGTCAGCCCACACAGTAAGGATGCGCCGCTCTCCAGGGCAGCCCTTGCGTCCTTCCCTTTCGGCCCACCTTTGGCCGCTTCCGCTGGCCGCGCCCCGCTCGCGAGGCGTCGACGTGGCCCTCCAAGGCCCTGGACTGGTTGGAGGTGATCGTTCCCCTGCTCCCGTGCTCCCTCCCCCCCCTTGCCGGCCCCCTAGGAGGGCAGGAGGAGTTGGAGGAGGAGGAGGAGGAGGAGGAGGAGGAGGAGGAGGAGGAGGAGGAGGAGGAGGAGGCAACGTGAAGGGGGAAGGGGCTCAGGGGGGATGCATCGACCCCGGATCGCCTAGTCATCGCCGAAAGGGGGCCCGATGGCCCCCCCCCGCCCAGGATCGTATCGTGCGGCGCCGTCGGGGGGGCCTGTCGCCCAAAGCTTTCGGCGGCGTATCTCGCCGCTTCCAGCGCGACGCTTCCATGCCTCCCCTGATCGGAAGCTGGAACACATACGTTGCCAGTGGCGGGTTGTTTTTTCAATTCCACGACTTTTGGAGGATCGGGGGCGACGCTGGGGTGGTGTGGT
>CAUYUJ010019926.1:713983-738983 GCA_963575745.1 Prorocentrum cordatum | reverse complement strand
GCGTAAGATTCGCGCCACCTTAGCACGTTTGCATAAAAAACTCACGTCCATCCTCCTTCCCCCCGTCGCCCATTCCCGCGCTCATTCATTCCACTCCCACTTCCGTCCTCCTCCTCATCCTCCCTTCGCCCACTCCCTCCACCCCCTTCCTCCCCCCTTCGCCCACGCTCACCCCCGTTCGCCCAGTCCCACTCCCCCCTCCACCCCCAGATAGGGGATCAGGAGATAAGGAGGCATATAATGAGACAGTGAGGGAGACACGGAGACAAGGAGGGATATTAGGAGATAAGGACGGAGATCAGGAGATAAGGAGGGAAATAAGGAGGGAGATGAGGAGGCGGAGGCAGATCGCAAGGGAGATAAGGAGGGAGATAAGGAGGTGGAGACAGCGTGCTCGTTTGGGCTGAGGCGGGGGAGGGTAGATAATGAGGTGGAGGCGGAGGGGGAAAAGGATGGGATGGGGCGTGTTCGGTCCCCAGACTCCCTTCCCCTTGCCCCGCCCCCGTCTTCCCCGCGCCGCGCGCCCCGTGACAGGTGGAGATGCTGCTGCGGAATATTCCCGACGCCGACTGCCACTTCTCGATTCTGCGCCAGGCTTGCCTGACCACGATCGGGAGGTGCCCCGCCGTAGGGTTGGCACGGATGCGCCCCCGCGGGGGCGGGGGGCGGTTTTTGGCAGGCTGCGGGCAATGGAGGATGGGGGAGGCGACCACGATAGACAAATTGTCAGGGAGGAGGGAGAGGATGGGGGAGAGAGAGAGAGAGAGAGAGAGAGGGAGAGAGAGAGAGAGAAAGAGAGCGGTCGGGGCAATCAGGAGGAGGGAGAGGATGGGAGAGATTGCGGGCAAGGGCGGATGGGCGGTCGGAGCGAGCAGGAGGAGGGAGAGGATGTGAGAGAGAGAGAGAGAGAGAGAGAGAGAGAGAGAGAGAGAGAGAGAGCGAGAGACGGGATGCGATCCCGATATATATAAATATAGATATATATAGAGAGAGAGAGGGAGGGAGAGAGTGCCACGGAGGCGGAGGAGGTTCATACAGAGGAGGGCAGATGCGAGAAGAGGAGGAAGGTGAAGATGAGGGGAAGATGCGGAAGGTGAAGAGGAGGAAAGAGACGAGGGGTAGGAGGAGGAGGAGGAGGAGGAGGAGGAGAGGGGAAGAGGAGAAAGGTGAAGAGGAGGAGATGGAGATAGAGAGAGAGAGAGAGAGAGAGCGAGAGAAGGGGAATGGTTGACGCATGCATATATATATATATACACATTGAGTGAGTGACACCCGTTAGAGGGAGTGGTCGGGATTGCGAGCGATATGGTGATATGTAGTTTATAAGTTTATATATTTATATATATGTGTGTAAGCGTACATGCATATGTATGTATATGTGTATATGCATATGTTCGCCTGACTATAAAATAAATACGTGTGCACATTGATATTTGGAGAACAGCGCGAACAGTGCATAAACGCACGCACGCCCACGCACACACACACGCTCACACACATATATAAAGAGAGAGGTACCCAAAGTGCTGCCGAGAAGTGAAGACGGCTTCGGACAAGGAGCGCGCGGGATCGTTGGCGGACAAACTTGGCTGTATGTTGAAACATTTACGTCGTGTCCGCGACGACCAGGTCCGCCTTCGCCAGGCCGCGGTTCTCTATTGTATGTTGCGCACCGTCATCTTTGACCCCCCCCCCCCGTGCGCAAGAGCGACGGTGCCGAATTGGGGATGCACGGTCCGAGGGAGGTGGCGGAGGGAGGGAAGGGGGCGGAGGAAGGGAAGGGGATCAGTTTACAAACGTTTGCAAACGTTTGCAAACGTTTGCAAACGTTTAAACACGTTTGCAAACGTTTGCAAACGTTTGCAAACGTTTGCAAACGTTTGGTACGCTCGCGGGAGGGGGCAGAGCTCATGGAGCTGCCTCGGCACGACCTCGTGACTCTCCCTCCTTCCTTCCCTGTAGTTCTCCTCGAAGCACGCCTCGCTTTCATCCTGGTTGACTCGCTTTGTCCGCAAGTCCTCTCCCATGCCCCCCCCCCCACTGGCCCGTCCTCCCTCCCCTCCCCTCCGCCCCAGCGAGGCCGTGAGTACTTGTGTGACCCCTGCCCACGTGGACAGCTTGAACTTCTTCTTGCACCTCGTGCATAAGCCGCCCGTGAGTCAGGACATCCTGGCGAAGGTTGGGCCTGGCAAGATGTCATCGAGGGCTTCTTCGATTGCATCTTCGAATGGGGTCGAGGGCAAACGCGATGGCGGTGGTGTGCCGGGACGTCTTCTGTTTCGTTTTGTTTTGGGGGAGGTGCTGAGGTTCAGCGGGCCGATGAGGGCGATGGCAACGATGCAGAAGCGGATGGGGGATGGGGAGGATGAAGAGCACGCGTATGAGGAGGATTGGCAGACGGGGGGGCAGGGGGGGGAGGAGGAGGAGGAGCAGCAGCAGCAGAGGGGAGGAGGAGCAATAACATGATGAGAAACTTGGATCAGGCGGCATAGCGGGAGGGCGGATAGCATGAGGACAATCGGTGATAAAGTTTGCCCTGGAGGGATAGGGGGAATGAATGGGAGAGAGGGCGTGCGGGGTTATCGCCGCACCTCCCCATGCGACGCTTCTCCCCCTCATCCACCGACCTGTCCATCCGCCCTCCTCTGCCCCCTGGCTCACGAATTCTCGGCCCTCGCTCCCACGCGCCCCCCTCCTTCTTCGGGTCCCCGATGCTCCCCCCATGGCCGTCCCCGCAAGTTCTCGCGCACCGCCCACTCGGCCGCCAACCCATCCCGCCCACAGGAGCAAGGTGAGACTCCGCGAACGCCCAGGCCGTCCAGGCCCAGGCCCAGCTGCAGTCCGGACGTCGCCTCGGGGGCCAAGCCCTCGGTGCCCAAGCCCAGCCACAGGGTTCAGTGCGACGAGCAGGAGCGGCGGTGGGAGGGAGAATGACAGGGGGAGGGGCGGGACGGGAGACGGACTCACAGGAGGCACATGAGGAGGTGAGTGGGGATTCGGCATGCTCGGGCAGATTGTTTTGGGCAGGAAGTGCGGCTGCCCGAAACGCTCCCGAGGAGGCAGTCAGATGATTCGGGGCGGGGGCGGGCGCGGGAGACACTATGGGGGGCCGCAGGAGACGGACAACAGCAGCGACGACGACGCGCACGACGGCGACGCGTACGGGCTGCGCTCCAACTCCGACGAGGACACGCCCAATGACGAGGAGCTGGAGGCGAACCGATCTCGAAACACTGCCCTCTCCATCCCTCCGATTCTTCCACCCCTCCGTCACTCCATCTGTATTTCGTCCACGCGTTCCGCCCCTGCGTCTCTCCAGATCTCCAAGCACATGTGGTTGCACGGACTTAGATTGCATCACATAGCTTGCACAACATATATTGCACCACATAGATGGCACCACATAGATTGCATCGCATAGTTTTCACCCGTAGATTGCACAACGTGTGCTGTACCACATAGGTTACACCACATAAATTGCACGGCATAGCTTGCACCACATATATTGAACCACATAGATTGCACCGCACACCGCATGTATTGCTAAACCACACTGTTTGGTGTTCCTCCCCATATTCCCCCGCATCCTCCCTTTCATCCTCCTCCCCCTGCTCCTCCCCCTTTATCTCTCGTCCTCCTGCCCTCGTCTTCCATGCTCTCGTCCTCCTGCCCTCATGCTCCTCCTCCTCCTCCCCCCCCTCCGTATCTCTCGCCCTCCTGCCCTGCGTCATCGATATTCCTCCCCCCCTCCTCTCCGTCCAGTTTGACAGCGTAGCCATTTGGGCCCCAGCTGGTTTCCAGCACTCCGCCGCACGATCGTGCCACCTGGGCTAGAGCTGTGGTGCGATGTCGACGCGTGAGGTGGCCAGCGCGGAGGGTATCACTCCCGAGGACATCGCCGCTGCCCTCGCCGCGGGCAGCGCCGCTGGCAGTGGCGAGCAGGGGATCGCTCAGCAGGCGGACAGCGCCGCTGGCAGTGGCGCCGCTGGCGCGGCGGGGACCTCTCAGGAGGCCAGAGCCGTTGACGGCGGCGCGGTGGGGGAGCTGACCCAGGACGAACTCTTGGATGGGTACGCCGCGGTGCACTTCGTGCAGGAGAAGTGGGAGCGTTTGACTACGCAGGCCCCATTCCTCAGGATGCTCATAAGATGGTTGGTCCAGGTGCTCCCGCTCATGCTGCCAGATGACTTTTCTCGCGACATCGACTTTTTGGAGGTGATGACGGGCTCAGGGCGGTTGTCGGACGAGTGCATGGACATCGGGAACGCGGTGAACTACGACCAGAACTTCGGCAAGGACTACCAGCTTGAAACCAACGACGGTTACCGCAACCTGATTCGCCTGGCGTTGCGCGTGAGGCCCAATGGGGTGGCGTGGATCAGCCCGCCCACTGACACGTGGATGGAGGGCGACATCGGCGGCAGGACGGACGCGAATCCACAGGGCAGCGCCGCCGACGACTCCGACGGCCTCGTTATCAAGGAGCAGAACAGGATTGCGATTCGCCTCACCGTCGTGGGGGCGATCCTGTGGTTGCGCGGGGCGCATCAGGCGTGGGCCCATCCAGTTCGGTCGCTCATGTGGAAGTACGAACCCGTCAAGATGCTCGGCCAAGTCATCGCGACGTTCGCCACCAAGACCAACCTCCAGACCTTCGGGGCGCCGTCCTTGTCCGAGCTGTTCGTCCGCCACAGCTGTCCCGAGTTCTACGATCTCGAGAGGTCCAGGCCGAAGACGCCCAAGCGCAAGACAGCAGCCGTCGGCGACGATGATGACATCACCATCCCCTGGGAGTTCGCCAGGTGCATCAAGTCCGTCGTGAACAAGATCGCTGAGATCAGGAACGGCCAGGGAAGGATCTACGACTACCTGGCCACGAGGCGCCGCGTGCCAGCGTGGAACCGCACCCCCCCACGACGTTCCTCCCCCTCTTTTTTTTTTTTCTCCTCCTCCTCCTCCTCTCCTCCTCCCACTCCTCATCCCACTCCTCCTCCTCCTCCTCCTCCTCCTCGCTCTCCTCCTCATCCCCTGCCTCCTCCTCCTTCCTCACCCTTCCTCCCCGCATACTAGTGTAAGCACTGCCCAGCCAGAGGAGGAGGAGGATGAGGGACTGGGAGGAGGATGAGTGAATAGGAGGAGGAGGAGGGAATAGGAGGAGGAGGGCATAGGAGGATGGGCTGGGCGAGGGGGAGGATGATGGAGAAATGATGATAATATAGATGATGAGTGGCATTTGCCACCTGACGGGGTTGCGGTTTCGATCTGGCGCGCGGCTCCCCGTGTCCGCGCAGGGTGCCGCTGGCGCTGAGCTCGTCGAGTGCAGCTTCGAGCCCGACCGCTTCTCAGCGCGCCATGGCGGTCGATAGCAGTCCGTCGGTGACCCCCGAGGTGTCGTGTGTGGGGGGCTTGTAATGCATCCCCCTTCTCCCCCTCCGCATCCTCCTCCTTCCTCATCGCAACGTCTCCTCATCGCCATCCCTCATCCCTACTCTCCCTCCTTCCCTCCACTCCCCTCTCCTCCTCCTCCTCATCCTCCCCCGCCCCGCATTTTACAAGCCCCCCCGCCCCCCCGCCACCCCGGGTTACCCCGGCGAAGCCCCGCCGTCGGATCTCTACGAAGTCGCCGTCGCCCAAATCGGATCCGCGGGTAGAGTCTAAATGCGCTGGGTTTGCCCCCCCCCTACTCCCACCGCCCTCCCCCCCCCCGCCTACTCGCCTTTGCGGCCTCCCCCGTACCCCCCGTCCACTCACTCACCCCCCTCACAATTGCAGTATTCTTCCCTCCAACTCGCACCCCACTATTCTAACAATTCCCAGTTTTATGTTTAAACCTATTCGTTGGCTTCCGAGGAGGTCAAAACCAGTGCCTTGACCTATATGTGGGACAACGTGGGGCCAGCGACGCGGATCCGATTGCAGGGCCCGCGAGCAGAATAAACTGTTCGATTATGCAAGCGGGTGCACGTTAGGGCCCGCGTGCAGAAATCGAATATGTTATTTTGCACCTGAAGGAGCTGGGGTGGGCCCCCACGCAGGGCAGCGCGTCTGGCAGCGCTGTGGAGATGTCTCCCGTGCATGGCGCAGGCGCCGTCGTCCCAGACACGGGGGATGACGCAGGCAGCCTCGACGACGCTGGCGGCGCGGTGGTCAGCGCCGAGCCGACCACCACCGAGACGGGCATCACCGCGGCGGGCACCGCCGCGCCGAGTGGCAACGACCGCTTCAAGCGCACGAGGTCGCCGCAGCCGTACGGCGGAGCGGAGGGCGACATCCCCGAAGCGGAGCTGAGGGAGATGACCAAGTGGATGAAGACGTTCCATCCCGCGAGGGAGTGAGTAGCCTACTTCCGTTCATTTCAAGCGCGTGTCGCGGCACGCTGGGCAATTTCGTGACTCTCGTCGAGCGCACACGGCGCGCGGCCATCGCGCGCTATTTCCATGCCAAGCCCTGGCGCTCAGGGATGACGCTCGTTGCTGGAGGGGTCGCATCCAGTTAGTGATCAGCTAGGGTATCCCCCTCCTCCTCCTCTTCACCCCCAGCAGAGTTCGGCAGAGTTCAGCTCATTATCCTTCACATTCCATTCATCATGACTCCCCTTCTCGTGCCTCCGCTTCAACTCCTGACACTTATCAATATCACCTCTCCTCTTCCCTTCAAACCCTTTCAATCTTATCATGTGTATACGGTCTAGTATGATGCAGTATGTATGTACGTATGTATGTATGTAATATATATGTATATATATATATCCACCTCATTTGGGTATCACATATATGGTTGTGACCGTGCCGTCGTCGCCCCGTGCCGTCGCCCCACCCTGGACATTTGGGCATGTATGTATATGCATGGATTGATATATCCCCTGTGCCGTCGCACCGTTCATCACTCGAGGGCCCGTCCGCCATGCTTCCTGAGTTCCCGTGAGTTGACCTCCAGATTATGCCCATCTGGATCGCACATCCCGTCTTCCCTGTTGGAGAACGCGAGAGGGGAGGGGGCGGAATGGGGGCGGGGATAGAAGGACTGCAAAGGGAACGGTTGCTCCACTAAACAAACAGACGCATCGGGGATGGGAGATGGGGAGCAACGGTAGAGTGGCACAGTGACGAATGGTCAGGGAAAGAGGAACAATACATTGGAGTGGTGGAGGTGATATGGGAAGGGAGTGGCAAGGCGAGGATTGGCACGGGGGTAGGGAGTGATGCGGCGATGGTGGGCAATGTGAGGGAAGGGACGATGATGTCAATTGTAAGGAAACGGATGTGGAGGAGTGGCGTTGGTCTCCGTCTCGCCCCCCCCCCCATCCGTTCGCGTCTGGGCCCCGACTGCGCCAGGCGATGTGCGCCTGGATGCACGAGGGCCGCGAGTTGCAGGAGATCGAGCCGCCCGCGAAGAGGCGCAAGAAGAAGAAGAAGAAGCGGATCCAGCACGTGGGCCACATCGACCAGAAGTTGGGCACCAGCATTGCGGATCAGTTCAAGAACATCAAGAAGGGCATCGGCGTTGACGAGGAGGCGCCCCTCCTCAAGAAGGCGCGTGAGGCGGAGGTGGTCCCCGCGAAGAAGTCGTTGTTGAAGGACTCAGCCCGCCCCCCATTTCCATCCCCGCCCTCCAATGGTTGGCTAGGAGTTCCACTAGCGAGAGTGAGGGGCAGATATTATATGATACTGGTGTTGGTTAAATAGGTGCACGTATGGCTGCATGTATTTTGCATTTGATGATCGCATTGTCTGTTGGTCGATGGGCGTATATTTCGTCGGGTGTGATGTCAGTGCATGTTGGGTTGTTTCCAATCGATGTGGACGTTCATATGGGCGAGTGCTGATCGCATAGGCTGTGGGCCGCCGCGCGGGTACTCGGGAACATGCGGTAACCACTCTCCCAGGAAATGATCTCGGAGAAGAAGGATGAGCACCGTCGCATGGGCCACCCCCTCATGGGCGCGCTGTACGCTACCTTCGGCACGAAGGCGACCTACTACCAGTTCCAGAACGAGATCACTGGCAAGAGGCAGCTGTTCGTGAACATTTCGGACACCCAGTCGGCCGACCACGCGACGATGTGCATCAACCTGGTTCAGCAGAGCTGCAGGCTTTCACTCGACAAGGCTGCAACCTTGCAGCTGCGCGCCAAGCTGTTGGAGGAATCGACCGAGTGATTGCAGCTCGCGGACAGGCTCGGCGCATGCACGGCGTGTATTCGGTGTGATTTCGCACGGAGGGGACGTGCGATCAGAGCGTGCATAGACGACACCTCTTATATTTACTCGCCCGCTCGATCCTCTCCCCCCCCTCCCATTCCCCGTCCTCATCCTCGTCCCCCTCCTCGCCCCCTCCTCGTCCCCCTCCCCATCCTGCTGCCCCCTTATTCATCCTCGTCGATCCTCCGCAAATACATCGGTCATGGGGGTGCGCTCGTGACGTGCTTCGAGTGTGGATGAGGAAGTGGTGAGGAACGATAAATGAATACTTGAGATGCGAAGTTATCGGATGAGGGGGAGGACTGATAGGGGGTGCATCGGATGATGATGTGGACGCGGTACGCCGCGGGCAACAGTGGCGATGCTGTACGGGCACAGGTTGTCCATCGGTCATGCGTCGGTGCACGCGACATAATGTTGCAATCGGACGGTCAATGACACATAGTGTGGAACCACCGCCACAAGGTTTTGAATTATCGCATGGATGGTGTTCATTTTGTTTGGTGTATCATTTGGTTTAAATGTGGTTTTTTGTAGTTAGAATGTGTTTAATACTGATCAAATATGTGCGCACCGATATATGATTTTACGTTTTATAATTTCAGAATTTCCAAACGTTTACAAACGTTTGCAAACGTTTGCAAACGTTTGCAAACGTTTGTCATTTCGACAAACGTTTGTACACGCGTTTGTCGAACTGACAAACGTTTGTACAAACGTTTGTCGAAATGACAAACGTTTGCAAACGTTTGCAAACGTTTGCAAACGTTTGCAACTTAACAATAAACGTGTTGATATATTGTAGTGTTATATTTTACATTTTGGTATTTTTTAATGTTAGAACTATGTATAATTAACCATACAGTATTGGTGTTTCGTTCGAGTCTAATGTTTATATATATATATATATATATATCAGGTTTAGGATGTGTTACAACTGTTACAGTGCTTTTGTTTAAACAATTTATTGAATTATGATTCAGTATATATGTAGTCATGGTACTATTTCATGAATAATATGGTGGTTGTGTGCATGTGTGTATGTGTACGTGGCCGCTGTATGCATCCGCTCAAGCCAATACTTGGGCAGGTTGCCTGTGAGTGGGGACTACGCTGCCCGCGTCCCTCCGTGCGTGACTTCTGCGCACCAGACCACTGCAATGGCGAAGACTGGTCGCGCCAGAGGAGCTGCCGAGGCGACCAAGGCAGTTGCCGGGGGCGCAGCCAGGGGGGTGCGCAAGGCTACCATCGGCATAAAGGTTCCCAGTGATCTAACGCCAGTCCCTGCCAGAAACGACCATCGAATTAAACAGCACATGTGTTTTGTTAAATATAACTTGTCTATGCCCCCCGTGTGTTGCCCGATCGCCCCCGTGGGTCTGTGTTCCCAGGTGGCTAAGAAGCCTGCTGGTGCTACTCCGACGGCCATCGTTCAGTGCGGTGAGTCGGGGACCGACGGCGCTAATTGCGGCCCCAACCTTCCTTAGATGCGCTCGTCCACAGCTCCTGTCGTAGACGTGCGCAGCAGGTATCGCCCCGAGCTTCACGCAATCCCCTGCTAGGAACAAGATCGCGGACCTGCTCGCGAAGGCCGAGGGCTTGGACTTCCAGCAGCGCGTCGAGCTCTTCAGGATACGATTTCGCAACTATTGTGAATGATGCGTGCCGAATCGCTCGCGTGTCTCCGCAGTGAGGATCAGATGATATGAGTATGAGGGGGACGACGGGATGAGGAGGATGAGGGTAACCAAAGTCGGTAATGATAATGATGAGCAATCAGCCACGCAGCAGCGACATGATGACGACGATGGTGACGATGAGGACGAGAAGGATGACGAATTGAAGAAATGTAGGTCGGACGCGTCATGGGCACGAGGAGGATGCGGAGGAGGAGGCATGCATTTATTCTTATACATGCATGTATACATAACGCGAATGATCTCAGGAGCGAGGGCGACTGGGGCAACGTGCAGCAGCTTCGCGCGCTCTTCGACGCCGCTGAGATTCGCAAGTTGCACGGGCAGTTCAGGAATGCTCGCAACGATAACCAGAAGGCCCAGGAGATCTTCGACAACGTCGACAACAAGGGGCACCGCGTGGGGAAAAACGACGCCAAGGTCAAAATGCTCGCGGGGTGGATCAAGGACCTCATAGATGGGCCAGCGCGCCGACTCGTTCCGCTTGCCTCGATCCACAGTCGGAAGGTAAGCGCGTCGACTCGCCCCGCCTGTTCCCGCCTGGGGGTCTTCTCGCGAGTGATGCGAATATTGTGCGTACTCCACCCCATTCCTTGCCTCCTCCAGCTCCGACGCTGATGTGTCCGACGACGGCGTTGATGCTCAACGCTGCTCCTCCAGCTCCTCCAGCTCCGACGCTGGTGTATGAAAACAATGCTCATATTCCAGCAGAGGATCCAGACATGAAGAGCGGCTTCTGGAAGGTCTGCATCAGCCTCGGTATGTCGGAGGACTTGTCTCGCAAATCACAATGGAAAACATGGAAACAAATGATGGAGAAATACACGGAGAGCGAAGTGGAAGAGATGGTGGAGCACGGCTCCATCAAGGTCCAGGGTAAAGGGTTGAAGCACGTTTCTGTTTCGGTGGCAAGCGATTGTGCTGAGATAGATCAAGCATTCGAAGCACGACAGAGCACGGTGAGGAGGCCTGGGAGGGAATAGTGGCGGCAGATGGGGCTCGGTGAGGAGGGATGGAGGCAGGGCAAGGACGATGACCGAGGCTGTAGTGCGAGCACGCGCTCATGCGTTCACTTCGTTGATAGAGATTCGCCATCGCATGATCGTGCGATTGAGAATGAGCTGAGCTCACGTGCGTTGGGATGGCGGTCCCGTCGTTGGGCGAGGGTGACTGGAAGAGGGTGGATGGAGGTAGGAGGGCATCGGGGACGGACGGGGGGGGATGAGGAGGATCAGATGGATGAGGATAATGAGGATGAGGCGCGGGGGAGGGAGGAAGGACAACGCATGACGAAGGAGGATGGAGGATGAGGATGAGGAGGCAAGAGGTGGGAGAGGCATCCGCCGTGGCGAGCCCAGGTTCGCAAGAACCCGCGCAACCCGACGCGCAAGCAGTGGCTGGACCACGACGAGGCCCACACGAAGTCGTTCAGGCGCCGCAGGGAGGACACGCTGGAGGGCTCGAAGGCGATCACTGGGGACGAGTTCAAGCAGCTGCATCAGGACATGACCAAGAAGAAGATGATCACCGACGCTCGCGCAGGAACTTTTACTTTGTATATGCCTGAATGTGAGTGCGGGTGCGTTTGGCGCAACTGTCGTGTACTTACTTTGCGTGTCTTGTGCGTGCGTCTGCGTGGACTTAGGCCTTCGTGTGCATGTGCGAGTCATCATCTTCGCGTGATCGAGCTCGACCTAGAGGGGCGTTGATTTCAGTAAGGGAGCTTTGCCCATGAGGCCCTCGATCGGGATCAGGGCACGGCGGAGGGAACACATTGCCAGCCGAGCATATTTATACAAGCCATCTGCAGGGACCTCGTCGAACATGGGCCTGGAGATGTCTTCGGGTGGCGAGGATGGTGACATTGATGATGATGAGCCGCCGCCCGCGCCGTCGAGGGGCCGCGGTCGTGGTCGGACTGCTGGGCGCGGGCGGCCGCGCTCGGGCGGCGTGCCCGCGCCGCCCGAGAGCGTGATGCGCCTGGATCTCGCCTCTTAATCTGCCATGGCAGCCCTGTCGTCTCCCCGAACCGCCCCGACGACGCTGCGCCAACATGTGACCGCGCCTGCTGGCGCAGTGTCCTCGGGGCGTCTCGGGGGGGGGGGGTGACAGGCTTGGTCATCGCTATGAATACCCCTGAAGGACGCCCAGATCAGGAAGGTCATGACGTCCATCGAGCCAATCTCCAAGGTCACCAGGCTCGATGTCAGCGACTACGAGAAGACTACGAAGTACATGAAGGCTTCCTATGCCCAGACGGAGGCCCGAAGCGCCGCCGATGAGGATGGAATTATGGTTATGGGAGGATGAGGATGATGGGGAGGGGGCGACGAGGGCGATGGAGAGGGCGTGGATGAGGAGGAAGAGGAGGAGGAGGATGATCCGTCAGACGAGCGAGGCCTTGCGTCAGCATCGCGTGCAAGGGGGTTCAGCCAAGCCTATTGTTCTAAATGTAGATTGCACCATAGAACGCACTATGATATGACAACGGCTCGAAACGGTATCGCGCAGGTTGGAGGATCCAGCTATAGATATGCGCCCACCTTTAATGTGGTGGATGACGGAGCGACGAGGGGGGTTATCAGGATGATGAGGGCGATGATGAAGAGGCGGTGGCGTTCCATATCGCACTCCTCGTCATTATGGGGTTGGTTTTACTTGTTACATCATCTCGCCAGGCCGAGGATGTTGGAGAGGGCGTGCGGTGGGCATGAATTATCTAATGTCCAACATATTGTATGTTATGTGCAGGCGATGTCATCATGTGGACACTGGCTTCTCGCCTATCCCATTATGTCTAGACTGTGTAGCAATTTCTAGTGCCAGGTGTTCATCTCGTCGTTGCAGAGCATCATCCAGCAGCAGGACTCGCAGGCGACGTCCGATGACATCAACAAGGCCAAGAAGGCGCCGACGGGGGTGAGGGTCAGCGATACGTAATGACGCTTCGTGGGTCGAAGCGAAGCGCCACAGTCGATGCGACGGGGGTTCGGCGCTCGCGCGGAGCCGAGGTTGAGGTTAGGCAGGGTGGGGCGAGGGGGGAATGAGGTCGAGGGGGGTTGATGGCGAAGAAGGAGGGTGAGGTTGACGGCCACGGGACGGGGGATCAGTTGGAGGGGGAGTGGGAAGATGCGGGGGGTGGAGGGTGGAGGAGAGATGAAGACGGAGGACTCGTGAGGCAGCCATGAGGGGAATGGTGAAAAGGGAAGGGATTGTGAGGATGCGCGCCCTGGGTCGGCCCAGTCAGGTGCTGAAGAGCGCGCGCGCCATCATGGGCGAGCTCGGGGATCTCATGGTGGAGAAGAGCCCGTCCCTCGCAGGGATGCAGAAGCAGATCTTCGCCTGCCGCGACGTTTTCTTGCAGGCCAAGAAGCTCAAAGTCCTCCAGCCCTGATTCTTCGAGGCCTGGGCTGCTGCCGCGTTTGTGTTGCTATTCTGCCATGCCGCCAACGTTTGGTATATGGGGGAGGAGGGGGAGGGTGAGGAGGAGAAGGAGGAGGAGGAGAAGGAGGAACAGGAGGGTACATGGCGTATTGGATCACGGGAAGGGTTGAGGGCTGATTGCAACCAGAGGCTGCAGCTCAGCATAGCTGCAGTTGTTGCATGCTCGCAATTTGGCGAGATCGGTGGCCATTTCCCACGGCAGATTGCGTTGCTTGCGCCGTCGGCCCAGCGCAGTGACGCTGGAAATTACTGGCAAGAGAGAATGGTTGAGCTGACGAGCAAACAAGTTCCATTTGATCGGAGGGGCATTCACAGAGGCTCCGATGCCGAGGGCTCCGAGGCGATAGCACGGGGGTCGGCGGACAGGGGCGTCAACCAACGACCGTGGATATGTATGCACTTACATGCGCGTGCGTATATATGTACAAACCGTGTATGTATAAAAGGGGTATGGCTATGCTCAGTATGCAATGGGCGGTCTCGGTGGCCAGTCGTTTTGTGTACATTCGTTTCATTGGCCCTCTGTGGCCGCCCTGGGGCCACGATAGATGCCCCGCTCCCCGTCGGGAAGCCCCCCCCCGTCATCGAGGGGGCGCACGGGTGCAAATGAGCGACGTGTACATGGGATGGGCGACGGACAGTGCGATTGTTCGCAGCAGCTTGGCAGCTTTTTTTCAGCCCGAGCGCATGGTTTGTTTTGGGTCGCCCCGTCTGCATGGGTGACCGCGCGGGCCATCGCCGCCAGAGTAAGCGCCGTCTGGTCACGGAGCCCGATACTTCGGACCCGGATGACAACAGCGAGGAGCTTTCGGCAACCCAATCAGATTGATGCGCTCTGTGACCACGCAAACTCTACACACCCACTCCTACCGTCCCCATGTCCTCCTGGCCATCCCAATCGGCGTACCCCCCATATGCCCGCCACCCCGCTCCGTCCACCGCCCCGCCTCCAGCTCCCGCCCCTGTCCAAAGCAAACGTAGTGACCTCTCCCCCATTCCGTCCTCCCAGCGGTATGCGCGGTAACTGAGAGCATCGATCGCGAGAGCTCTCGCAGCCAAGCGTTATGTTTGCAATATCTGCCCCCGAGGATGATCGACCCCGCGAGTTTTCATCATTCGCAACCATGGTGCTGCACGACTGGGCCTGGGGAAAACTCTTCGGGACCGATGTGCAGCGTTACTGCCATGCTGCATATCGAGACGGACTAAGGGGTGTAAAGGAAGTTGCGGACATCGCAGCGATGGGCTCCTGGGGAGGCAGCCTTGGGAACGTGCATGCGGCCCTTATTAGGAAATACATAAAAGACAACACGTTCCCCGCCCCAGAAGTTGTTAAGGTTCGATGCCGAGCACCTCGCACGATCGACGTGATGGAATCCCCGTGCCACATCCTGTGCCCTCACGATATGGTCTCGGCCATGTACAAAGAGCACCCAGATAAGTTTCGTGAATTATTTGGAGCCGAACAACTTTCGACTTTCTGGAGTGGAGCATCCAGGCACTGGGGCAAGCTAACTAGCTTGGCTACTGACATGCGCGCGTGCAGCGATGTGATTTGGCAGGGGAGGCGTTTGCCGCAGGGGCCAGACATGGGCGCGCTCCACGGCTACATCCATAGGCCGTGGGACTCTGGATTGGAAGTCGCCCCTTACGCAATTCACGTCGCAGCGCGCTGTCTGTGTGAGCTTTTTTTTCGTTCTGGGCCCGCAGGCAAGATCCACGGCTTAAGGGGCACCCCGTGTGGGGGGTACGGGACCGACATAAGTGGGCAATACCCTTACGAATACACGGCGACGGGGCCGAAATGCAAACGAATGATAGTGTAACAGCTGTGTCATTTACATCCCTAGTGGCTGAAGGCTCCACGCGGGCTTTATCGTTTCTGGTAGCATTGTGGCCGTTGTCGGCCACGGCAAAGATGGGCGAACACGGGGCTGATACTTGGATAGAGATATGGCAGGTGATCAAGTGGAGCCTAAACGCGTTAGCTACAGGGCGGCACCCCGATAAAGATCGTTTCGGCTCGGCCTCCCCGCTGCCCGCGCCGCTAGCAAGAGGAGTTCTGGACGGGATGGGGGCGGTGGGCGATGGGGGTAGGGGGAGGACGTGGTACTGGGGTAAACTGAGGATGGGGGAGGATGAGGAGGGCGTGGGAAAGGTGGAGGTTGGAGGATGCGTTTTAAATCGCACCGTGGATCCTGCATGCCTGGTCCCACGCGTTGGGCAGCGTATCACCGCGGCGATCCCTTTCTAGAAGACTCCCACAGGGCTGATGTTGCTGGAACATATTTATGTAGCGAATCAGAACCATTCAGATGTTTCATACATAGCATCATTGGGGACATGGAGTTCTTCACGCAGCATCTTGGGACGCCCGCGCCCAATTCTGAGGAAATATGCTGGCTGTGCTCGGCCACGCGTCAAGATGACAACCCGTGGAACTGCTTCCACAAAGGGAGGCGGCCTGGCCACTGGATGCTTACCCATCGGTGCCCCCCGTATCATTTTAATCACCCAATCTTTGAAGTTTGGGGTGTGAGCGGGTACTCCATTGCGTTGGACGTGATGCATTGCGTCGACCTGGGTATAACTTCTCATTTAATAGGTAATACGCTGTACGAGCTGGTGTACGAGCAATCAGCAAAGACTGCCACTCAAGCAACGCAAGAACTTTGGGAAGAGATTCAAGCAGAGTACAGGGCGTTGGATATCCCCCACCGCGCAACATTCCCACGCTTGCGCGAAGTCCGACACATAGAATCTAAACAATAAGGAAGTTCAGAACAATACAAAACACATTCCAACATACCCACACATAACACACGAAGTCCCCTACACAACGCAGCGGTCCCTAACATGCGAAGCCCCATACAAAGCCCCCCCCCCCCCCCCCAAACATGAACACCCGACGCCCGTCACGCCCCGAACAAATGCGCCCTATCGCGCGCATGAGTAGCCTGGCACTGCTAGGCGAGCAGAAAGTTTGGACGCAAAATGTTCGTATCAAAGCCGAACAGTCCCCATGCCGACTATCCTTGCTTGAGCAAGTCCCTGAAGGCTGCCCAGCAGCGCTGGCTGGTGCCAGTAGTGGCTAAGATCTCAGAGAGGCGGTGCGATTGAACGGATGCCAGAAAAATGAGAACATTATGTCTAAAAAACTTGGCCCGATTTTATCACGAAATGGATGCTGGAGGCATGTGCCTTACGACAGAGGCTGCTGGTAGACTCATTACAGCTGCGGAGAACGTTCTCCTTCTTTATTCGGCGCTTGCTGCGAAAGCAATGAAGGACGGTAAATGCAAATACTCGGTCGTAAACAAACATCACATGTTCTGGCACCTCGCGCAGGGAGCCACGTGGATGAACCCTCGATTTCAACATTGCTTTATGGCTGAAGACTTTATGAGGATAATTGTGAAAGTTGCTTTCGCAGCATTGATGGGTTCACCGACCTTATCGTTGTCAGCCAAGGGGGTCGATCGGTGGCGCATCGGGAGGTATTTCGAGATCGAGCGCGGCCTTAACGTGTGAATGCCCGTAGACGGGCGCTGCGGCAGACATGCAAACGGGAAGGGCGATGGTGGAGGTGCGGGAAGGGATAGGAGAAGGATTGCAATGTAGGGTGGGCCAGGAAGTTCATGGACAGACCGTGTCCTCTGGAATGCGGTTCGCGCCAGCATTCTGTGCAGCTCGTTGCGTGCGGCAAGTTCGCGCCCGCGCATTTTGCGCTCGAGCGATGAGGGAGGCGGAGGAGGATGGGGAGTGCGAGGCCGTGGAGGAGAATGAGGGGAGACGGAGGAGGCCTGAGGGGAGAAGGAGAAGTAATGGGAGGAGGAGGCGGTGGAGGAAGGGGAGACACAATAGGATAACGATCGGGATGCCGCTGATGACTGCGCCGTGCACGGACGTCGGGCGATTTTGCTCGAGCGCAGTCGACGCGCGGCAGTGCTTTTGCCTGGGGGCTACTCTCGCGTCCTCTCCCAAGCTCTCACTCAACTTTCATCTTCTCGCTCAGGAAACCTGTGAGTCCGAATTTTCTCTCTAGCGTCCGTCATCAGTCCGTCATCCATCCTCCGCAAATTATTCCTACGATTCCTCTCTCTCTCTCTATCTCTATCTCTCTGTCTGTCTATCTCGCAATCTCTCACCGCTGCGGTGTCGCGTGACATTGTGGAGTGAATGATGGTACATGCGACGAGCAAAAGCGGTGCATGCGGAGCAGGGGGCACATCTCATCAAGCATCGCATGACAGTTAAAACGCACAATGGGGCTGGGGCGCGTTTCCGGGGACCTTGGCGTCTTGAGATTTTCGGCCATGCGCCGCTGGAGTTGCCTCGCATGGGGCGCCCGTGATTCCCATCCGCACAGTGCGTTTTAAATGTACATGGCGACGTGGGTGTGGGAAGGGGGTGGATCGCGAGGTGGCGGAAAAATTTCGACCTTGCGGAAGATGCAGCTTGCGGCCGCACTTAGGCAGTCCTGGGCGACGATTCCTACCTTGACTGTCGCCTCTTGTCGCACCCCTCATCCCGACTTGCCCTCTGATTCCGCCCGATGAACCCTGATGTTCCCTGCTTGGTCGTTCGGGGCACAGTCCAGCAGCTTCGGCAGCTACGCGGACATTATGTCGAGACTGAACGTCGCGCATTGCATGGGGTGATTACGAAATGGCGCAGGTTGTGAATAAGGCTTCTAATCATACGATGGGGATAACAATATGATTGGGGTCATAATGAGAGTAAACGGAACCGTGTGTTACGTAATAAACAGAAAAAGCACTACGAATACCCATATGATGTACGGGGGAGAAGATTAGTTCCGCGGGGAGCATGGTTGAACTAAACGCTGACAAACGACCACTTTACCAGACAGCCCTCAATCACTATATAGCGCAGCTGTCGCAACGGCAAAAACATACAACATGCAAACAAATCCATAATGGTTTTACTAACGTTTGCAAACGTTTGCAAACGTTTGCAAACGTTTGCAAACGCTCGTTCGGGGTGCTGCGCGGGGTGGTTTATGTCAGGCGTGGACTCGGAACTGCAAGCGATTGTTTGACGCGCGAGCGCAGGCGCACGCACCGCGACGGCACGTGCCACCGTCAATATCGGCGCGCGTATTTCGGCACGCGTATTCCAAGTGCATTATAGTCGAGCGTACTTCGTCGCCTCCTCCCGTCAGCCCCCCAACTCCCTTCTCCTCCTCGTTCCAGTCCTCGGAGCTGATACCCCCGTGGCCCGCGTCCGTATCTTCCCGCTGGGGCTCCCCGTTGTCGCATTTCCTCGCTGCCACGGCTGAGACGACACCGCCCCGTAAGCGCGCCTTGCTTTACCTCGCCTTACCTCGGCGCCCTCCTCATCATCCCCCTCCTCCTCCTTTTCCTCCACTTCCCGTTGCTTCAAGCTCAAGGGGCCCAGCCCCAGCCGCGACGCGCGCACCCAGGCCATTGGCCCGCGGCCCGCGCGCTGCGAGAGCCGCGGAGCATGGCGATAGATCTCGGCTCATTTTAAACAGCTTAGGCCGCCTGCCTCGTCAAGTCTTGTCTCATCGCAGCGTTGCAGCATTCTCTCCGTCATTATTTATTTCCCCTACCCGATACCCTCCATCTTCCCACTTCCTCTGCCTATCATATCACCTTGCTCGACCTCTCTCATACCTTCATGCGTATCATCATCTGTGTCATGTTTCGTACTATTCCGTTGTTTTCTTTGATTATCTCAACCTCGCATCACCACCTGCATCCTCATCATCCAAGGTCAAGGCCGCGGCGCACGACTTGCAGGCCTGAGCCTGGTCCGCGCGCCGCGGCCGATGCGGGGGCAGAGGCGAACAGGTCGCGGCTCATTTTAAACAGCTCAGGGTTCTTGCCTCGTCACAGTCTTGTCTCATCGCAGCTTCGTCGCGCGCGGGCCGCCGTTTGGTCGTGCATGTGCGAATTCCCGTATATATTGTGCGCGCGCGTCGTCATGCTGTGCGCTCAAGCAAGGTTGTCAGCGCACGTCGTGCAAATCATGTCGTCAGGTACGGTGACGTGCGAACCGCGCGGCGCTTTATGACGTGGGTGCCGCGTAGAATGCAGCATTGCGTGCGCGCCCGTCATCAATTGCGCCCATTCGCACGCGCACGCGCCACGCGACCGCGCAAACCCCCGACAAACGTTTGCAAACGTTTGTTTGGTCGCGCCCGCTACCCGACAAACGTTTGCAAACGTTTGTCGTCGCACCCTGCTCGCTCGCTACCGACATCATTGCGCGCGCTACCGACCTTGGCGCGCGGTCGCGACCGACTCGTCGCTACCGAAATTCTCTGGTAGCGCAGCGGTCGGTCGCTCCCGAAATCTACGCTCGAAATCGGTCGCTACCGAAATTCATGTTCAAGTTCGTTCGCTACCGAAAATTTTCGGTAGCGCATGATCTGGGTACGTTTTCGCTGTAATGCAGAAGCGGGGGTCAGCCAGAGCGCCATATCTTGCAGGATCCGGCAGGGCCAGGGGCGCACTGACCCGGATCAGCGCGCAGGATCCTGCGGGATCTTGCGGGATCTTGCAAAGCCTGGCTGACCCGGACTTGGATTGACCCGGATCAGTAGATCCCCGACCGCTACTCCCAGGATCTCTCCCCGGGTGCGTGCTGACGAGAATTTCGAGGCGAGTCCTCTTCCGCTCTCGCTCTCTCTACGTCGCCCCCCCCGCCTTCCATCCCCTTCCCCTGCTTGGCTCGGAGGCCATGTTAAGGGGGGATGGGTCCAGGAAGGAGGGCCGCATCGCCCCCAGACTGCCGACTGATCGCCGACGGGGGCCTGATCTTAAGTCGGGCCTGCCCCCCTCAAGGGGGATCTTGGACGAGCACCAAAGATACTCCAAACATGTTCAACACAATGCTCGAAAGTAGTCAGAAAAACGGTCCCCAGTTTTTTTTTTCCTTTTTCTATTTACCTAACAGCTTTTGCTGATAGGTTTCTAGTGGTGTCAAAAGAGAGCATCTGGACTCCACAGGGGGGTCTGGGCGGGTGCCGGGGAGGAGGGCCGGGAACAGAGCCGGGCTCGTTTTAAGCCAACAGTCACACACTTCGTGCTCTTCGACTTACCAGAACTCCATTCCCGGGCCACATTTTGGATGCCCGGAGCCAACTGTAGGCCACTTCGTGCTCTTCGAGTTCCCAGAACTCCATTCCCGGGCCACATTTTGAATGCCCGGAGCCAACTGTAGGCCACTTCGTGCTCTTCGATTTCCCAGAACTCCATTATTTTGGATGCCCGGAGCCAACTGTAGGCCACTTCGTGCTCTTCAAGTTCCCAGAACTCCATTCCTGGGCATGATTTTGAATGCCCGGAGCCAACTGTAGGCCACTTCGTGTTCTTCGAGTTCCCAGACTCCATTCCCGGGCCACAATTTTTGAATGCTGAAGGCTGAGGCAGGCTGAGGCTGAGGCAGGCTGAGGCTGAGGCCGAGGCTCAGGCAGACTGAGGCTGAGGCTGAAGCAGGCTGAGGCTGAGGCAGGCTGAGGCTGAGGCTGAGGCAGGCTGATGCTGAGGCAGGCTGAGGCTGAGGCTGAGGCTGATGCAGGCTGAGGCTGAGGCAGGCTGAGGCTGAGGCCGAGGCTGAAGGCAGACTGAGGCTGAGGCTGAAGCAGGCTGAGGCTGAGGCTGAGCAGGCTGAGGCTGAGGCTGAGGCAGGCTGATGCTGAGGCAGGCTGAGGCTGAGGCTGAGGCTGATGCAGGCTGAGGCTGAGGCAGGCTGAGGCTGAGGCCGAGGCTGAAGGCAGACTGAGGCTGAGGCTGAAGCAGGCTGAGGCTGAGGCTGAGGCAGGCTGAGGCTGAGGCAGGAGGCTGAAGGCAGACTGAGGCTGAGGCTGAAGCAGGCTGAGGCTGAGGCAGGCTGAGGCTGAGGCTGAGGCAGGCTGATGCTGAGGCAGGCTGAGGCTGAGGCTGAGGCTGATGCAGGCTGAGGCTGAGGCAGGCTGAGGCTGAGGCCGAGGCTGAAGGCAGACTGCGGCTGAGGCTGAAGCAGGCTGAGGCTGAGGCTGAGGCAGGCTGAGGCTGAGGCAGGCTGAGGCTGAGGCTGAGGCAGGCTGAGGCTGAGGCAGGCTGAGGCTGAGGCTGAGGCTGATGCAGGCTGATGCTGAGGCAGGCTGAGGCTGAGGCCGAGGCTGTAGGCAGACTGAGGCTGAGGCTGAAAGCAGGCTGAGGCTGAGGCTGAGGCAGGCTGAGGCTGAGGCTGAGGCAGGCTGAGGCTGAGGCTGTGACTGCGACTGCCGTTGCCACTGCGACTTTCATCGCGAATGCGACTGCGACTGCGAGAACAGCAGAATTCTACAACTGGATTCTCATGTGAATCTTAAGGGGAAAGCTTCCAGATATGCTCCTACACATCGCTGGGTTTTCTTTTAGGTGCTTTGCCGGGATAATTTGGTCATATTCTCCTGCAGAGGGAAAGGCCCGACTTAGGGCCAGGAATCGCCACGCCCGCCCCAGGGAGCTTGCGGTCTCGCGACCGGTCCCGAGTTCGGGGCCCGTCGGCGATGATCGCCGATGCAGAGATGCTCGGCGTTCTCCGTCCCCCGTGCCAGTTCGCCCCCCCATCTTTCTCCCATACCGGGAGGAGGTGGCACCAATGGAGGCCCATCTCTTTTTTTTTTCTTTCCTATTGTTTCATTTTATTTCCTCCTCCTCTCCTCCTCTCCTCCTCCTCCTCCTCCTCCTCCTCCTCCTCACCCTCCTCCCCCTCCTCCTCCTCCCCATCCCACTCCTCTCCTCTCTCCTCCGCCTCCTTCTCCTCCTCCTCCTCCTCCTCCTCCTCCTCCTCCTCCTCCTCCTCCTCCTCCTCCTCTTTCTCCCCCCAGGCCTCTCTGGAGAGTGCTCTCCTCCTGCCCTCCCCTGCCTTGCCCCCTTCTCCCCTCGCCCGCGCCCGCCCCCAGAAGCGGATGGCCGCGGAGGCGGCCAAGGATTGGGGTGGGGCAGAAGGGCGGGCCTGGAGAGCCCGACCTCAGACCTTCGGGCAGCTTCCGGCCTGCGCCCCGCCTGTCTTGCGGCGTGCGTGCTTCCATGCGCGGATGAAGGTGAGGATCATGAGACGGAGGAGCAGGAGGAGGAGGAGGAGGAGGAGGAGGAGGAGGAGGAGGAGGAGGAGGAGGGGAGGAGAAGGAGGAGAGGAGGAGATGGAGGAGATGGAGGAAAAGGAGGGAGGAGGAGGGAGTAGAGGAGGAGGAGTAGGAGGCGGAGGAGGGGAGGAGGAGGAGGAGGAGGAGGAGGCGGGGAGGAGGAGGAGGAGGAGGATGAGGAGGAGGAGGAGGAGGAGGAGGAGGAGGAGGAGGAGGTAGGAGGAGGAGGAGGAGGAGGGATAGGAGGAGGGAGGAGGAGGAGAGGAGGAGGAGGAGGAGGAGGAGGAGGAGGGGAGGAGGAGGAGGAGGAGGAGGGGAGGAGGAGGAGGAGGAGGAGGAGGAGGAGGAGGCGGATGAGGCGGAGGAGGAGGAGGAGGAGGAGGAGGAGGAGGAGGAGGAGTGGAGCAATCGGACGTAGTCCGTTCGGAAACAAAAGACGCCAGGGAGGGCCATCCAGATTTTCTCGGGGTGGCGTGGGTGGCGACATCCCACGGCACCACGCGACAGGCCCTCCCCAGGCCTCACAATTTACTCAGAGAGCACCGCTGGGAGCCGCCAGAGACGCTATCGCAGCTTCGGCTGCTGATTCATGCATTGCGGCTACAACAGACTTGCTGGGACCCGATCTGGACGGGTGGAGGCCTCGTCGGATCCTGCTGAGGTTCTCGAGGCCTTTACCAGTGGGTCCCAGGGCCCTGCGCTCGCCCACTTGGTGGCTGAGCGGGCAGGGGAACTGTAGGTTTTTGACCTGGTGCGTGGCCGTATGGCCGCACTTGACACAGAAGAACATTTGCCACTTGGGGATGGCGGCCAACAAGTGGGAGGGGTGTATCGCCTTGCCGCTGATCACACGGGGGCCCCTCGTCAAGAGGACCTCATCACACGCAGCAAACTCAGGAAGGGGGCTAGGCGGTACACACTCCGATGCGGCAGCTGGAATTATCTGGCAAGCGTCGACGATAATGTGACAAGAAGAGCATCGCCATTTATCTACACACCGAACGAATTTGTGCTGAGAATCCGCGAGCGCGGTCTGCAACTGGGAACGGGGAGCAGCCTCTTGTGTGGGTTGCCTCTCTGGCCACAATCCTCGTGGCTCTGCATTCTTTCCAAAAGAGCGAAGAATTAGGCGTGCACGCTGGCGGACGACCGCAGCGATAGCATCATATTCATCAGTCCTGGGCACGGGCGGGAGGGCTTGGGTGGCCGATTTGTGGGCCGCATCTCCCGCAAGCTCGTCGGCTTGCTGGTTACCGAGAGCTAGGAATTTCTGAAAGCCGTGCAGGGTCTGAGGATCGGCGTGGGACGGGGTCCAGAGCACCGTGGCCGAGTCAGCACCACGCGGTCGATCCTGCACGAGATGCCGTATTCTCAGCCAGAGATCACCATTCTTATTCTTACCTTTGAGGCTACCTGGCCTGAGACATCTACCATTCTGCCAACCACGCTGCAAGGCTAGGTGGTCGGTGACATAGGTGAAATCCTGAAGGCAAGTCTCTAGTGCCAGGCAGAACGCATACAATTCTCCTCTTGGGACGGTCTGGCGGGAGCCTGGGGGGGGGAGCTTGGAGGCCCGAGTGGAGGGTCCAGGAGGCCGAGGGAGGATCCCAACGAAGAGCAGCAAGGCCTGAGCCGACGCGACGTCTCCTAACGTCGTCGGGATAGGCTCCGCCAGACCCGTCGCCAAAGAGATACAACTCACCCTCGCCATTACGAGCACCTTCCCACGTCGGCAAACCCTCCCGAACCTCACCAGAAAACTCCCACCCGTCCCTCCCAGTCAATGGCTCGAAAGAGGGCGTAGTGAGAGCAGAAGAGGGAAGGCCACGGAGCCACAAGGCGGGGTCGGCATCAGCCCCCGCTAGAGCTCGCGGCAGTAGCTTGTCGCTGGCCTCGAACTCGGGCCCAACATTCGCATCGCACTGCCACATGCGGTGAAACAGGGTTTCAGGGACGCGAGCGCTGCAGCGGTCACAGTTTCTGTCGATCTGGTAGCCTGCGTTGTGGAGGCGGTCTCTGGTCCACTGTCCTCCGCTGATGATGGTGTTGTTGAGGGCCCAATCGCTGAAGTCGCCATTCGCGAGGAACCTCTTTTGCTCGATGCGGATAGTGACCATGTCTGCGCCTCCTGCAAGCGTGTCTCCATGGATGTGTGTAGCGGCCTGCCTCCAGAGAAGTCGGTGTAGATCTTCGCTGAGGTCTTGCAATACTGTGTGGATGTCGGCGTCGAGGAGGTCAGGGTCGTCGGCGAGAGGAAGGTTCCACTCCTCGATGTAGCCGTCCTTCGTGCGCCTCCACGTCGTAGCGGAGGTCGGCTCCCAGCTGGCTTCTAGCAGGGTCGCGATGGCCGCGCCTGTGGGGCCCCTCACCTTGCACCGCAGCTTGGGGCCAGCGGCGAGCAGGGTGGTCTTGATCCTTGGCCAGGCTCTGATGATCCTGGCGTGCGTGTTCGGGTGGCGTATCCAATGCTGAAGCCAGGCCTCGAGGAACTCTATCCTCAGGGAGACGCCAGGGTCCGTGCCGTCAAAGGTGGCGCCGAGGAGGGAGGTGAGGCAG
>CAUYUJ010019926.1:668735-713883 GCA_963575745.1 Prorocentrum cordatum | reverse complement strand
CTCCTCCTCCTCCTCCTCCTCCGCCTCCTCCTCCTCCTGTTCTTCCTCCTCTCCCTCCTCCTCCTCCAACTCCGTTTTATTATCCTCCTCGAGCGGTAGCTGTGTATGTCCTGCCTGCCTCGCCTGCCCTTTTAACCCGCCACGTGGCGCTCACAGAAGCTCCTTCCCGTGCCCGCTTGGATCGCGTTGTACCGTTGTCCTACGTGCTCCGCGTACCGAAAATATGCTTTCCCATCCTGACCATTTAGTTTCAGTTGGTAGCAGAGCTACGGCTCCATGAACCACTGCCGGCATGACCCGCGTGGTTCTCTCTTTTCGCCCCGCGTGGACTGCGATGGCTGCCCATCATCACGGTATTCAACCTCTGCAACATCAACTTCAAGGACCCCGTGTTCGAGCTCGTCGAGTTTTCCGTGTTCCATCATCCATCCCACCGCCGTGCTGTTTTTTTCGCGATGCTAGACCCGTACTTCGCGACGGGGGAGCAGCACCTGAACGTATCCGGGAACATCGACTGCAAGGACCGCGGCATCTCGCCGCTTCTCTCGGCGTTCACTCCCCAGCTGTCCCAGACTACAGTATGTCTGAACAGGTCGAAGACCCAACGCTTGCATGCCATTCCCCCGTGTGTGTCGCCTCCGACGTCAGACAGTTGAATGACACAACGTTCACGTATACGGTGCTGGCGAAGGGCCCCGAGATCCTTGCGACCATGTTGCAGGAGCCTTTGGGGAAAGAGGCAAATGACGCCTCCAGTGTATCAGCCTGCGGGTGTAGCCGAGGGTGTAAGACAGTCGATTGACCCGACGCTCACATGTCCGACATTGACGAAGCGCCCCGAGCTATTGGTGAATATATTGCCAGAGACGGGGGAGACTCAGGCAGAGAAGAGCGAGAATAGAATGGACGGTCTGACGACTATGTTGTCAACACCTTGGGAGACCGCAAAACGAACTTGGTATTATCCGCCTTCGATCGCTGGGAACCTGATTTTCCACATTGCGAACGCACTCCCTGCTACCTGGCAGACCTGGATCCCGATACATGTTCCGCCTGACAATCGCACGGCTGGCGGTGCCCTGCACATGGACGACGCGACGCACGACGAGCATTCCCATGACTATGTTGTGGGATGTTGCGAGCGCCGATCGCACCAGAACTACGCGACTGGAGAACATGCCCCAAACGCCGATGAGGAAGAGCAAAATAGGGGCAGATATCCACGACGGCTTCGAGCCCCGCGCCCGAGCAGCGCCGCCGGCGGGTTCCAGGACTCCAGCGCCTCCTCGATGCATAGAGGGAACTCCGCTCCAGATGGAAGACCATCGGGGCGGGCATGATCGCTGCCACCAGCTGCATCACTCGACAGGGCGCCGGCGTCAACATGCGGCGCATCCGCACCCGGGGGCCCAAGCAGCAGGCTCGCCTGCCCCTCTAACGCAGGGCGGGGGGGGCCACGGTCTGGTTAGTTGTGATCTCCGACGCGCTCAGCGGCCCACCTCTCGCCCCCTCACCGGCACGGCGCGCGAGCGCGCGGGCGAGCGGCCGCCCTCTGCCCTGGCCCACGGACGACACATCAACGGCAACCCAGCGCCTCCGATGACCTTCCCGACGCACGGCCTGGCCGAACGGCGGTGCCAATTTGGGGGGAAAGGGCGGGGCCAAGCGGTCTCGGCCATGATGAACTTCAACCAGTTGCCACGGGAGCGCATCGACAAACTCCACGCCAGGTTCGACATCCTCCGCAACAGGGCGCAGCAGGCTGGTCAGCGCATGATCGGCCACGCGGGGCCCAGCTACTTCTTGCTGCGCGTGGCGGGCGCGTCGAACATACAACTCGCCATGATATTGCAGCACCTCTACATGGCCTGCCCGACGAAACCCCAGCAGCCGTGGCACATGACTGGGCTGTTGCGACGGTTCAGGCAAGTGATCGAGGGCTCGCCGGGCAACCTCGCCTCGGCAGTTCACTCAGCCCACCGCCGCGCGTTCCTCGCTGGCACGCCCACGCAAGAGCAGGCCCAGAGCGCCCATGGCACTGCGGGCCTGCACGGACCCCGTTGCCTCAGGAGCGGCGCGGGCCCCACTTGCAGCCCCAGCCTCCGCCGACCTCGGCGCGGCATCCTCAGCACGCAGGCGGCGCGCCCAGCAGCGGGCGTCGATTCAGGCACTGGCACCAATACCGTCAATTCATTCGGCGAGGAGATCGGCGCCGACGACCCCTTGCCACGCGACGCCCAAGTGAAACGACGCGGCGCGCGCCTCTGCCGGGAGCACAAACGCGCCAAGTGACGACGGCGCAGCTTCAACGGCCGCGAGCCAGCGCGCCGCGCCCAGAGGGCCGTCATACGCAAGGGCAAAGACCACGGGCAGGGCCACCGCGCGTTCCTGGCCGACATGTCCGAGAACGACCTCCGGGAAGATTTCGCTGGCTTCAGGAAGGGCACGGGTAAGTGGGCTGGGGGGTTCAGGCAGCATCGCGTCTCAAGCCGCAAAGGCAACCCACTTGGCCCTGGCGGGGTGCGCCTCAGATGCCACGAGTGCGACTCCCGAGAAACACCTCGTGCGCGACTGCCCCCAGCGCCGGCGGCAAGGGCGCGCTCTCTTCTCCAACGCCCCAGGCCCAGCAGCACCACCACAACCACCATGGACCAGCCGGTCAGCGGCCCACGCCAGGCACACACACACACACACGGCTTGGATGACTGGGGGCAACCTCCGGAACTCCGCGACCTGCGGCTGGGGGCTCCGGCGACGGCGGCCCGACGCAGAGCGCCGACCCTCGGGGCGGCGCGCGGCCGTCTCCAGCCGCGGCATCACCGCGGCCAGACACAGCAGCAGCGCCACGAGCGCCGCCCAAAGGCTCGCGGCAAGCAGCGGGGCACAGCCACTGGTCTCGCTGGGCGGGGGCCATCCTGATCCCCCCCCCCCGGCCTGCGCGAGGCCGAGATGCGACGACTACGTCCAGAACCGGCTGAGACTATGAGCCGCCTGCAGCGGAACTCTGCTCGAACCGCGAGCCCGCCAAGCACGTTGCCGACCAGCGGCAGGCGCGGGGAACGCAGCACCAGCCGCACCTACAGCACCAGCAGCTCCAGCAGCATCATGCACCACCACAACCGACACCCCCACGGTGGACAGGAGCGGATGGCGCATTCCAACTGGGGCAAGCTCAAGGGCGCGATTGAGTGAGTGACATCAACGCACGAGTCGCCGCGCCTCCGACCCCATTTGCCGACGCGCAGTTGCTTAGCTGGGCATGCGTGTCATCGGTTGCAGCTTTTGGCGCAAGCACGCCACACGGTTGCCGCGTCACCGCCAGCGTCGGAATCTCCCCAGAATCTGACCCAAGTCACGCAAAATGCCCCCATCTACTGGAGCCAGCCATCTGAGAGAGTGGCCACGAGGTTCGCCAGCCGCGAGACCTGGATGTCGAATGGCGGCCGATCCGCACAGCTGGGGCACCACTCTCGACCGCGCGCAACGACGGAACCTCGACGAGCTCCACAGCACACAGTCAGCATTGGACCTCCTACGAGAACAGGCCCTGCAGCGACGCCAGGCCGCACAGAATTTGATTCAAACCGAATTAATCCTCATCCTATGCTGGCCGCCACGCCTGCTGCCACCCCCCGCCCCGCCGCTGCATTGACTGGCGACGATAGGGAGCGCCCTATCTGCCTCGAGGCCCCCGTGCATGACGAGGGGGTTGCACGCCTACAATGCCGCCACATCTTGCACCAGGCATGCAACTTGCAGCCGGCGCAGAACACCAGCATCATCTGGCGCATTGCCCAGCGCGCCGAGGCCCAGCAGACGCAGTCGCCGCCCCCCGCTCCACTGGCGCGGTACATCCGACAAGATCGACCCCTAGTGGCCATCACGTTTCCCGCCCGCTGGCCTTTCGGTTGTTGGGCTACGTCTAATAACAAACGCAGCTACCACAGCGGGCTGCGTTCCCACGAGGACGCGGCCCAACGCGACCGATTCTGCGGCGGCACAGCATTACTACAGCTGCAGTTTGGCGACTACATAGTCAACGAGCAGCCCGACCCATCGCGGCAGTGCGACGAGACACTTTGGCCAAAGGGGCGGGTAGCTCCAGGCGGGCACAAGGTCATCTTCGACCCGAGCCAATTCGGGCACGAGATCATCACGGGGGCATCTTGGTGAAGATCCCTGGTCCACTTCCCCAGAGATCATCGAGCAGTTCACGAACCTCAGGCGCACCAGCAGACACACCCACGCACACGTCGAGGGTCACAACAGCGTCGACGCCCAGTCCTGGCCATGGAGGATGGCTGAGCGGCTTGTCCAGGGGAATAGTGGACCTGCGCCGCCGCCTGAGACGCTCGCATCTCGCGAACTGCGTTCACGAAGGCGACGTCGACATAGCACCCTTCCCAGCGGTGGTCTCTGGCGCCACGGGCGAAATCAAGAGCGCGATGGCCGCCGAGCGCGCGCGCCACTCCCGCGAGGCGCGCAGACGAAATGCCCGAGCGGGCGCGCCCATGCACCCCCGAGACCCTGCCACGCGCAAGCATCGTCACAGAGCCGAGACGAACAGCGCGACGAGCTGCCGACGCGGCGGTCGGCAACCCAGCTCCCTCCGACTTAACTCGCCCCGACATCACCATGCCATTACGAGCGCGAAGCTACGATTTTCACGAGACGCGCATAAGAGAGCTACGAAAGTTACACCTCTTGTGGCGGCACGCCACTACGGAGGAAACGGCGCGAGCGTTACGAGCAGCCAACGTGCCATAGGCAATCCTCGACCTCATTCCCTTTGTAGTCAAGAATGTCGGGGGTGCCGCAAATGGCTGCCACCAGCAAATCAGACCATCCCTACACGAAGCCTTTCAACATGATTCAAGCATATTTAACAAGCACGTCGAATGCGACATCCTGCTCTTGGTCGCAATGTCAATGATCGAATGCGACGTCGAATAGACGTCGAACGTTGACCACAATGATCGCACGATCTTGCACATGATCTGCTGTGCCTCACTGTGGCACAACGGCTAGGGGATCACGAGAAAGCACGACTCGACGCTGCTGGCTGCCATCGACCGTGAGTGGATCAGGTTGTTCGGCGCGATGGGGACTTTCATCGTGGACGGCGAAAGTGGCACGACTTCGGCGGATTTCGCGGAGCAGATGAAGGGGCGAGGAGTACATCTTGATATCCGAGCTTCGCCCTAGCACGCTCGTTTCATAGAGCGGCGCGGCGCCGTCCTACGAGCACTGCACGCCACAGAGACGCAGCTGGAGCGCGAAGTTACCACAGCCAACTTCGACTCGACGTTGGCCCACGAGACACTCGCGGGCAACAGCCTCACCCACGCGGGCGGCGCCGCCCCTTACAATGCCGCAGGCAGACCCCCACGATGCCACCGCCTGGACACGGACGAAGAGGGCGAGGCCGACGTCTATGACACCTGCACTGGGCACCGGCCTTTCTTTTGGCGGAGAAGTGCAGCCCAGCCGACTGCAGTGGCGCATCAGAAAAATTGCAATGCAACGCATGATCGAGGCTATTTCGATTTCCTGCGTCAGCCGCGCCCTCTGGACACGCGCCACCGAATCCAGAGAGGGGCGGTTCAACGTTGGCGACCAGTGGAGGCCCACTGACCTCCGAGCACGAAAGACGCTTCGGGATGGGCAGGACCTGGCACGGCCATCTCTGTGGACCCGGCTAAAGGAAGGGTGGTTCTCGAGCACCGCCATGACGAGATGATCTGCACGCAGACAGCAGGACGCACGGGCTTTCATCGGCGCCATCTTCGGCGACATGGGCACCGGCATGGTGCGAGCAGGCCTGGCCTGCGATCACGCGGAGGACTACCTGGAGCACGTCGCGCCAAGCTCCACGGCCAAGACCTTCGGCCACTGGGAGGACCCGAAGGACGCGCAGCTGACCGAGCAGGCTCGGCAACGCCCGACATCCTCGAGGCCTTGTGCCACTTGTCCCACAGATACTTTCAAATACCGGACGTTCGCGCTGCACGTCTTGTACGCAGCCAGAATCAGACGGGCGACTGGCTGGGCCGCACCCGCAACCTGGTCATCTGGCGGCCCCCTCGGGGCCCTAGCGACGTTCAACAGCTATACTTGTGCGGCGTCAAGTTCGATGCCACTTCACTGGCGAACGGTGGAAGGAAGCTCGCATCATCCAGTTGATCTCGGGCGTCAAACAGCTGCTTACAGCAGACGCCGGGCAGGACCAAGACGGGGCGCTCGATAACTATGTCATCGACTGTCCCCGAGGGCACCGCTGGCGTCACCGAGGGCGGTTCACCCGCAGCCCTGTCGCTCATACCGAAGAGGTCGACAGCGACTTCTCCGGCCACGTCCAGCAAGTGACGTCAGCAGCTTGGCGCGAAGTAGAAGGGGCAGAGGATCTGGCCCAGGAGCTGCAGGAGCTGGAGTGCGCCGGGAGTCAGCCACAGATCTCCGGTGCCATCGAGCAAGTCGCGGCTGATCTCTCTTCTCGTGATCTTTTGGGTTCGCAACCCTACGTAGGTCTTGTTGTGTCCGTTGCTATGAAGGAAGGTGGCGCACGTCGAATGTTACATTCTTCTCCACGCACGCCAAGTCAAGATGTTCCTGAACGTCGCTCACGCCCCGTCGTCGTTTGCCAACATGACAAAAACAGGGGCCAGAGTGTTTTTTAAAGTTCCTGGTATGTAGTGGTGGCGGCTTCGGAGCCGCCCTGAATATAGAAGGTGGCCTGACTCTGTGGATTTTGTTTTGATCTTGACGCTGGGCCAAGGCAGGCCCACAGAGTCGAAACATGGCGATGTCAACTACATGCTTCTGCGTCCCCGCCTCCCCCCCCCCGCCCCCCCCCCCCGACTTTTCGCCTGAAGCACAGCATCCTCGTCCACAGGGCTCCCATGTCCACGCCACGTGTTCGCACAAGCACGGTTCTGGTTGAGATGTTTCAGCTGCCGTCTACGAGTGCCACATTGCATCATGCAAATGTGGCAATGCGCTCTGACAGCCCAGCGGTTCGTTTCACAGAGATGCTTGTGCAACTTCCTTTGTGCATGGCCAATCCTTTTCTGGCAAGGGGGGCCACATAGCCACGCCCATAGCACAAGAAGCCAGCTGCCCCGTGGTTACCTCGTCCTTCCCCTGGGACCCGTAAGCCCAAGTTTCTCAAAGTTGTTGTGGACTGTACTTGTATAGGTAGTTTTATGCACACACATTGGCATGCTTACCCTGGGCGGGCTGGGCGGGACGCCCGGTGTTGAGGAACATCGATCCCGAGCGCATTTCACACGCACGCTTCGTCGATGTGCGTTTGCATCGCACTGTGTTGCATGCCTCCTTTTGCTGCTAGTGTGTTGCATCGACTTTCCAGTCGGTCGGCCCTCGGCCGGCGACCGTTTCGATTGCCACAGTGTCGCGCCCACATGCTATACTTTGTTGCGCTCCGAGCTCTGGACCCGCCAGTTCTCTCAGATTCCGAGTGCGGCGGCCCCGCTTCGGGGCCGCCGCGGCATCGTTAGCGGATGGGCCGGCACGCCAATTCAGTCAGCCGCCCCAGCTCTTCTCTACTGGGGGGCGGGCCGTGGCCGATTTTGGCTCGAGACCTCGGCCCTCCCAATTTTAGGTGGGATCAGGCCTTACCCTGCGCGCGCGCCCGGCCCGTGCGCAGGGCCAGTACGCGCGATGGCCGGGGACGCTGCTACCTCCCTCGGCTTCGTTCTGCCAGGCGAGTCGGAGGTCGGCGCGCTGGCGGACTGGCCGGCGATCCTCGACCACGCCAAGTTGGCGCCCGACTTGTGGAACGGGATCGCCGACGCAATCGGCGACGAGGCTCTCGACGATTTGGGCCAGATCGCATCGGTCCCGAACAAGGACTATGCCGATGTCGCGGCAACTCTCGGACTACTAGCCATTGCGCGTGTCCGGCTCAACATCGCCATCAACACGGCCCGCATCAAGGTCGGGATCCAGCCGTCGGACATTTTCCGCCAGGCACCCGATCCAGGGCCGCAGCAGCCGCCACAGGAGCCGGCGACCGCGGCAACTGTGGCCCAGCAGCCTGAGGGGGTCGCCAAGCGGACCCTGAAGGTCAGCCAATACTTCGACCAGGCTGTGAAGTTCGATGTGCTCCCGGTCACTCCCGAGATCCTCCGGGAGCTCAAGGGTCGGTGGGGCGATACATCATGGTTACCACGGCCACCGGCCATCAAATTGTCAGATGACCAGCTGTCGGTTTTGTACAGGCTGCAGCAGATGGACCACAACCTCTTGGCCTACGATGCTGGAGTGTGGGGCCCCTATGATGGGCGCCGCCAGCGGGCCGTCGCACTGACGGCGCACCATACGAATGCTAAAGGCGAGTGGTTCCCACGTGAACTGCTGGGCCCGGCAACTCTCGAGGACTGGATCGCCTCATGGGAGTTCGCAGCCTCAGGATACCAGGCAGTCGACGCCATCGACAAGGCCGTCGCGGAAGGGTACCGCGACTTCTTCACGGCGCTTGCCCGCAACTACGGCGGGGCATGGGCCATATGCGCGGAGGCCGATTGGATGCTCCGCTTCGAGTGGGCCCCGGACGAGCGCGATCGCCAGGCAGAGGCACACCGCCTCAAGCCAGAGCTGTCCCTTTTCGAACCGAAGCGGCCGTGGAATGCTGTCCTCCTGGCCGCTTTCAGGGGCGTGGACAGCATGGCCTTCTGGGAAGAGCGCCTCAAGGAACCCGCCCGGAAGCTCCTTTACTCCTCAGGGCAGCGTGAGGCGGGCTCGTCGTGGGCCAGCCGGCAGGAAAAGCTGTACAACGCGACCGAGGGATCCAACCTCCAGCAGGCTGCTGGGAAGCAGCGGCCGCAGTTGCCCCCACCACTGGGGGGCAAGCGAGGTCCAGAGCCAGGGCCGATGCCAGCCCAGCCTCTCAGCAAGCGCGCGAAGAAGCGCGAGCGGGCGGCAGCCCGGGCAAACACCGGCGGGCACGCACCTCCTCCCGGTGGACCGCCAATTGGCGGGCAAGCACCGCAGCCGCCCGCGCAGGCCAGCAAGGACCGGGCGGCGGAGCGGCGCGCCGACGGCAGGTACCTCCGGGACGAGAACGGTGTGGACTTGTGTTTCAAATGGAATCGTGACCATAAGGGCTGCGGCAGCACGTGCACATGGACGCCCCCGAAGATCCATCTATGCGAATGGTGCCGTGGCCAGCACCGCGCGGTGGCGTGCCCGCAGGTACCGAACTGGACGCCCCCTGGGCGCCGCTGAGCGGGTCACGAGCAGAGCGCGGCCGTGCAACGGCCGGCAGCGGCCGACCCGGGCCACTGCGCGAGTGAGCCTCGACCTCCAGGCATTATGGAGCGAGGTGAGTGCGCGGGGCCACGGGCAACCGCATCGCCCTACAGCTCGAGCCACCTGGAAGGCACCGCGGCGTTGCCGCACGGCGCTCTGCATGAGCTTGGCGTCGCGCCCAGGACGGCCGGTGCCCACAGCGCTGGCGGCGCCCCGCGGGCTGGTCAGCGCGCGTCGGCATCGCGCGGGGGCACGCCTGGGAGCCGCGCGCCTTCTCAGAGAGTTCTCGGCGAGGTGTTCGCGGGCACCCCAGGCCTCGGAGCTGCTGCCGTGGAGCAGGGCGTGCGTGCGGAGAGCTACGGCGACATCGACGCCGGACCTGGCGCGGCTGATGGCTTCGACATTGCCGATGCCCGCCGGTTCCATGCTTTGCTCAAGAAGGTAAAGCAGCGGCACTACCAGTGGCTCCACCTCGCTGCCCCTCGGTCCACCTTCGCCCAGACCCGCCGGCGAGATAGGCACGCCAAGTTGGGACCTCTCCGCACGGCGCTGCAGCCGGCGGGGATCAAGGTCCGCGGCACCCTCCCCGCAGAGGTCCGCATCGCCAACATTCGTGCGAAGGCAGTCGCAAAGTTGGCGAAGGCCCAGCACAGGACGGGAGGGTGGTTCACGCTCGAGAGCCCGGTCGACTCCCTCATTTGGGAGCTCCCCACGGTCCAGGACTTGCTCGCGCACACGGGCGTCCGGGTGCACAGGGGGGACCAGTGCTGCTTCGGTGCCTACCATGTCAAGCCGACAGCGTGGTGCACCAACGCCGAGTGGACGGAGCTCGTCAACGTTCGGTGCCCAGGCTGCCCTCCGCACCCCCGGCACCCGCCGCTAGACGGGTTTACCGAGGATTGGGAGGGGAACTGCGTGCGGCGCACGACCGTGGCCTCCGAGTACCCGCAGGATCTGTGTCGGGCTTTGGTGTCGGCCTTCGCCGCTGCCCCGTTTCCCGCCAGGGGAGTGTCACGCACGACGTTCGTCGCGGACCTCAGGCGCGACGCTGTGGAACCCGTCACGGGCAAGGTGAGGCGGGAGATGGAGAACACCAATGCCATTGGCGGCATGCGCAACCCACACTTGTCCATCCGCGAGATCCCCGGATGGCGCCGAGTGGGCGATCAAGTCGGGCAGATTCTCGAGGAGGTCATCGAGGGGCATCCGGCCGCCATCGACCGAGCCCTCCACGAGCTCGGCACGAAGGAGGCCCATGGCATACCAGACGCCGTGGTCGAGGAGGCGCGCCGCCGCGTCGCAGCACTCTACGACGTCCAGCTGCCGAGCGCGGCCGCGGCTGGCCGGGCGGCGCTCGCAGGAGCTCTCATTGCCGCGGCCAACGATCCGGACGATGTGCTGCCCGAGTGGCTCGGGGGCCGGACGCCCATGGGCATGGCCGTCGACATACCCACTCGCGGCATCTTCCCTGCGCTCGCTGCGGAGCCGCGCGGCGCGAGCTGCGATGGGCAGGTTTTCGCTGGGGCCTCGGAGCACTACAATTACACGTCATACACCGAGAACCTCGACGATGCCGAGCGGGAGTTCGCGAAGGATGTCGACCGCGGGTTCTGTGTGTGGTCGCAGTCCCGCCAGGCGCTGGAGGCGCGATTCGGGCCGCTGGTGTTGTCGCGCGTCGGCGCGCTGGTCAAGGTAAAGCAGGGGAGACGCAAGACGCGGCTCATCCACGACTTGAGGAGGTCAGGGGTGAACGCCACCGCACGCGTACCTGAGCGTGTCGTGCTACCCCGACTGGCAGACGCTGTCGAGGCGATGCTGCACGCCGCCCGGGTGGCCCCACCGGGCACCGAACCTGAGGCGATGGTTATCGACTTCAGGGATGCCTTTAAGCAGTTGGGCGTCGAGCAGCAGGAGTCTCGCTTCCTTGCCGGCCAGGCGAACTACGGAGGGCAGGCGGGCTTCTTCGTGTACATCTGCGTGCTCTTCGGAGCCATCGCGGGGCCGCTTGTCTGGGGAAGATGCGCCGCCTTCCTCATGCGCGCCACGGCAGCGGTGCTCAGGCGCAGCAAGACGGCACTGCAGTGCTACGTCGACGACCCGTTCATGGCTGCATTCGGCACGGCTGTCGAGCGGTCCCGGAAATTTGCGGTGGCAGCCTTGCTGTGGCGAGTCCTGTATTTCGACCTCGCTTGGGAGAAGGCGGCGCGCGGCACAGCAGTCGACTGGATCGGCGCGACGCTCGCCTACGTCTACGCACCGCCAGGCGAAGGGCGCCCAGCGAGGGTCGTCGGGGTCTCTGTCACGATACAGCAGGACAAAATCAGCAAGATGGAGGCTACCTTAAAAGGGTTCCTGCGTCTGCACTTCCTGCCGCGGCAGGAGGTGAAGGAGTTTGCGGGTCTCTGTTCCTGGGCCGGCAGCATCGTGCCGTCCCTGCGGCCGTTCACGAGGATGCTGTGGGCGGCGGCAGTCTCGGATCCACGGGGAAGGGAGTCGCAGGCGTGCGTTGCGCGCAGCCGGATTGACGTCCCCATCAAGTGGCTGCTCGCCCTTCTTGCCGACAGGTCGCTCGACATGCCCCGCATCTATCCGCTCAGCCGGTCAGAGGATCGCATCGTCCTGACCTTTGATGCGTCCCTCACGGGTGGCGGGGCATTCATCTCCTTGCCCAAGCCTGTCTCGAAGTCCACGCTGCGATACATTGTCGCGCAGTGGACCCCGACAGACGCGAGGGAGATCGGCGTCCCGATGCAGGAGCCCGCCGCGCAGCCGCAATGGGAGGCCTTCATGCTGCTCATCGCCTTCTGCACCTGGATCGGCTTCCTCATCGATTTTACCGGGGAGATCGTCCTTCACGGCGATGCCAAGGGGGTGCTCCAAGACGTCATCCGCACGCGCGCCGGCAACCCGACGCTCAACGGCATCGTCGCCGAGATGCTTCTCGTGCTTGGCCGGACGATGCACGACCTCGTCGCCGTCCACTTTTGGGCAGAAGATAACCAGGAGGCCGACGCGCTGAGCAGGGGCGCAGAGGGTCACCAGGTCCCGCCGAGGTTGGCGACACACGGCGTGAGGGACGCCCCTGTCCGCCGCAAGCCGTGGCGACTACTGCACGGATGCCAGGCCGCGTCGGCGACGCCATCCGGTTCATCTGAAAGGCCCGGCCAGCGGCGAGGCAGGCAGCGCCGCCCAGGCTAGCAACGCGCCGTGGCGCAAAACGTTCGGGACCACGTCTTACTTGATTATTTTCCTTGGCGCGGCAGCGCAGTTTTGCTTCGCCAGCACGTCCGACACGGATTGGCTGTGAGCGCTGTAGCTTCTGGCGGCCGTCCGGTGCAGCGCTGCGAAGTCGGCGCCGTCGGCTGCGGCTCGGCGAGGCGGTGGCGCGAAGTTGCGGGAGTCACCCGCGATCCGCCATTGGAAAATTACCTCCCGAGAGGCCCTCGGGGGAAGCGGGGCCGGGGGAGAGGCTACTCCGCCGGTCCGTCGGGCCCCCCGCCCGGCGCGCGAGGCTCCGCGCGTCCCCCGGGGAGGCTCCCCCGGTGCTGGGAGGGTGGAGAGGCCGCTCCATTTCCTGCCGGCGTGTTTCGGCCTCGTTCTCAGGGCGGCCCTGGGCGCGTTGGTCGTTCGTACCCCTGGAGAGGCTCCTCCTGGGAAGGGGGGGGTGGGGGAGAGGCCACTCCTCCACCTTTCCGGGCGCCCGCCCACCCAGCACGCGAGGCTCCGCGTGCCACCCCCCTTGTGGTGAGGCGCCTCCCGGCCAGGGTGAGGGAGGCTCCCCTCAATTCGGCGCGGTGTGGCTCCACCGCGCCGCCCCCTCACCCGGAAGGCTTTCCTGGCGGGGGGCCCAAGGGAGGCCCCCCTTCCCTCCCCCACTTTCGTCCGGCACATTTTGGCCCAAGTTTTGGACCAACGACGCCATGTCCGCGAAGTGGTACCTCTCGCTGAACAATCCGCCCACGCGGCGGCACCCGCAGGTGGGGAGGCTCTCCGCTGGCGGCCTGGCGGCGCGGGGGCAACCGCGCGGGCTCTCGGCGCGGGCGCAGCTGCTGGGCCCCGGGCAGGGCCTCGCGTCTCAGTTCATCGGCTCGCATGCGTCAGCGGCGCCATGCGCGCCCCCGGTGTCGGCACCCCGACCCGTGCCGCCGGCGCCTGGCGTGCGGCCGACGTCGTCGCCGCCGTGTCCCTCGGCCGCGATGCCGCTCCCAGGAGGGCTTCGCACCGGGTGGGGGATCTGGGACCGCGAGTGGGCCGCGTCGTGCGCGGCGGCCCGCGCTTCGCTGATTCCGCCTGCCCAGGCGACAGTGGGGCGCGCCGCCGCGGTGCACGGGCTTCCGGACCCTGCGGCTGCGCGGGGCCAGGGTGCGAAGCGGGGGCGTTCACCGAGTTTGGCCTCGGCTGGCGGCACGAGCGACGAGGACCAGGAAGCCGTCGGCGGGCTACACGCCGCGCGTGCCAGGCGCAAGCGGCACGCCGTGCTTCGTCCGCGGATCTGGGGCTACAAGGGTGCTCGCGGCAAGACGCCGCGCGCTGCGCACGCTGGTCTGCCTGGGCATCCTCTTCGGCGGTCGGCGCCCGTGAGGCTCCCGTACGCCCGCGGATCCACGAAGGGCGTTGACACAGTCCCGATTTCTGCGGCCATCCGCAACCTCCGGGAAGCCAAGTTCGCGAAGCAGTCAGCCCCAGTCAGGCGCGCCCACTGGAAGTGGTGGACAGACCGCTGCGCCGCGCGGGGTTGGCGACCACTCCCAGTCACGGTGCGCAGGCTGGAGGTCGCAGCGGCCCTCCTCCGGCAGGGCGGATATCGGAGTGCACCGGCGTATGTGTCCACCATCAAGAGGCACCACGTTGAGGGGGGCTTCGAGTGGACGGACTTGCACAACATGGTCGCGAAAGACGCCGCTCGGGCGTTGAAGCGGGGACTGGGGCCGCCGCGGCAGGCGGAGCCTCTGCCAGTCGAATCGTTCATGGACTCCGGCGTCGTGCCTGCTATCGCGGCGGCGGCGGTGGGCAACGAGAGGCAGTGGCCCGCGGCGCTCGTAGACATGGCCATCGTCAGCTGCGCGTGGATGCTCAGGGAGATCGAGAGCAGCACGGCGCTGGCGTCACAGGCAACCATCCATCCACCTCGCGAGGGGGACGGGCCGTGCGGTTGGGCCGAACTACTGCTCCCAGTGTCAAAGGCGGATGCTTCAGCCCTCGGGGCTACGCGCGCGCTGGACTGCAGCTGCCCCTCACGCATGTGTCCGGTAGCAGCGCTCGCGCGGGCGGTCGCCGCCGCAGAGAGCATTCGGGCTTCGAGGGACTACCCTTCTGGCCAGCCGCTCCCCCTCTTCCCCACGCTGGAGGGCCGGCCGCTCACCAAGCAGGCCGTGGTCGCCTTCTACCGAGCGGCAACTGAGATTGCAGGGGTCGGCGAGGCCCACATCACGGGGCATTCTGCCAGAGTGGCCGGCGCCCAGCGCATGGCCCTAGCGGGGCTCCACGTGTGGGTCATCCAGCTTTTCGGGAGGTGGGGCTCAGCTGCAGTTCTGCGCTATACCCGCGAGGCGCTCCTCGGCAGCAGGGGAGGCGGGCTCGCCAAAGCTGTCGACCTCCCGGGAGGCTACACCTTGGCCGACATCCGGGCTCGGGTGGATGCTGCGCGGCCCCAGAGGGCCACACCGGGCGCGAGCTCCGGCGAGAGCAGACGCAGCAGACCACCTCCTGCCGCGCTGTCCCAGTTGAACCTGCAACGCTTCGCCGAGGATTTCTTCTCAAGGCGCGAGGGAGAGGGGATCGAAGCGAAGCAAGTCGCTCTGGAGGGCGCGGTTTCCAAGCTGGACGCCACCATCCAGACGATCATGCCCATGTTCGAGTACCTCCAGGGCGACGCGTTCCTGCCCTACGTCCAGTGCCCAGGTGGGCGGCTACACCGCACGGCGAGCCCCACGTCGACGTTGTGCGGGTGGTGGTACGCCAACGGAGCTGGCAGGCCGAGGGCTACTGCTGAGGGCCCAGGTGCAGGTAGGCAGTGCCGCACGTGCGTACGCTTAGCAGCGTAGGTGGGGGCGTCCAGGGGGTACACCTGGCTCTCGGCGGCCTTGGCGTGGACGGCCCACGCCGAGGGCCCCCTGGGCCAGGCCTCTGGGGGGGTCGGCGTGCGCGACTGGCCCCCCAGGCCTGCGCCGCGCTACGGTCCCACCACTGCCCTTGCCAACCTGTGAGATGTGTGGTGTATAAAGTGGACTGTACTTGTATAGGTAGTTTTATGCACACACATTGGCATGCTTACCCTGGGCGGGCTGGGCGGGACGCCCGGTGTTGAGGAACATCGATCCCGAGCGCATTTCACACGCACGCTTCGTCGATGTGCGTTTGCATCGCACTGTGTTGCATGCCTCCTTTTGCTGCTAGTGTGTTGCATCGACTTTCCAGTCGGTCGGCCCTCGGCCGGCGACCGTTTCGATTGCCACAGTGTCGCGCCCACATGCTATACTTTGTTGCGCTCCGAGCTCTGGACCCGCCAGTTCTCTCAGATTCCGAGTGCGGCGGCCCCGCTTCGGGGCCGCCGCGGCATCGTTAGCGGATGGGCCGGCACGCCAATTCAGTCAGCCGCCCCAGCTCTTCTCTACTGGGGGGCGGGCCGTGGCCGATTTTGGCTCGAGACCTCGGCCCTCCCAATTTTCCCGCCCGCCCGCGCCATTTTCCACGAAGAGTGCGACCGACCCGTGTTGGCTCAGCCGTGGGCGGCCCACGGTTGGGCGCCCCACGGTCCGGCTCTTCGGAGCTACGTCCAGGGGGTACACCTGGCTCTCGGCGGCCTTGGCGTGGACGGCCCACGCCGAGGGCCCCCTGGGCCAGGCCTCTGGGGGGGTCGGCGTGCGCGACTGGCCCCCCAGGCCTGCGCCGCGCTACGGTCCCACCACTGCCCTTGCCGTCCAGGGGGTACACCTGGCTCTCGGCGGCCTTGGCGTGGACGGCCCACGCCGAGGGCCCCCTGGGCCAGGCCTCTGGGGGGGTCGGCGTGCGCGACTGGCCCCCCAGGCCTGCGCCGCGCTACGGTCCCACCACTGCCCTTGCCAACCTGTGAGATGTGTGGTGTATAAACCGATTTTCTCTCGCCAGAGAGTTTTGTTGTTGCCGAAATAGCTCTTTAGCAGCAGCCTCCTTCGCGAGAGATCACTCTCCGCCCTCCCCGTGCGCCCATCCTCATGCTCTGTCCGCGCGCCATCAGTTCTCTCCACGCCAGGACAACGAGCGCATCCAGCTTAAAACGACGCAGCGTAGCAAGCCGATGAACATTTGTGTATACATCTTTGTATATCTTGGGCGTTCCAAAAAGGGCCTTGCCTTCGAGGATCGAAGGAGTTGTCATTTCTTCCGCCGCGGATGGCGGCGGAAGGTCGCTGGAAGTAAAACGAGGCTGCCTCCGCCCGCGGAGGCCGGCGAAAGGGCGGCGAAAGGTGGCGGAAGTAAAAGATGCGCCCCCAAGAGATGAGAACGCTTTTGGGTTCAGGGTATCCGAAATTGCCCATTTATTAAGATATACATACATACATGCATGCATGCATGCATACATACATACATACATACATACATACATACATACATACACACATACATACAGATATACATACATAACTATATATACAATGCTGAGGGAATCCGATCCACATTTGTTCGTCACTGTACCCGTGATGAGCGCACTCCTTGGGATCGGCACCGTCGGCGGCCGGGCGCTTTGGCAGCGGCGGTGCGAAAAGCGCTGCCTCGGCGCCGAGCTGGCCGAGCGGCGGCCCTGCCACGACACAGTCCAAGCGCACAGTAAGGATCAGGAGGGGAAAAAAACACATAGACACAATGAATCGTCGACGATCTCCCAGAACATATGGGAAAATATGGGAAGAGGGGGTGAAAGACGAAAGTCCAGAAAATATTGAAAAAAAATATCGGAAATCCTTGGACTTGTGTCTATTTATTTGTGTGTCCCTGGGCCCCTTGAATGATACAGTCAAAGCGCACAGTAAGGATAAGCAACGTTCCAAGGTCACCCTTGCGTCCTTGCCCCTTTGGCCCATCCTGGGCGTCTTTCGGTTGCCGCTCCCCGCCCGCAGGGTGTCGACACGGCCTCCCAAGGCCCTCGCATCTTTGTCGCGCGTCCTTACGATACGTGTTGACTGCACAGTCAGAGCACACAGTAAGGATGAGCAACTCTCCAAGGTTACCCTTACACGCCGGTCTTTGAAAGTAGGTACTTTTGGATTCCCAGATCCCAATCTACTTCAAGTGCCTTCCTACTTCAAGAATCGGCATGATTTTGCTGTGTTTTGTGGTTCTCTGGGAGGGCCTGGACCCAATCCACTTCATCCGCCTTCCTACTTCATGTTTCTACCCACTTCTTCCGACCGACGTGTACCCTTTTGCCCCTTTGGCCCATCCCTGGCCACTTTCGCTGGCCACCCCCCCGTTCGGAAAACGTCAGCATGGTCTTCCAAGGCCCTTGCATCCTCATCGCGCGTCCGTATTATGCGTTTTGACTGTACGCGGCCGGTGCCGCGATCCCGGAGGGCGCGGGTGAACAAGAATTGGTGAATTGTTGCAGCACGGTCCCGCCGCGCTTGAGCCAGTTGTTGCGCGGCGCGCGGATGTTGAGGGGAGCAGGGAGCCAATTGGAGAGTGTGAGAGACCCCAGCAGAAGGAGCGCTTCATGGGCTTGTGCTACGATGCGCTCTCGCATGACGAGGTAGCAAGCCCCCCCCCACACCCCACCGATGATCGCCAACTTCTCGGGCCTCCCATGGAACATGACGAGCAAATAGGTTCATGGCGAGCCACGCCGCCCATTTCGATTACCCAGACCCCCGACGACCCCCAGAGGTCTGAACCCCTTCCCAGGGACCAGCCTGTCCTCCTGAATCGTTTTCTGATGGTCCCGAGGCCCGGGAAGGGCCCCCGGAGGCCAAAAATGGCGAAAAAAATCCCCTCGCAATTTTTGTTCGTAACGCGTGGAGGTCTGGGTATGGTCTTATCGAGCAGCGCGCAGGGTGCTAGCCTGCGGGACCGAAAAGATCGAGAGGCGGGAACCAGGCAGAGGGACTCTGCTCACGCACGAGACCACCCTGGCTGCGGGGCCGGCGGCTCGAGCGGATGCTGCCGCGGACGTCGACGACGACGACGACGACGACGACGACGACGACGACGACGACGACGACGACGACGGACGGAGGACGACGACGACTTAAACGACGACGACAGACGGTGGACGACGGACGACTGACGACAGAGCGGGGGTGAAGGCCAACGCCGTCTCGTCTCAGCGGTGCCCCTGCTAGACTTGGGCAGAAGCGACCTTGGCAAAGGCGTGCAGCCGCCAGACCAGGACGGTGTGGGCAGCCATTGGTGGCAAGGTTTCTTCTTATAGGCGTTTCGGGATGAGGGGGTCGCATGGCGATGTGTGAATTCGGGGGCATGCGGGCAATTTGATACGTCACTCGTGGTGTCAGCGTAACTCTGTCGAATATTCAAGCCAGCTGTGGCTCGAACACGTGATATTTCTCTGCGCAGACAGGCCCTGTCTGCAACGCTCCTTGGCAACATGTCCGCCGAGCCTCCCCAGCCAGATCTGTCATGGTGAGGCGGGACACCTTTGATCACTCACTGCTCCTGATCAGCAGGCTTGGCGCTGCCTTAGTCAGATGCGCGCTGAGTGCGCTCTGGCCGCTCGGGCCTTCCTTCTTGCTGGTGCTGCGCTGTGCTTCTCTGTGATGCGCTATGCGACTGCGTGCAAACTCCTCCTCCCTCCTCCTCCCCCTCCTCCTCCTCCCCCTCCTCCCCCTCCTCCCCCTCCTCCTCCTCCTCCTCCTCCTCCTCCTCCTCCTCCTCCTCCCCTCATCCCCCTCCTCCTCCTCCTCCTCCTCCTCCCTCCTCCTCCTCCTCCTCTCCTCCTCCTCCTCCTCCTCCTCCTCCTCCTCCTCCCTCCTCCTCCTCCCTGCTCCTCCTCCCCCTCCCCCGATCGACACACTGCACGCGCTACATACAGGAGGGCCGGAGACAGGCTCGCACGGGAGCGGGGCACCGCCCGCAGCGCGGCCCTCTGCCTCTCCGGGGCCGCACCCGCAGCGCTGCCTCCCCGGGGGTGCGGCCCGCGGCCGCAGGGCCGCGCCGGCTCGCGCCGACGCCTCGCGCCGCCCCGCGACGCACCGGCTCGGCCGCAGACCCCCCGACGTCATGACTTTTTCATGGCGTCGACCCCCATTCCCCATTCCCCAGGCCGAGTTTTCGACCCAGAGGGTTCGACCCCCAGAGGTTTCGACCCCCAGAGGTTCTCATCCCGAGTCGTTTTTTGAGGTCCCGAGGCCGGTCCAGGGCCCTTGCCGGCCCCGAGGCCCGGAGAGGACCCCTGGAGGCCGAAGATGGCGCAAAGTTTCCCGCCGTGTTTTTTTTTCATTGCTCGAGCGGGGGCCTCGGGGGCCTCCCCGCTCTCAGGCCGCCACCGGCCCCTCGCGGGGGGAGCCCGGCGCAGCGCCGAGCCGCGCCCTCATGGCGAGGCGCCGAGGGCCCGCGCGGCGGCATAAAAGACGAAGGCGCCCCCTCGGCGGCCCCCTCGGGGCGCCCGCGGCCCGCCGCCCCCCCGCCCGGAGGACGCCCTGGACCTCCTGCGGGCCTCGGCGGGCCACGTCCTCTGCGCCGCCTGCCGCGGAGCGCCCGCCGGCGGCGCGGCGCCGCCGCGCGGGGCCGCCCCGGGGGCGCTGGCGGACACGGAGGCCGCCGGCCCTCTGGCCGGGCTTGTCGCCCGAGGGAGCGGTGCTTCGCCGAGCGCGCCCCGCTGCTCGCAGAGTGCCTGCTCGCCGACGTCCCAGAAGCAGACGCAGGCCTCGGCGTGGCGGATCGCAGATCCCCCGGCGGCGGATCCTGGCCATCTGCGAGCAGCTACTCTGCGAGCGGTGGAGCGCGCCTGTCCAGTTCCAGAAGGGGCTGGGCCTTCGAGGGGTCTTCGAAGGAGACTTTTGAGGATCCCTCCAGGAGCCTCACCGTCGACCGGTTGTTGTTTTTCGCGCGGCACGGTACATGTCAGAATCCCAGGGCCACGGCCTCCTTCACTTGGTCTCAGCTAGGCCCGGACGCCTGTCCGCATTCGTGATCGCTCGCTCGCTAGCTCGAAGGGGGTCGATGTTCGAGGTTTTTGGGGCGCTCTCGTCGGTTCTCGGCGGCGCTACAGCCTCGGGATGCTTTTCAGCCGCTGCGCCTCTCAGAGAGCTTTCTGGGGATGCCCGAATCGTCCCGAACGGTCGCCAGAGACCCGAGCTGTGGCCCAAAAGCTGACATGTCTTCATCGGAGGAAGGCTGGCGGAAGCAAACGAGAGCGGCTCCACCGGCGGAAGTGAAAATCGGTCCCCAGAGATGGTAGTATTTGTTTGTTCGGGGCTTCTGGGACCCACCCAGGCGTCCCAGATTCGATACATGATCGACCCATGAATCCAGAAAGAGATATAGAATTGATTGTGAAACATGGAAACGTTTCTAAGACACTAAGCTTGGGTGACGGACAATTGCAGTACTCAAGGTTACGACGTTGATGTACCGTGCCATGGGCATGCCATGCCGCATTGAGCTGCGTTGTGGTCTAGTGCATTGGGGATCAGGTCGTCCTTGGCATCAGAATCCTGACCGAAATGATCTGGATCTTGGGCGCGAGCTGCTTGAGCGCATAGCTCGAGCTGGTTGATGTCGAGCCGGGCGGGGTGCTCGACCAGGTCGAGCTCAAGATTTGATTCAGTTCCGTAAAGGGACGAACCAAGAGGGGGCGACTCCAAACCGACGCGAAACGCACCGAGAATGGACGGACCGAAGCGCGGCGAACCAAGACGCGACGAATCACATCAAGACGAACCGAAACAATACGGACCAAGACGAACGCCGAACCGACCCTACCCGAAGCGAGACCAGACAAGCCAAGATGGGGAAAAGCCGAATATGCTTCGGCTCACCATACTGAAACCCCATGGCGTCTCCTGACGAGGGAGTCGCACTCCGAGGTGCCAAGGCCCCTCGATAATAACCATGGCCACGGTCCTGGCGAAAATTGCCATGGTCCTTGTTGTGCTGCACTGTGTTGTATCATGCTGTGTTGGGCGTTGCTGCTCTCTGCAGCGTTGTGGATCAAGCCACCCTTGGCACCCCAATCCTGTCCGACGTGACCTGGATCTTGAGCTTCTGCTGCCCACGCGAATGGCTCGCCCAAAGCAGGTTGCGGTCGAAACATACGGGGCGTTTAGCCAGCTCCAAGTCAGGTTCCGATTCAGTTCCGAAGTGAGACGGACCGAACGGGGGGTGAGCCCGAACCGAAACGAAACGCACCGACACGATGACAAGGCCCCCGCTCGATACCTCCTCAAGCAGTGCAAAGCCAGCTTGCGAGAGGCATCCGCAACAGATCCTCCAGAATTAGCATTAAGTCGGGCCTGTCCCTCTACGGGAGGAATACTGTATTCCAAAAGAGCTGTTTTGGTTTAAATAGTATGGGGACGATGTGTTGCTATGTTTGACCATGTTTGAGTATGTGTTTTCTATGTTTCATCATTCGTCCCAAATCCCTCTGTAGGAGGATATGCCCGACCTAAAGTGTCAGGAGGGAAAAACACACAGACACAGTTAATCGCCGATTCCCCAGAAAATATGGGAAACTATGGGCAGTGGGGGGGAGACAAAAACCCAGAAAATATCGGAAAATGTGGGGACTCCTCTTATTTGTGTGTACTTATTTGTGTGTCCCAGGGCCCCTTCAGATATGCCCGACCTAAAGTTGGCATCTCGCTACAGGCGAGGCGCGGGCTCGAGACGTCCTCGGCAGATCCCCCTTCCAGAACGAGCGCGTCGCCCGAGGCGTCCTCCACGGAGCCCCGCGGTGGACACCCGCTTGGGCGACCTGGGCACGCGACAACTGGCGCTTCGCTCGAGGTATACTCGACCAGTCTTCACGTCAGACACCCGCCTGGGCGACCTGCACACCTGGAGACAAGCGCTGCGCTCGAGGTATACTCGACCAGTCTTCACGTTAGACACCCGCCTGGGCGACATGCACATTTGGAGACAAGCGCTTCGCTCGAGGCATCTTCAACGAATCGTCATGTCAGCGATCCACATGGGCGACCTTGACATGTGAAGACAAGATAAGACAAGCGTGTCGCTCGAGACATCCTCAAGAAATTCTCGTGTCAGACAGCCGCCTGAGCGACCTGGACATGTGAAAACAAGCGCGTCGCTCGAGACGTCCTCAACCAGTCCTCGACGTTCAAACGTTGAGGATGTCGGGAGCGCGTCGCTCGAGACCGCTTCCCCTGGGTGGCCTGGACATGCCAAGACACGTGCCGAGTGCTCCAGGGGCCCGCTGGTCGTCAGAACCCCGTTGCCGCGCACGCAGTTTTACGAGCGGGGAGCCCCGCGACCACGCGTCAGACCTCCCCCCTTGCGTGGCCTGGACACGTGGGAAGCACGAGCCGCGGGCACAGGCGCCTGACACATGTCAGCTACCCCCTCGGCGCGCGCATTTTACGTGCGAGCCTGCCGACGACCTCATGTCGGAACGTTTCCTCGGGTGGCCTGAAGACGTGGAAACACGCGCCAAGTGGACCAGCGCCCGACGTTGTTAGATACCCCCTTCGGGGCGGCCGGGGCACGCAAGAACACGTGGTTCCTGCTCGGGACAACCATGTTCGATACCCCCCTGGGCAGCCTGGACACGTGAAAACACGTGGCGCCAATTTGGGACAATTACCGCCCGCAGTCTGTTTCACAAAATGGAGCTTCACTCCGTTTTTCATCGCAAATCGTTTCGCTGGCCCTTGCCTGGCATAGCACGGCAGTTCATCGACCAACTAAGCGACAACCTTGGGCCCGCGCCCTTTCCAGAATCGCGATCGACCCACGAAACCAAGAAAGGAGTGTAGAAACGCGGGCCACGTCTGTGTTTCTAAGACACGTGATTGGGCGACAGGCGAGTTCAACAATTTCGAGAGAGAACCTTGGGCCTGCGCCTTCTCCATGGGGGAGGACAAAACAACAAACAAATAAACAAAAAACAAAAAAAAACAAACAAAAAAAAAAAAAAAAAAAAAAAGCAACAACAACAACAAAACCAAAAAAAAAAAACGATCGAGACTGGCCAGGAGCGCCAGACTTCAGCCCGCGCGCGCGCGACCCGTGCAGGCCGCGCTCGCGGCCGAGTGGGCCCGGCTGTCGCGGGCCGTCGCCGACATGTACGCGGCGCTGCGCGGGGGCGACGCGGAGGCCATGCCCCCGGCGGCCTTCTCTGTGGGCCACAGGGCTCTGCGGTTTCGGGGGGGAGGGAAGCCTTCCTGGCACCCGAAGAAGAAAAAAACGACGCGGAGGCCATGCCTGGCGGCCTTCTGTGGGCCACAGGGCTTTGCGGTTGAGGGGGGGAGGGAAGCCTTCCTGGCACCCGAAGAAGAAAAAAAACGACGCGGAGGCCATGCCCGGCGGCCTTCTGTGGGCCACAGGGCTTTGCGGTTGAGGGGGGAGGAGAGCCTTCCTGGCACCCAAAGAAGAAGAAGAAGAAAAAATAAATAATAAACGCCATAGGCACGAACTTTTGGCGCTCCGCGCAGATTTCTTGGATCCGCGCTGGGCCCCCCCCCCCGCGACGGCGCCTCCGGCGCCGTCCCTGGCGCGCTCCGCGCGCCAGGGAGGGGGGGGCCCAGCGCAGATCCAAAAAAGTTTCTGTTTACGGCGCGCTTTCTACTCCCAGGCAGGGCACGAAGTGCCAAGCCACAGGAGGCCATGAGGAGCCCGAGCGCTCACGGACAGGCCCCCTGGGAGACAGGGCCAGCGGGGCGAGAGGCTCTGCAGAGCGGTCGGACCGAGGTAGTATAAGACCGAGGTCGGTTCGTGGAGGCTACCCTCATGTTCTTCGTGTCTGTTGGATGCTCTTGTGCATCCTGGGGGGTGTACCCTTGGGTGTTCTGTGTTTTCTGGACGGTGGAGGGTCTTGAGGTCTTGAAGGATTCTCATCTGTCCCAGGTCGGGCCGATTTCCTCCCAGACTTGGCCAGAGCAGACGGGGTCGAAGGATCGCGTCGCATCGCTGATGCGTGGGTGATGCGGCTCGACGTGGGGCCCGATTTTCTCCACGCCGACGTTGCCGATGCATCGCTGGCGTCGCCGATTCCTCGGCGATGCATCGCCGATGCATCGGCAATGCATCAGCGATGCGGCGCGATCCTTAGACCTTATATACTCGGACCCCGTTTGGGAGGCCTCCGCGAGAGTAACCCTCCGCCAGATGGCAAAGCTTCGGGTTGCACACCTCCAGCGACCCCCCCGCCCAGTCAGTCCTGGCTGGCCGCAGCAGGACCCCCGAAAAGCCCTCGCGCCGCCTCCAGCGGCGCCTTTGTGACGCTCTGCGCCCCAGGGTTTGGTGTGCTCTGACCGCTCTGGACTATTCGGGGGGGCCTGTTGAGGCCAGCTGGGACTACTCGGTTGGGCATGCTGAGGCCAGCTAAGACTGCCAGGGGGGTATGTCTGTTCGCAACCCGCCTTACCATTCTCGTAAGAGTGACCCTCCGCTAGAGTGACCTTTCGCGCGCGGCTAGACATTTTTGGACGTTTCTGTCGGTCCTTGGATGGTTTCCTGCCTCGGGATGCGTTTCAGCAGCTGCGCCTCGCCGAGGGCTTTCTAGGGGTGCCCAGATCGTACTGAACGGCTGCCGGGGACCAGAGTTATGGCCCGAAAGCCGAGCGACCCTTCGCTAAAGTGACTGTTTAGTGCGCAGTGTTCGGGGTGTTGCCAGTGGGGGCCAAGCCCGAGCACGCCAGGCCGCTAATGTCGCATCGCATGCAAGTATCGGCCAGCCGCGCAGCAGCGGCGCCATATTGTCTGGGGCCACTCTTGCGCGCAGCTGGGGGAAGCTCTCCCAGGTCGCCCGCAGGGCCGCGAGGGTATGACGATGCCTCGCTCCGCGCGGCCTGGACCTGAGGGCCATCCTCATTCTCCAGGACGGCGGCGCGACAGTGCGAAGATGGCCGCGTGCCCCGCGTCGCAAGCTGCGGTCTGCCCAGACGCATGGGCGCCTAGAGGCTGTCTCGAGGCATTCCGAAGCCAATCAGTTGCGGTCTGCCTCATCGAAGCGTCCTTCGCAAAGATCCGCCCTCGAACCTGCAGAGCAAACCGAACCACCTAAGCAGGCCGGGGCAGGTGTGCCTGGCGTGGCCGGACCGCTTTTTTCCATCCAGATCCAAAAGGTCGTTGATTTTAAATTGTTCCAGGGAGGCTGGACCCTGGAAATGTCCAGTTCTCTGTCGCGCCTAATTACTTTGTTCGGGGCTTATTGAGCCGTCCTATAGCCAGGGGTAGTTAAAGATGGGCACACGAATGAGCACGTTCAGACGCGAACGCTCTGCATTGATTCTCCTCCAGAGGTTCAGGGCCATCATGAGATGTGCTGTGAGGTGCGCAGCAATCTTGGTCAGGGGCGTCGATTGGTATCAGGCCCAGGCGATGTTTCGTCCCCGGGTCACGTGCCCTTCCACTGCGGCACTGGATTCAGATCGCTCGACCAGGGGGCTCGAAACACACTGGCTTCGCGATGCAAACTGTGACTCTTGCGCCGATCGCACGGCTGGTGAGGACGTCTGAGAGAGGCACCTCTCCCAGGCTCTTCGGGAGCGCCTGCAAAATGGACCCCGCCCAGCGCACGCGCACCCCACCCCCGCCGAGAGGTGGCTGCTGCACTGGCCTCGTCCGAGCTCAGCGGGTGCGCCGTGGAGCTTGCGGCGTCCCTCGGCCGCGGCGTGGCGGCACCCGCTGCCACCGTCATTCCTGTCCGGCCCCCAGGGGCGGTCGATGGTCCTTAGGACGTGTGTTAGCCCAATCGTGTGTTCACCCCGTCCGGCTCAGCCGATAGCGCGCAGCCTGTGTCGGCCCTCGTTGTGCCGCTTGCGTCGTATTGCAGGGAATCGTCGGACAAACACACGTTGGCGCTAACACACGTTCTGAGGATCATCGAGGCGGGCGCGGCGAGATCGAGCAGGCTCGAGGAAGATAACACTGCTCCTGAGCGTTCGCTCCAGAACGGCCGCGGTGTCCGACACATCCTCCATACCCACCAGCTCTAAGAGATTCCCGATCTATCGTCATCCGAAGATGGTCATCATCCTGCCGTTCCGTCCGCCTCCTCCTCCTCCTCCTCCTCCTCTTCCTCCTCCTCCTCCTCGTCCTCCCCCTCCTATTCCTCTTCCTCCTCCTCCTCCTCCTCCTCCTCCTCCTCCTCCCTCCTCCTCCTCCTCCTCTTCCTCCTTCTCCTCTTCCTCCTTCTCCCCCTCCTCCTCCTCCTCCTCCTCCTCCTCCTCCTCCCCCTCCCTCCTCCCATCCCGTCTTAGAAAGGCGAGGTGCCCCGAATTGCAAATGCTGCGTGCTCTGACCAATTCTAGGACAGGGGGCGGGGCAGATCGGCTCGCGCCGCGCCGACGAACATGGGTCGGGCCGCGGCGGCGGCGTGCGGCACCTGCCGAGGCGGCGTGCTCGAGAGCGAAAGTCTGTCTGGCTGCAGCTGCTCTGTGCGGTACCGTGCCGTGCCGTGCGCTCGTTCTCGAAAATGAGATCAGACCGTAACGGTGTCCTGCGGTGCCATGAGGTGCCACATCCGCAGTCTCGAGAGTGATGCGATGCTCGTCGGCTCGCGCCCTGCGGCGTCGTATCCGTTCGCTGTTGCTCAAGGGAAGTCCGTGGACTCGCATCACTGCCTTGCGATACGGAATCCGCTTTGCTCGAAATTTATATGGTCGGGCCACGATTGCATTGGGCGATGCCTTGCGGCCCTGCGTGCGTGCGCAGAAGCCAGAATGGCCGAGACACGGCGGCGCCTCGCAGAATTGTGCAGTGTTGTGCCCGCGTATTCGAGCGCGATGTCGGATTACCGGTGGTTGTGCCGCGCGTTGCCATGTGGTATTGAGTTGTTGTGTGATTAGTTGCTTTGGGACCATGTATACATCGAAAGTGAGTCCACACGTGATATGCCACTGACACCATAATCCAGAACTTTTCACTGCTTAGATACATTGCGCGTTTTCTTGCTAGGGCGTACTTAAATGCACGGGAAACGTTTCAAGAGTTCGTTCGTGGAAGTCACGAGGCCTCAAGTTGGTATGCTCGAAATTGGGGTTGAATTGTTGTCTGCCCAGAGTGGTGTCCATCGGTGCCCCCTGGTGCAGTGTGTATATTGTCCTGTGGTCTGCGGTGCCACGTGGTGTGCTAACATGCCGGTGACCATGAGCGCGGATTCCGTTCTTGGGTGAGGTGCCATGTGATGCCGCATGGATGGCCCTGAGTTCGGACTCAGTTGCCAGAGCTGCAGGAGCTGTGTCGTGCGGTGCCATGTCGTGCCCTCCAGGCCGTTTGAGTGGCCACGGGGTCGGAATCGTGTGCTTAGTGCAGTGCCATGTCGTGTTGTGTGCAATAGCCACGATCTTGGAGGTCATTCCCGGCGCGTGCCGTGCAGCGGAGGTAAGGCGCCGTGAAGTTTTCGCCATGGGGTCAGAGTTCATTGCCCCGTGCAGTGCCGTGTGGGTCCGCGCGTGATCCTGCGAGCTCGGAGGTGGTTGCACGGCGTCGTGCCGTTCGGTGCTGCGACATGTGAGCATTAGAGCATTAGTTTTCGGCATCCTGGGACTAGTCCACTGGAGATGTTCTCTGCAAGGCGGATTCAGAATCGTTACATATGGTTTTGGTATCTTTGGTCATGCGTTCTCTATTTGTATGTATCTCTCTCTCTCTCTCCCTCTACCTCTCCCTCTCCCAAGCACGGCACAGTGAAGCATCCATCCCGTTCTTTGCACCATGTGGTTCCTCCTTCGATTCTCCGCTGACTACAGACCCCGCCGTCGCATTCCCCCTCGAGTTGTAGCACTGCATGCCGTTCTCTTCTCTGAGCATTCCTTGGAAATCTTGGTTCGCCTTGGAAAGCGAAGCAGGTCCTTGAGATCATTCAAGGTCTAGGATCCAGGGGTGCTAAAAGTGGTCCAGATATTTGTAAACAGCATTGTGTTCCACGCCAGCGCTCATAAGCCCACAGGAAGACTCCTCAGTTCTATACTCCATTCCCCCCGAACCTTTCGAGACGTTCAAGAACGACACCATGACAACGGAACGATTAGTGCCTGGTTTAATTTGTCCGAGGAGAGCCTTGACTGGCAACGTCAGAACGTCGTAGATATGCCATGTCCTGATAGAGGAATGGTACATGTCGTTGTGTGAGCACAGCGTTGATGACACGTTTGGCCATTGTGCATACACTGAGGTCCGGCCTTGGTCCCACGCTGGTGACGGCGTGCGCCTCAGATGTGCGGCTGCAGCATTGCAGTTTGACACGTTGTGGGAAGATTGGGCCTTTCTGAGTGATTCAGCAGATTATGTTCTGACGCAAATCTAGATTGTCTTGATGCCGAGAGTTTTCCTTCGAGGGTGACATGATTGCGCCGAACGTTGGTTTGGATGGTAATGTAGTTTTGGGCCTAAGCAAACTCAACGCATGGCTGATGGTGCCCAGTGACTCGTTCTACCAGCTAGGTGCCATGGCAACTGGGCGCGCCCATTACTTTGTGAATGCAGCGAGCGAGTAGCAATGCGCGATGCCTCGCGTCGCCACAAGCCCAACAGAAACGATTCCTAGACGAGTAGTCGTGCGAAGGGAGGGGGAGGGGCACCTGTCAAATAGGGAGGGGGACACCAGTCAGACCAAAGAAGATTGTGAAGGACTTACGGCTGGTGCCGCCCCGACCTTGGAAGAAGACCCCCATGATGAAGGTGACAACCAGAGGTGTTCGGCAAGGTTGGGACCAGACGCCCCCAAGAGTTCCCTTGAAGCCCCATGAGGTTCCCATGAAGCGCATGACGATGAGCACAGCTTGGCCAAGCTGTCTGCCTATGTGCACTCGCAGCCGCTGGGGGGAGGAGGAGGGGGGGAATCTGAAGAGGGAGGAGGAGGAGGAGGAGGCGGAGAAGGAGGAGGAAGAGGAGAGGAGGAAGAGGAGCAGCAGGAGGGGGAGGAGAACGAGGAGGACAACCAGGAAGAGGAGGAGGAGGAGGAGACCTCTTGGGAGCCTTTTCGGGGCTCTGGGAGCCTCCTCAGACTTCATAGCGGCCTCTTGCCACCATCTGGAAACGTCTTGGAGACAGTTTGGGGTAAGATTAGGTGAGACGCGGTCAGTTTCGCCGTCTTTGAGGGCATTTTGGATCGTCTTGGCGGCAATGCAGCACCATCCTGACCATCCGTGAGGCGAGCCTAGTCGTCTCTTGGAAAATTATGCGGGAGCTCTCTTGGGGCGTTCGGGCGATTTCACCGTTTGTGGCCTCCCAGGAGCCTCTTGGGTCGGTGAGTTCGACATGTCGCTTCGTATTCGCCCTCCGAGGCCCCTCTTGGGGCGCTCTTGGGGCCGTCTGGGGCCGTCTTGGAGGCCTCTTGGGCCGTCTCGGATGACTTTTGGGCCGTCGCGGTGCCTTCGTGAAGGCCTCGTAGGACGTCTTGGACCCATATTTGAGCCTCTTGGGCCGTCTTGGAGCGTCGGGAAGCCGAAAAGGCAGAAACGCTAAAACCAATCAAAAACCCACGGACATTCAATAAAGGTTGCCTCTTGGGCCCTCGTGGGAGTGCTTTTAGAGGCCTCTTGGGGCGTCTTAGAGGCGTCTCGAGCCGTCTGGAGGCAATATTGGGCGTCTTGGAGCAATCTTTCGACGACTCTGGGCCCTCTGGGGCCCCTCTTGGAGCATCGTGGATTTGATTTGCCGAAGGAGAGCAAAATTTGCTCGAAGGCGGTCCGAACAGCAAGGGGAGGGACTGGATTCTGCCCTGGACGCCCCCCCCCCCCCTGGGACGGGACCCCCTCCCGGGACCCCCCCGGGGACCCCTCCAGGACCCACCCCTTGGGCGGGGAAGGGATCAAAGGGAAGTGGGTCCCATGCGATCATATTACGACTTCGATAACAACCTGTCTCAATTTACCTCTAGTTGACGAGCTTGGCGCGCCAAAGAGGGTCTCTGGAGAGTCTCTAGGGAGGGAAGAGCAGATCGAATGAAAGATCGCTTCTTGGGAACACCCAGGGACTACGGACCCAGAACTCCCCCTCACACACGCCGACAGGGTCGGCGGATTTCAGCCCACGCAGCCCGCAAAAGTTCCGAATTCGAGCATCTCTGGAAGCCCATTGGAGGTGTCTCGAAGCCGTCGTGAGATTCTCTCACTGCCCTTTCGGGCCCCCCTTGGGGTCCTATTGATGCCAGTTGGGGGATATCTGGAGCCAAGTTGGGGCAATGCGGGATGCCATCGATTAAAAGGAGTGGATCATAGATCCTAGATCAGGGGCCCCCAACGAGCACGAAAAGTAGTCAAGCTGAGCTGATTCGAGCCCTTCTGGAGCGTCTTGGGGGGCCCTTGGGGCTCTCTTGGGGTGGTCTTGGCAGGCGTTGGGGCCCTCTTGGAGCCCGCTGGGGTCCTCCTAAGGGCCCCTTTGGGCCACCTTGAGGACTCCGAGGCCCAACGGAAGCCGAAAAGGCGAGAACGCGAAGTTCGGTTTACAAACGGAGCGCATGCTAAACAGCTTAATATTTCGGGGGGAGGTGATATATAGAGAGGCACTGCTGCCACCTCAGAGCCATGTAGGCGCTTTGTTCTGTCATCTTGAGGCCGTGCTGGAGGCCAAAAAGAGCCTTACTGTACAATCTGAACGGCCAGATTGGCATACTTGAGGGCACCTTGGAGCTGAGTTGGAACAGCTCGCACTTGACTGCAGGCGATGTGAAAACAAGTTGCCTCCATGTTGGGTCAAAGTCGACCGTCCGAAACCTCTGGAAACCTTGGTCCGAATTACAGGAAGAGGATAGGGGGAGAGGCTGAGCCCTCACAAGGGAGCCACAAATTGTCTCGCCCACTGCCACTACGGATAACTACGGAAGGACATTGAATAAGGAACCATTGGGTAAGGAATTCACGGTCTGGAAGCCGGTGGAAGTCCAGTTGAGGTTTGGCCATGGGTATCATTGTTGCCCTCATCCGATAAAAGAATCTTCCAGGTCTTGAAGCCTATTGGGCACATTCCTTAGCGAACGCCCCCTCCGTAGTATGACCGTATGCACCATGCGAAGGAGGGCGTGCCAGGCGGACCCAATGCAACAGGCAGGCCAGGTGTCCCAGGCGCGCCAAGATGCTCCAGGTTCGCCCTGCGCGCCACCTGCACCAGCTGCGCCCGACTGGCTAATTGCCCGAGGCGCCAGGGTTGCCGAGTGCGCTCAGCGCGCCAGGTAAAACAGACCTTCCAGAGGAGTGCGTTCATAATGTCCTGCTCGCGGTCTTCGGAACTACGCTCGCGCCCGCATCCAGGCGACATTATGTCAAGCTGCGAAGATGCGACTTTCACATTACAACGGCTTTTGCTTATGACAGCGGTTGGGGGCACATGCAGTCTGGTCTGCGTGACTCAGAATCACATTCTCGCCCAGGCCTTGGTGTTGCTTCTGGAAAACGGAGAACGAGATGTTCAGTGTACATATGTTTTGTCAGTTGCAATGGGGAGGATGGTGGAAGCATCTTGCCTGGTCAGTGGTAGGGCTTTTCCTAGCCGACGGCCGCTCAAGTGGAGGAGTGGATTCATATTGTTGTGGCGGCCTGTCAGGGTGTTTGCACTATGAATGTCCACCCCGAGCATCGTTCTCAGTGTAGAAGACTGTGCGTTCAGGTGGGGCGAGATGTTATGCGTGTCTGGACGGTGATTTGCTCCCCGCAGTCGGTCTTGCCTTGTTTTCGAGTCGGTCATTTTCGAGCTCTGCCTTGCCGTGGCCCTCAGCTAGCTTCACATCCTTAAAGTAGCATGCGCTGATTCATTGAGTTGCCTAGCTTTGCGGGCAGCTCCGAGGCGTGCACGGGTTCCGCGAGATGGTGCGCCGGTGGATCGACGCACTCCTGGCGCTGTCCGCGGAGCTCGCGGAGCAGCTGGTGGCCGAGGCGGGCCCCGCGCGCGTGCGCTCGTAGCGTCGAGCGGCAGCGTCGTTCGCATGAGTTTCCGCGCGAGCAACCGCCTCGTTCTCCGATCCATCGTGTTGCATGTGTGCGCTTTCTGATCGTGCGATGTACGAGAACCGCAAGAGCAGTGAGATGTCCGACAATTTTAGACCGTTCGATTGGTCAGCATCCACAACGTCAGACAGCTATTCGTGACCAGTCTGGCTGCGTTACGTTGAAAACGTGTCCAGCTCCACCGTTCGGATTTTATGGACACGATGTTTCTTCTAACGACTTACCCGCAATTGACCTTTGATTCTGACACGTGAAGAATGAGAGCGTTGCACAGACTTTTTGAGTTCTTCTCTTCACATTGACGGACGTGCCTTGATGTGTCGAATAGTTGGCCGTGCGCACTTTGTGGTCTGTGACTGAGCCCGATAACACGGAGACGTCGCAACCGGCCAGAGAGCTACGCTGATTCCGCCACCGGGTGTATTACACGACGGGTCGCAATATATATATATATATATATATATATATAGTCACGTTTCCGTCTCGGTGCTACACAATGCCGATTCCGATCGGATACGGTGCGCGAATCCGTTGATATTATTTCTCTTACGGGCTGGCGGGGGGGCCTCTCGGGGGCAGGTTGGTGCCGTCACAGGCTCCGCCCCCACTAATGGAATGGTTGGCGAGGACGACGAAGAGAATGCGCAGCAGGAGCAGGAGGTGGCAGAGGAGAGAGAAAAAGGGAGAGAGAAAAAGGGAGGAAGAACCAAATGTTCACCAGTTCATCCCGATCCAGCACAAGGAAAGAGGAGAAGGAGACAGAGGAAGGCAGAAAGATAGGACGAGAATGGGTGGATGGAAGAAAAGGGAATGATACAGTGTTTGCGAGGCCATTGTGGTTTGGGATGTTCCTCGGGGCTACATGTTTCTGGTGCCGCCGGGCTTGAAGACTGAAGCACAGTGACCCCTTCTCAACAGAGGAAGGGGCACAGGGATGACGAGCTAAAGATGGTGAGAATGTGCAACCGAACCTGACCCCGGACTAGAAGGAGGAGGAGGAGGAGGAGGAGGAGGAGGAAGCGCGAGCGGAGAATTAGCGCATTCTTCACCGAAGAGGCAGCAAAAAGAAGATGAACATGCCCAGGCGATCTGTGGCAATGATAGTCGTCTGGGGACCATCAGTGAGCTACAAACTACTGACGCTTCGAGTCACTCGGCTTATACCAGTCGTTGCACAGAGGGTAAAACAATTGCTTGATGAAGTTTCAATGTGTCTTATGCACATTGAGCCCAGTTCTGGGTGCAGACTTCTATCTTGCAGTCCAAGTGTACCGCGCACTGACATTAAGGTAACCGGCGTGGGATTTGCATGTCCGTTGTGTCAGGGAGAACAGAGAGGGAGACACAAAGAAGTAAATGAGTGATCCAAACATGATAGACCCACGAACCAGGAAAGGGAAATAGAATTGCGAGGCATGGGAACGTTTCCAAGCACCTGAATTGTGCGATGGGCAACGGCAATGCTGAAGATATCAATAGTGATGGTATTATGCCAAGGGCTGTGTTGTGCTGCTCTGCGTCGTGCCGCGCCGCATAGTGACGCGCCACGGAACGTGCCAGTGGAAGTTCCAGGGAACGCGCCAGGAGACATGCCGCGTTGAGTTGCGCCATGCGCTGTTGCATTGTAAGTCAAGCCGTCCTCGGCGTCAGAATCCTGACCGAACTGATTTGGATCTTAAGTTCGAGCTGTCTGAACGCATAGCTCGGGCGATTTGCAATCAAGACGCGCAGGGCGCTTGACCAGCTCGAGCTCAAGATCCTATTCAGTTCTGCAGCCCTCGCTCGAGACACCCCCATAATTCGCCCAGGCTTAGAACCAGACGACCACTGTTGGAAATCTCCCTATGTAGCTTGGACGCGTGAAAACGTAGTTCCAGCTCAGGACAACCATATTAGATATCCCTCTGGGCGGCCTGCACATGAAAACACGGGGGGTCAGCTCGGGGCAACCATGTTAGATATCCACTTGGGTGGCCTGGACACGTGAAAACACATGGCTCCAGCTCGGGACCACCATGTTACATATGTAAATCGGAAGTCTGGATAACCACCCGCCGGCGAAATTGTGTCAGCTTATTGCACATATGTTGTCGATGCTTTGATTTTGCATGGTTCTTGTGGGCCCCCACGCTGGGGGCGCCCAGACGGCAACATGTTAGATGACCCCCCGTGGGTGGCTTGGACACATGAAAACACTTGGTTCCAGTTCGGCGCCATCATGTTAAGCACCCTTTTGGGAGGCCTGGACACAAGTTTGCCCGGCGAAGGACCCAAGCATTTGCAGTTGTGAGTATCGCAATTGTGAATATCGTCTTCGGTGGCGCTCATTATGGGGCCACGAACCGCATGAGGGGCATGCCGAAATGTGGCGGGGTACGCAACACGAACGAAGACGAGAGGTCTTAATACGAGAAACTGAGCGCGGGTGAGTTTGAGCGCGAGTGAGTCTGATTGTGAATGAGTCTGCATCTGCGTGCGAGTGAATCTATGTGTATGAGTGCGAGCATGGCTACGCTTAGTGTAAATGTATATGGGTGTGAACGGTTTGGGTACGCCTGGCTCTGAGTACTCGTGGCAGCGAGCGTGGCTTCCACAGGGAGCTCCCCCAGAAACCCAGATGGCAGCGCCCGCGCGCCGCGACGCTCATGTCGGCACGACCCTCGCGAGGATCGCACCCGCTTCCTTCCTTGTTTTTCTCCCTCTTTGACCCTGCACTCCATGGCCCAAGGCTGCAAGCGCACCGCAGCGCGGAGTCCCCGCGACGCGCGCCGGTCGCCCCGAAAGGGTCCCAGCGACGCGCGCGTGTTGTCCGCTGCGCGGAGCAACGAGAGCTAATTGGCTGGCTGATGGCGGGCAAGGATCCGGCCGCTGGGCAGAGCGACGACGGGCGAGCGAGGCGCTGGGCAGAGCGCCGCGCGGAGTTCCCGCGACGCGAGCTGGTCCCCCCGAGAGGTTCCCAGCGACGCGCGCGGGTCGTCCGCGGCGCGGAGCAAAGAGGGCTAGCTGGCTGGCTGATGGCGGGCACAGATCTGACTGTTGGACAGCGCGACGACGGGCGAGCGAGGCGCTGGGCAGAGCGCCGCGCGGAGTTCCCGCGACGCGCACTGGTCGCCCCGAGAGGGCCCCAGCGACGCGCGCTGGTCGTCCGCGGCGCGAGGCCAAACAGGTGGGCAGTCGAGAGAAGGCGCGGCTCTGGCGGGCCGCTCCTCAGGTAAAGCCTCGCGGATAAACTCAGTGAAGCCCAGCTCCCTGGCGAGGGCCGTCGCCTCCCTCCTGCGCCGCTTCGCGCGCGCCGCAAACTGCTCCAGCTGCTTCCCCAAACCCTCCGGCGGCCCTGCCAGGGAGAATTTGACGCGCCGCGCCTGCATGAGCAGGAGGTCCTCGTGGCGGGTGGCGCGCGCGAACACCGCGCGGAACTCCAGCCACTAGTCGCCGTCCTCCTTTTTGTCGTTACCGACCTCGTGGCGGCCGCAGTCCAGGATCACGCTTGGACGACGTCGACCGAGGGGGCAGCGCGCTGGGCAGCCGACGGCCCAGGGCGAGAGTCCACAGCACCGAAAGAAGGTGTGGAGCTCCCTATGGGGCCACGAAACGCGCGAGGGGCGTGCCAAATGGGGCGGCTCCGCCACGCGAGCTGCACCATTGGGACCTGAGGTGGAGCTCCCTGTGGGGCCACGAAAACGCGTGAGGGGCGCGCTGAATTGGGGCGGCGCCGGCACGCGCAATTCGCCACTGGGACCTTAGATGGAGCTCCGTACGGGGCCACGAAACGCGTGAGGGGTTTGCACACATGGGACGGCGCCGCTATGCGAATTGCACCGCTGGGACTTTCGGTGGAGCTCCCTATGGGGCCACGAAACGTGTGAGGGGTGTACCAAAATGAGGCGGCGCCGCCATGCGAACTGCACCACTGGGACCTTAAGTGGAGCTCCATGTGGGACCACGAAACGCGTGAGTGGCGTGCAAAAAAAAAATGGACGGCGCCGCCATGCGAATTGCACCGCTGGGACCTTAAGTGGAGCTCCTTATGGGGCCACGAAACGTGTGAGGGGCGTGTGAAAATAGGGCGGCGCTGCCATGCGAACTGCGCCATTGGGACCTTTGGTGGAGCTCCTTTATGGGGCCACGAAACGCGCGAGGGGTGTGCCAAAGTGAAAGGGTGACGAAGAGAGGGACGAGGAGGAGGAGGAGGAGGAGGAGGAGGAGGATGGAGAGGGACGAGGACGAGGACGAGGAGGACGGGGAGGGGAAGGACGAGGACGACGGGGAGGGGGAGGGGAAGGAGAGGGAGGGAGGAGGGAGGAGGAGGAGGAGGAGGAGGAGGAGGAGGAGGAGGAGGAGCGGAGGAGAGGAGGAGGAGGAGGAGGAGAGGAGGAGGGAGGAGGAGGAGGAGGAGGAGGAGAGGAGGGAGGGGGAGGAGAGGAGGCGGAGGAGCGGAGGAGGCGGAGGAGGAGGAGGAGGAGGAGGAGGAGGAGGAGGAGGAGGAGAGGAGGAGGAGAAGATGAGAGGAGACGAGAAGAGGACAGGAGAGGAGAAGAGGAGATGAGGGACGCGGGGACCGTCTCTTCAAATCGAGGACCCAACACCACAGGATGGTTGGGGAAAAAATGGTTCCAACGAGGGGCAAAAGGCCATCTTAGATACCCCCTTTGGGCGGCCTGGACACATCAGAGCACGTAGTCTCTGCCCGCGACCACCATGTTGGATACCTTTTTGGGTGGCCTGGACACGCAAAAACACGTGTTCCAAGCACGGGTCCACAATGTCAGATATCCCCTTCCAGGCGGCCTGGACACGTGGAAACACGCGGTTCCAGTTCGGGGCCACAATGTTAAATATCCCCCCTCTGGGTGGCTTGGGCAAGGGGAGAGGGAGGTCGAGGGAAAGAGGGTGAGAGGGAGTGTGAGAAGGGTGGAGGGGGGAACGGGGGTGAAGTGGGCGTGAGAGGGGCGCGAGGGAAGTGCGAGGGGGGGTGCGAGAGGGGTGGGGGAGGGGACAGGAGCGGGAGAGGATGAGGGAAGGGGAGAGGGATGGAAGGGTGGGGGGGGGGAGGCGCGGGGAGGGAAGGGAAGAAGGCACACGGGGGGGGGTCGGGAAAGGGAGGGGGAAGGCAGGGGGAGAATAGTGTGCGGGTGAGGGCGGTGGAGGGGGGAGGGCAAGGGGGGAGCGTAAGGGGGAAATCCGGGATAGTTTGGGAACCGCTTTCGTGGTGTACGTTGATATTTGGGGATTAGTTTGATTGTTTGGTTTGTGTTCCTTTCCTCGGTCATGTTTTTTTCCTCTCATCCTCTCCGTCGTCACCTATCCCTGCAATATAATCCATTCGAAAAGTCGCCACAAAAGGAATCCTTTTGTCAATCGCCCACTTAGGAATCCGATTGTGAAGCCACACCTAAGGATTCTTTTTGCAATCCACACAATAGACATCTATGTGTAAACCGCCAACAAAAGGAATCCGATTGAAAGGCCTGAGAAAAATCTACCTGCCATCCACACAATAGAACGCAGTTTGCAAATCGCCCACAAAAGGACTTTTGTTAAAAGGGAGTCAGAAAAAATGTTGGACCCTCCAGAGACGGTAACGAACAACAAAACAGACTGTAGGATCGACGGGTTTCCATTTTTTCCGGAGGGTCCAAAAATGTTTTTCGCCCCATTTCATGATGAAAAAGCCGCTTGTGGGCGATGTACACATTGATTTCGATTGTGTGGGTGACCCATAGAATCCTTGCGCGCGGCTTCTCTATAGGATTTGTTTGGGTTTTTTGGTGAGCGATTTACACTTCGATTTTTTATGGTGCGGGTTACAAGTAGGATCTGTCTTTGCGGCTTTTCAATGTACATCTTTTGTATGGGCGATATACAGGTAGACTTCCATTGAGTGTATTACACACAGAATTCCGCTGCGCGGCTTTACAATGATATTCCTTATGTGAGGGATTTGCACATTTATTTTTGTCGTGTCGATTCCAATTAGAGCCCCGTCGGGCGACTTTTCAGTAGAGTTCTTTCCGTGGGCACTTTCCAACTTGAATTCCATGGTGTGGACATACCCCTACCCATTAAAGGATTATCTTACAGGCGGCCTGGTTTCTATTCAAGTTTTTTAAATGGTGGATTGCATGCACCTCTAATCGACTTCCATGGGCAGCGGATCCACCCGCAATAGGATTACATCAGAGGCAGTTTCGACCCCATCATGATTCAAAAAGATTGGGATCCACATCTAATAGGATGTTGTTCCAGGTGTTTCCATCCATCATGGCATTATAGTAGAGGTTGGTCCACTTCTAGAGGGGTACAAGTATAGATGCATCCACAGCGAATGCAATTCCATTACCCATGACTCCGTCCACAGATGTGAATCCCAAGGGAGGTGGAGCCCAGTAGAGGTGGATCCACCTCTCCATGGATTATATGAGAGCTGACTCCTTGCTCGATTGGATGTTATTACTTATTGCATCGTCCTGAATAAGATTATGTTAGAGGTGGGTCCACGTCTAGTAGGACTCCAGTAGCAAACGATCCATCCCTGATAAGATTATATCCGAGGTGGTTCCGCATGAGCAGGCATCGCATGGCTCAGCAGGTTACCAAAGTGCTGGCAGAGCTTAGCAAGGCTAGCAAGTGTTAGCAAAGACTGGCAAGTCTCAGCAGGACATATCAGGGACTAGAAGGGCCTGGTCGGGCCTATCGCGGCTTAGCTGGGCTTGACAGGTGGCTAGCAGAACTTCTCAAGGGTTAGCAGAGGGCCAGCACGGCTTTGCCGTGCTTAGCAGGACTTAGCGAGCTTGGCTAAACGTAGCAGAGCTTAGCAGGGGCAAGCAGGGTTTAGCACGGCATCACAATGGCTAACAAGGCTCAGCGGGGCAAGGCGTAGCAGCGATTTTTGCAGGGGTTTAGCAAGGTTTCGGAATGCTTGTTTTAGATGTGGCCCAATTTCCCAGAGGGTTCCACTAGAAGTGGATCCACATCTAATCAGATTATACCCCAGGTGCGTCCTTCCGTGAAGAAATTCCAGTAAAGGTGGAGCCACCTCTGTTGGCATTCTGTTAGATGTGAACCCACATCGACTGCAGCCCCAGTAGAGTTGGGTTCACCTCTAATGGGATTATGTTAGAGTTGGGTCCTTCCTTGATCGGGGTGCACTACCACATGTTGCTCCATCATTGATAAGATTATGTTAGAAGCGCATACAGTTCGACGACTAAGAATCCATGTGCCATGGGTTCATCCCTGTTCAGAGTACCCTAGATGTGGTCCTGCGTGGTTTATCAGGCCACGCGCGGCTTAGCATAGTAACAAGGCGCTGGCATAATTTAGCGAGGATAGCTTGTGTTAGCACAGATTGGCAGGTCTCAGCAGGGCATGCCACGGGCTAGCAGGGCTCGGCACGGCTTACTATCAAGCCTTCGTTGGGCCTTGCAAGGGGCCAGCAGAATTGATCAGGCCTCAGGCAAAGAGCCACAGTGTTTAGCAGGGCTTGGCCAGCCCCGGCAGGGCTTAGCAGGGGCCAGCAAGTTTTGGCACGGCATCGCAGTGGCTAATCACAGGTAGTTGCGGGGTTCGTGGATTGTCCTAGAAGTGGTTCCACACCCAAAAGGACACAAATGGAGGTGGATCCTCCTATGTGCTGGCCTCCGGCCAGTGCCGCCGATCCAGGGCGCTCCGGAGCATGTTAATGATGATCATGACGATGACGATGAGGATGGTGATTATGATGATGCTGATGTTGCTTATGATGATGACGCTTATCATGGTAATGACAATGGGGCCATTTTGGGCGTCTTGGACCGACCGTTCGGTGATTCGGGCCTTTCTTGGGCCGTCTTGAGGGCGTCTAAGGGCCCTGTTGGACCGTCTTGGACTTCTCTCGTGTTCGCAAAAATCACGCGGGAACATTTTCGGGGCCCCAGAGGGCGCGCGGGGACCGCCAAGAGATTTGAGAGCTTGGGGTCCTGGACCAGTAACAATCCTCAGGCTTGAGGCGAGGCTCAGGGGATTGACCAAGGGACTTGGGGAAGCTTCTCGGGGCTCGTTTTGGGGCCTCTTGGGCTTCATGGGGGCCTTCAGGGGCCTGCCCGGGGCTCCTTGGGGCCTGTGTGCCCCCCCGCCCACGAGCACGAAATGCGTCGGGAATGGCGCCCCCTCCCTTCCAGAGCCCCCCGGGGGCTCCTTGCGGGCCTGTGGGCCCCCCCGCCCCCGAGCATTAAATGCGTCGGGAATGGCCCCCCCCCAAGTGCGGAGCGAAGCTTGAGCGAGCTCAAGTCCACGCTCTCAGAAACTCACACGCCAAATCGGCGGATCATAGGATGATCGTCGAGTTGGTTTCGTCTTTAATCGGATCGGATTGAAGGTGGGTTCGTTTTTTCATGGGTCTTTAATAGAGGTGGGCCCACCTTTATTTGATGTTTTCGAGTACACGCGGTTCCATCCCTAACAGGATTCCTGTCGAGGTGGACCCAACGCTGAACGGGTTAGAGTCCTTGTGGATCTGTCCTCGATAGTATGATCATGATTGTTTTATCCGTGGTAGGATTTTGTTCGAGTGGGTCCACATCTTATAGAATTATAGTAGAGATGGGTCTTCCCTGATCGGATAACAGTAGAGGCGGTTCATCCCTGGTCAGAGTATATTGCGGGTGGCCTCCAACCGTGCTAGGATTATGTTAGAGGTGGTGGGTCCATCCTTGATCGGAGGTGATGCGAGGTGGCGTCATACCTAACACGATTATTTCAAAGGTGGGGGCACCACTTTTTACTTGGAAGCCGTTAGAGGTTACCCAATCCTTACACGGATTATATTCGCAGGTGCAACATCATCAGTGGGATTATATAGGAGGTGGTTCTATCCCCAATCGGATACCATTGGAGGTTGCCCCATCCCCAGTAGGATTCAATATGGGCCCACCCTTCATGTGGCCCCATCCCTGGTAGGATTCTGTTAGAGGCAGCCCCACCTCCAAGAAGATTCGACGATGAGAGGATTTTCGAATTCACATTCAATTGAACACTTTTCGAAGCGGGCGAACGCCTGCTAGGATTCTATTAGCCCACCCCTAATAGTTCCCCACATCCAAAGTGGGGTTCTTGTTTTTTCTGGACACCCCCCGCAGGAACAGGAACACACACACACACACACACTCACACTCACTCACACTCTCTCATCATCAACCTCATCGTCATCATCGATGATGCTCTCTCACATGCTTAGTCACTCACATACTCATCATCATCATTACTCGCACTCTCTCACACGCTCACGAACATCATCATCATCATCATCGGCATCGGCATCATCCTCATTCAAACATCATCATCGCCACCACCACTCACAATCAATCATCATCCTCTTCACCACTCATCTCCACCACCACTCATCATCCTCATCCTCATCATCGTTGAGTAAAGTGTGAGGAAGTCTCAGGCGGGAGCCCCCTCCCTATGGGGCCCGCAGATCATGTTGGTAATCCGAGCGGGTCATCGGAAACCTGTAACTGTCGTCACTTTTGGGCTCCTCAAGCCTGAATTGGAGGAAGTCTCAGGCGGGAGCCTCGTCTCTGAGTGAATTGGAGGAAGTCTCAGGCGGGAGCCCCCTCCCTATGGGGCCCGCAGATCACGTTGGTAATCCGAGCGGGTCATCGGAAACCTGTAACTGTCGTCACTTTTGGGCTCGTCAAGCCTGAAAATGGAGGAAGTCTCAGGCGGGAGCCTCGTCTCTGAGTGAATTGTGAGGAAGTCTCAGGCGGGAGCCCCCTCCCTATGGGGCCCGCAGATCATGTTGGTAATCCGAGCGGGTCATCGGAACCCTGTAACTGTCGTCATTTTTGGGCTCCTCAAGCCTGAATTTGGAGGAAGTCTCAGGCGGGAGCCTCGTCTGTGAGTGAACTGCGAGGAAGTCTCAGGCGGGAGCCCCCTCCCTATGGGGCCCGCAGATCATGTTGGTAATCCGAGCGGGTCATCCAAAACCTGTAACTGTCGTCAATTTTGGGTTCTCGCGCTGCCAGAACGCAGCTCCCAGGCCACATTTTGGACGCAACAAGGAAGTTTTTGGGCTCCTCAGGCCTGAATTTGGAGGAAGTCTCAGGCGGGAGCCTCGTCTCTGAGTGAATTGCGAGGAGCCAACTGTAGGCCACTTCGTGTTCGTCGTGTTCCCAGAACGCTATTCCCGGCACGCATCCACTGGGACGCACCCCTGTGCGCTTCCTCTGGGTCGTGCCCCCGCACGCATCCACTGGGACGCACCCTTGTGCGCTTCCTCTGGGTCGTACCCCTGGCACGTATCCACTGGGACGCACCCCTGTGCGCTTCCTCTGGGTCGTGCTCCGGCACGTATCCACTGGGACGCACTCCCGTGCGTTTCCTCTGGGTCGTGCCCCGGCACGTATCCACTGGGACGCACTCCCGTGCGCTTCCTCTGGGTCGTGCCCCCGCACGTATCCACTGGGACGCACTCTTGTGCGCTTCCTCTGGGTCGTGGCCCGGCACGCATCCACTGGGACGCACCCCTGTGCGCTTCCTCTGGGTCGTGCCCCCGCACGTATCCACTGGGACGCACCCTGTGCGTTTCCTCTGGGTCGTGTTCGGCACGTATCCACTGGGACGCACCCCTGTGCGCTTCCTCTGGGTCGCGCCCCCGCACCGAGGAGGCGAGGACGAGGGCGCCGAGGCGGGCGAGGGCGTAGAGCACCCGGGCGCGCCTCCAAAGGGGGTCCGAGAGCACTTGCACTACCAGCCGGTCCCGACGCGGGGCATCGACGGGGAGCAGGACATGGCGGACGTGCTGAACTTCGCGCACCGCAAGCGTCTCACGAAGCTGGCCAAGGAGCTCCTGGCGCTCCCGTGCATGTCCGAGGCGGCCCGCGAGGACGTGGGCGCGCCCGCGCCAGCGGACGCCGCGACCGCTCCTGCGCCCGCGGCCGGGTACCGACCGCTGGTGACTGCGGCGCGCGAGGAGAGACTCCTGGGCGAAGCTGCAGGACGACCGCCTCCAGAGCACTGGCGACGAGGATGACGCGGGCGTCGACGACGGCGCGGCCGAGAGCGCCGGCGGCCTGGGCACCGACCCCCCTGCGGCAAGTTTCGACCGAAGCGTGTACTCCACGCCCAGCGCGCACATCGCCCAACTGGTCGCTAATTTGCCGGAGGACCAGAGACTCACGCAGGACCAGACGCTCTTCGTCGCCAAGTTCGCCAAGGCCTGCGACGAAGCCTGGGAGGACGACGTGCAGAAGAAGCCCTGGAGCGAGAGAAAGGTGACGCACTTGCTCCTGCTGGGCCAGGGCGGCTCGGGGAAGACGCACGTCGTGCAGAAGATCGTCTTCCCAGTGGTGGAATACGTGTGGCCCTCGCCGGCGCCGGACAGGGCCAGCATGATGGTCGTGGCTTTCTCGAACGCGCAGGCGAAGAACATCTCCACCGAGACTGTCAAAGCCAGAACGCTGCACAATGCCTGTGCCATGCGAGTTCAGAAGTACACCAACGCGAAGCTGCGGCCGGGGGGCATGCGGAAGAGGCTGAAGTGGTTGTGGGAGCACGTCCGCGTTCTTGCCATCGAGGAGATAAGCATGGTGGCAGCCGCGCTGTACAACGCGCTGGACCTTCGCGCCTGCCACGGACGCAGTGACACGCACGACGTGCAGGAGTCGAACTACCAGCGGCCACACCACCACTTCGGGCGCGTGCCCATCGTGTTGCACCTCGGCGATTTCCTGCAGCTGAAGCCCACCGGCAGCATTGGCCTCCTGACGGACGTGAACGAGCGCCTGGACGACGACGAGTCGTACAGGTACGCGGACCCGCCGACGGTGGAGATCCAGCACGCCATCAAGGTCTTCTCTCAGATCCCCTGCGTCTTCGAGCTGAAGGGCACGAAGCGCTTCGAGCCCGGGGACCCTCTGATCACGTTCCTGGGCTGCATGCGCGAGGGCAAGCCCTTCCCACCTGAGGTCTGGTCCGCCTGGGAGAAGACGTTGGCCACGGACAACCAGGGCGTCCTGGACCCTCGGCACCAGCACGAGAACTTTCGGCTCGGCTACGGCATGGGCATATACTGGGAGACGCTGGCGAGGTGGATCAACACGCGCGCTCGTCGCGACGCTCGGCGTCTGGGCGTGCCCCTTGTTTTCCTGCAGGCCGTTGACGAGTGCGGCACGATTCAGGGCGAGCCCGACGCGGGTCGGCGCCTCCTGAACGTCCCGAACATGCACAAGACGGGGGACATCCACGGCGTTTTGCCGGCCCACGTCGGCATGGAGGTGCGGTTCACGGCAGCGCAGGAGGAGCTGAAGAAGAAGTTGGGGCTCGTGCAGGAGCAGCGGGCCACCATCGTGTCCTTCGAGTTCCACCACGAGGACGAGCAGCGCTACGAGGAGTGCTCGGCAGGCCAGCTCTTTCGCCCCCGCTTCCTACCGCAGGGAATCTGGCTGCAGGTGCACGGCTTCAAGGAGTCTCCGATCTACCAGGAGGTCGCCGAGGTGCTGCGACAGGGCGCCGAAGGCGCCGACGACGACGGCCAGGCCGAGGCGCGGGCGCGGAGCTTGCTGATGTTCAGGCCCAGCGAAAGGGAGTTCACATGGCAGAGCTCGGGGGCGCACAGCGTGCGCCGCTCGGGGTTCACCCTGACGCACGCGTCCTACCTGACCTCCACGCTGTCGCAGGGCCAGACGCTGCGCAAGGGCGTCACCATCGACTGCGCGAGAGACGAGGACGCTGGCCGCACGGGCATGTCGGACGAGCAGTGGTGGCTGCACCTCTACGCCATGTTCTCCCGCGCCACGTGCATGCGGAACATGCTGATCCTGCGGCGGCGCCGCCGC
>CAUYUJ010019926.1:436235-663735 GCA_963575745.1 Prorocentrum cordatum | reverse complement strand
TGTGAGTCGTTCGGGCCCCTCCTCCTGGTGTGACTCGTTCGGACTCCTCGTGGTGTGAGTCGTTCGGGGCCCGCGTCGTGGTGTGAGTCGTGCGGGCTCCTCGTGGTGTGAGTCGTGCGGGCGCCTCGTCTTGGTGTGAGTCGTTCGGGCCCCTCCTTGTGGTGTGAGTCGTTCGGGCTCCTCGTGGCGCCTATTGGGGGCCGCTTGGGGGCATCTTGGGGCCTCTTGGGGGCCTCTTGGGGGCCTCTTGGGGGCCTCGTGGGGGCATCTTGGGGCCTCTTGGGGCCTCTTCGGGGCCTCTTCGGGGCCTCTTGGGGGCCTCTTGGGGCCTCTTGGGGGCCTCTTGGGGGCCTCGTGGAGGCCTCTTGGGAGCCTCCTGGGGGCCTCTTGGAGCCATCTTGGGGCTTCTTGCGACCTCCTCAGAAGCGCAAATGAGCGCTGCCCCCTGAGAAGGACAAAATGGTGCCAAAACCTTTTGTAAAATCAATGATTTTGCTATGAGCTTTAAGGAGCGCTGCCCCCTCAGAAGGCCAAAATGGGGCCAAAACCGTAGTAAAATCAATGAGTTTGGCTTCAAAACAGAGGAGAGGGTTTTTCTCCGTCCCCCCGTCGGGGCCAGAATCCTCGTGAGGGGTGTCGTTGTTTAGCCCTCCCAGGAGACGAAAAAGACCCCTCCAACGACCCGCGAAACCCCCTCTCCAGGCCCAGGGGGATGGGGTAGGGGGAGGGGTAAACCCCTCCCCGAAGGGGAAGAAGGGGGGTTGAGGACAGAGAGAGCTCCCTAAACCACTCACGCCCAAAGGGCTGGTGGGATTAGCGCTGCCCCCTCAGAAGGCCAAAATGGTGCCAAAACCGTAGTAAAATCAATGAGTTTGGCTTCAAAGAAGAGGGGCTGGTTTTTTCTCCCCCCCCCGTCGGGGCCAGAATCCTCGTGAGGGGTGTCGTTGTTTAGCCCTCCCAGGAGTCGAAAAAGACCCCTCCAACCACCCGCGAAAGGACCTCTCCAGGTCCAGGGGGAGGGGGTAGGGGGAGGGGTAAACCCCTCCCCGAAGGGGAAGAAGGGGGTTGAGAACAGAGCGGGCTCTCTAAACCACTCACGCTCAAAGGGCTGGTGGGACTACTACTACTACTACTACTACTACTACTACTACTACTACTACTACTACTACTACTACTACTACCACTACTACTACTACTACTACTACTACTACTACTACTACTACTACTACTACTACTACTACTAACTACTACTGCACTACTACTCACTATACTCACTACTACTAATAATGGTACATAATATCTCTCTTTACCGCCTTCGCGTATCCCCACCAGCCCATCTCACAACGCAACCTGCGAAGGCATACCGACCGTCGTGTTCGTTCAGGCGTGTGTCCGCTTACGGCCCCCCGCATATCCTCCTCCCTTGTTACTCTTCCTCCGCCTCCTTGTATCCATACCTCATTGTGGGGGGCTGCGGAGAAGGACGAGGCGGAGGAGGAGGGAGAGAAAGCGCTCTCGTGGTTTGAGTCGTTTAGGGTTTCTCGTCCTGGTGTGAGTCGTTCGGGCCCATTTTCCTGGTGTGAGTCGTTCGGGCTCTTCGTGGTGTGAGTCGTTCGGGCTCTTCGTCCTGGTGTGAGTCGTTCGGGCTTCTCGTGGTGTGAGTTGTTCGGGCCCCTCGTCCTGGTGTGAGTCGTTCGGGCCCCTCCTCCTGGTGTGACTCGTTCGGGCTCCTCGTCGTGTGTGAGTCGTTCGGGCTCCTCGTCGGTAGTTGTGAGACGTTCGGGCGCCCTCGTCTGGTGTGAGTCGTTCGGGCCCCTCCTTGTGGTGTGAAGTCGTTCGGGGTCTGCGTTGGCATTGTGAGTGTTCGGGCCCTCGTCATGGGTGGTGAGTCGTTCGGGCCTCTTGTGGGGCCTCTTGGGGCTCTTGGGGGCCTCTTGGGCCTCTTCGGGGCTCTTGGGAGCTCCTTGGCTGCTCTGGGAGCTCTTGGGGGCTCTTGGGGGCTCGTGGGGGCCTCTTGGGCGCTGTTGGGAAGCTTGGGGGCCTCTTGGGGGCCTCTTGGGGGCCTCTTGGAGGCCTCTTGGGAGCCTCCTGGGGGCATCTTGGGGCCTCTTGGGGGCCTCTTGCGCCCTCCTCAGAAGCGCAAAGGAGCGCTACCCCCTGAGAAAGACAAAATGAGCCCAAAACCTTCTTAACATCAATGATTCTGAGAACAAGGACGAGGAGCGCTGCCCCCTGAGGAGGCCAAAATGGGGCCAAAACCGTAGTAAACTCAATGATTTTGGCTTCACAGAAGAGGAGAGGGTTTTTTCTCTATCCCCCCGTCGGGGCCAGAATCCTCGTGAGGGTCGTCGTTTTTTTGGCCCTCCCAGGCGTCGAAACGGACCCCCCTGACCACCCGCGGGGCGCCCTCTCCAGGTCCAGGGGGAGGGGGTAGGGGGAGGGGTAAACCCCTCCCCGAAGGGGAAGAAGGGGGGGTGGGGGGTTGAGAACAGAGAAAGCTCCCTAAACCACTCACGCCCAAAGGGCTGGTGGGACTAGACAGCATAACATCTACAGCTACAACTGTGACCTGGAATTGTCGCAGGGAATTGGGACACCTCAGCCTCGCAGCCTGATGGCCCCTCAGGGGCTGGCGGACTTGTCAAGACGCAGTGCGCTTCAGAGGAAGCGTGACTTCGTGTTTGTAGCCGCCAGGAAATTCAAAGCCACTGTCCGCGGCGCCTAGGCGAGAGTACGAACACAGCAGCTAGCCCCCTCCAATTGAACTGTCGTTAAGTAGAGTTAGTGCTGTGCGCCCGCAGCCTGTAAGGAAGCTTCAGGCGAGAGCGCGACATTTAAAACGTGCTGCAGGTTCGTGCCGTGTCGACGCGGTAGGGACCCCAGCGCGGGCGTTCAAGGTTGAACGCCGCCGGGGGCCCGGATTCTGGCAACGTCGAACGAACTGTGCTATCGAAAATTTGCGATCGTCCAAGGATGAGTGATACACGCGGTGTCGGAAACCAACGCACGTGCCATCACGGCGCGAACCAACCGTTGTCTGTAAGGATGTCTCAGGCGAGAGCGCGGCGGTGAAACTGTATTGCGCTCCATTCGTGTAGTTGTTCGTGCAGTCCACGCGGATGGGCCGTTCAGGAAGACAAAGGGGGCGGAACAGCACACAGACGACGAGCACGGCGACGAGGGCCAGGGGAGCGGGAGAGGAGAGAGAGAGGGAGGAGGAGGGTCTCAGGGGGCTCCTCTGGCTCGCCCCTCGGGCGCTGGTGCCGTCGAGTGCCGGGGAGGCCATGGAGAACCTCTCGAGGCAGCTGGCGCAGTTCCAGAGGAGCGGCGCCCGCCGCGGCCGCCTGGGCCGCGGGGGGAGGTCCGACGCCGTGCTCCTCGCCTGCTGCTGCCCGTGCCGCTGCCCCTGCCCGGCAGGGAGAGGAGCACCGGTGACGCGCGGCCGCCGGCAGCCTGTCGGTCGGGGGCGGCAAGGAGGGGGGGGATGACCAGGGGGGGTGGATATCATGGCGGGGCCGTGATGTTTCCTCAGATTTCGTTGCGCCTCGTCTTATTTCATTGCATCCCTGAGTCCCCCTTCTGGGCCCGCGCACATGCCGCCGGCCACGATTTGCCCCCCCCCCCCCCCCCCCCCCCTCTTGGACGCCCCCCTCTTGGCCGCCCCCGAGTCGGCGTGTTGCTCCCTCGCTTTTGTCCGGAGGCGCGGTTCCCCTTCACAAGGGCGCCCTCGAGGGCGCGAAGTTTTTCGCGCTTCGCGCCTCGCGGTTCGGCTCCGGTTCCTCCTCATCCTCCTCTTCTCCCCTGGGAGGCGGTGAGAGAGCGCGAAGTTATACGAACGAAGTGAACCCCACCCTCCCCCTCAGAAATCGTGGGGGGTAGGGGTAGGGTTCGCATGTGGACCCCTCTATTCGCACTCCGCGCTCCGCGCCGCGCGCAGCGCGAAGTTTTGGGAGCCCTGCCCTGCAGCTGCGACGCGCGGATGGGCTCCCCGCGGTGGCGTGCCGTCGACATTGGCTCTGTTGCTCCCCCACCTGCTGCTGCTGCTGCTGCTCCTCCGCGAGGGAGGGAGGGAGGGAGGGAGGGAGGGAGGGAGGGAGGGAGGGAGGGAGGGAGGGAGGGAGGGAGGGAGGGAGGGAGGGAGGAGGAGGAGGAGGAGGAGGGGGCGCGAAGGCAATCACCTCTCGCGCTTCGCGGCCCGGGCCGCGCAGGTGCCCCTTGCCAGGGGGATCCTGCGAGGGCGCGGAGGTGCCGCGCGTGGCGCACCGCGGGGCGCGACGCGCGATGTTGGGCGGCCCAGCTCCTCCTCCTCTCTGCCTTCTTCCTCCCTCGGTGTGTTTTTGCGCTCCTGGTGTCCTCGTCCCTCCTCCATGTTGCCTGCATGCCCTCGATCCTCAGTCTGGGCGGGTCATTCCCGCTGCGGCTGCTCGGCTCACAGCGGGTTTTATCAGGCCATTGTGAGGGCTTGGGCGGTCGAAGGTATCCGCGGACGACATCGAGCAAGGGTCGGAGGCCTTGCATCCCGCGCGCTTTGCTCGCCAGGGAGGGGCGTGGGGAGGGGTCTGGCGCCAGCGTAAAAACAGTCGCGGACGTTAGAAAGTTTATGCACACGAGAGTTTTTGTTCGTCTGTCTCTTACCTTCGTCCCTCGTCGACCGATGCCGACAGGCGTGATGGTCCCCATGCCCGGCGCGATGCGCACGCCTGCGGGAAGCTCAGCTGGAGTCTGTTTCCCCGCCCTCGAGCCGCGACGAGCAGTAAGGTATTCTCAGGGCGTGACGTGGTGGTGTCGTGTGCCAACGCCGCGCCGTGCCGCGGAACTTGCAGGGTCCTCGGGGGGCGTGCGAACCAGGAGTAGTTCTCTTGAAACAACCGGGCGTTTGCCGTGGGATTTCCAGGCATTTCTCGGGCGTTCGGTTGGTCTTTGAGGTAATCCCACCAACGTCGACGCAGTCGGCAGAACTTCCTGCGTCTTCTACTGGTACTTCGGCTTGATGCGTTCGATTCGAGTTCCTTCTGCTTCCGCCGCATTCGTGTCTGCGTCCCCTCGGGCGCTAGGGCGGAAGATGTGCAGGTCCTCTAGGACAGGAGCCAAACATAATAATGAGTTTGGATGATGGTGGCGGTGGTGATGGTGGTGCAGTGACGGCGACTCGATCGCACTGACATCGGCTCGCATTGGATATCCTTCTTCCGAATCTCTGCCTAAAGCCACACCTCCCGGCGTCAGCGGCTTCAGGATGGTGGCGGCGCGCAGCTCACAGTTCCAGTCGGAGCTCCAGGAGCAGGATGGCGCATCCGCCAAGCGGGCCACGATGAGGTAGGTAACGGACGAGGTAGAGAAACGTGAGCGGGTAAACGGAGGGAAATGGCAGGAAGGGGGGGAGGAGGGGATTGTGTTGTCTATGTGATCAACGACATTCTGCTTGCCTCCGCGCCCTTCTTCGTCTTACTTTCTTCGCCCTCTTCCTTCCACCTGGGCCCACAGGCCGCCTGTTTCCTTCTTCTCGCGCGCGCTGCTGGGCGACTGACGCCCAACCCCCTCCTCCTCCTCCTCCTCCTCCTCCTCCGTTGCCATTTTGGCTCAAGATCGGGACAGGCCCGTTTTGAGTGAGGCAGCCCTTCTTCCAGGGCCACCCAGCTGTCAAAGGCTGGCGGACACTCCCACCTCCAGTGCGTCTCATGGCTGATGCAGTCCCTGCCGCGCCTGCCAGTACCCAGGAGCGCCAGATGCTTGCTGAGCTTGAAGAGATGCCCACCTTCCCCGACGGCGAGCGCTCGGGCAAAGGCCAGGGGACGGGCCGCTTCACCCAGCGCAAGCGCCAGGCCCTCGCTTCGTCCAGTGCCGGTGCTCCTGTTCCCTCTCCTCACGATGATGACGATGATGATGGTGACTTTCTTCGGCAGATGTGCAGAGAGGAGTTTGCCTCGATGCGCGACACCATCACCACCGAGGTGTCAGAGTCGGTCGCCAAGACCATCACCTCCAATCACAACACGTTGCTCAAGATGTTGTCTTCCATGCAGGGCGAGGTGGCAAAACAATCCAGTGCCATCGAGGGCCAGGTTCAATCGGCGATTGCCCCCAGGCTCGACTCGCTCAACAGGCGCCTCCAAGCCCAGCTCGACGAGCAGAAGCGCAGCATCGACGCGCTGGAGGGCAGAGCTGACGAGCATGACAAGTCCATCCAGGATCTTCGAGACCAGCTGGCGGAGCTTCGTCGCCAGATGGCCATCGCTGAACAGACTCCCAGGAAGCAGCTGGCTGCTCCCACCTCCTTCGACCGCGAGGAGGACACCACGATCGTCGTTGCCGTCTCGCAGCGACCGACTACCCTCGCATCAGTGGTCTCATCGCTGCGCCCGTGGCTCGGCGAGATTGGCTTTGATGATGAACAGTATGAGATCAAGCAGAAAGGCGAATCCCCGGCCAGGAGGTTCGAGATCTGCTTCTCGGGCTCGGCCACCATCGCCTCGCGCCGTGCCAGCAAGACCACCTCGCTCCTCAAGGGACCCGATGGCTGGAAAGAGTTCTGGGTCGACCCCCCAGGCGCCGAGCGTTGCCGTTTGCACCTGGGCCCCGACAAGTCGCCCAAGCGCATCAAGACCGAGGTTACCCTGCGCAAGGCCAGGGCGATCGTCGAGCTGCAGTACCCAGGCAAGCGATTCTACTCCGACCGCGAGCATGGCGTCCTCTCCATTGGGTGGGACAAGATCATGCACGTCAATGTCTTCCACGGCGACACCCCGCCCAAGATCTACTGGGACTCCGCGCAGCTTGCCAAGCACGCCATGGCTATCGACACGCTTCGCAATGCTGTCAAGGAGCTCACGCATCCGTCCGACCCCAGCCAGTGGTGTCTTTAGCGCTGCTGGACTATTTCATCTTCCTCCCCCGCCGCCTGGGTCAGCGGCGCCTACGTTTCGGATTGCTACTTGGAATTCTCGGGCACTTCTTCAGGCTGGCGGGGATAAGGCCATTCTGAAGACAAAGTATGTTCTCAGTCTCCGTCCCCTCTCCACGGTCATCGCGCTGCAGGAGGTGCACCAGGACCACTTCCAGCTCGACTCGTTCTTCAGATCGATCGCGTCAGGCCTCGCGATCCACTCCAGCTTCATTTCCGACGCAGATGACGGGCATCGGCGGGGTGGGGTTGCTGTGGTGCTTCCGCCGTTGGCTTGTCAGGGCTTCTCCGCTCCGTCGTCATCCTCCACTGTCCTGGTACCTGGCCGAGCGATGCTAGTCCGTGTTTGGGATGACTGCCGCACGCTCGACATCTTCAACATTCACAATCATGGTCTGTCCGCCCAGCAAGTTCGCGAAGTGGCTGCCGCGATACGAGTATCGCAACGTGCTGCTGCCCTCGACCCCGACATGTACACCACCTTTGTCCTCGGGGACTTCAATTTTGCCACGCGCGAGGCTCTCGCGCTCGCTGCCCCCGCGGCGGCCGTGCGCAAGCTGTCGAAGTGCCACCACGTGCAGGCGCCCAAGTGGCGCCAGGCCCTCGCCCTCCTGACGGAGATTGCGTGCGAGGACCCCACGCACAACGAGAAGTTCAACGACTCGTGCGCGACGATCGACCGCGTCTTCTGCTCGATCACGGGCTGGCAGCTCTGCCAGTTGTATGTCCAGATCGGCACGCTTGGCACGCCGGCGGCTGTCTTTGACAAAAAGATCTCTGACCATGCTGCTGTTGTTCTCTCGCTTGCCTGCCGCCCGCCTCGGCCAGTGGAGTCCCGCCCCATTCCCAAACACCTGCTCTCGGAGCCTGGTTTCAAGCGGCGCCTGGAGGGGCTGTGCTCCTGCATCCCGTGGGACTCCATGTCGCCCCCGTTCAAGGTTGAAAAGTACAAGGAGCTTTTGAAGATTTCGGCCGCGGAGACCAGGGACACCCTCTTTCGGGACAGGCCGCATCACCCGCACACCTGCCTCCTGCTCGCTCGTGCTCTGGCCCGTGTGGTTTGGAGGCAAGACCTGCGTATGGCATCCAGGCTCCAGGACTCCCACCCCCTGGCCATTGACATGATATCGATTACAGACGGGAAGGTCGAGCTCCGCCACCCGCCGTCCTTCCAGGCTTGGGTCGACCAGGTCCAGACTGAGGCTGCTGAGTCCGCGAAGGCTGAACTTGAAGATCGCAGACGGCGTGAAGGTGACCGCGTCCAGATTCGTGCCCAGGTTCGCGCGCTTGAACGGCGTGCTCGTCTCTGGTCCCCTCTCAATCGAAGGATATCGCTCTCAGCGGTTATTGCGCCAGATGGCTCTGCGGTCAGCGTTCCATCTGACCGCCTGCGGGTACTCTCGGAGCACTGGGCCCCTGTCTTCCAGAAAAAGCCGTGGGACGTTGCTGCTGCTGCTCCCTACCTTCGCCGCCTTGCTCCTGACCTTCCAGCCGACCTACACCTCCCCCCGCCGTCGAAAAATATGCTACGTCGTGCAATTCGGTCTGCCCAACACTCCGCTCCTGGGCCTGATGCTCTCCCATATGCTGCGTGGGCGGCGTCCTCTTGGGGGGCTGACGTATTATGGGACGCTCTTGGATGGGTACTCAGGGGCCAAGAGCTATTTGCGAATACTAGTGACACGATCCAGATTTTTCTGCCCAAAAACGTCACGGACTTGGAGCTCCGCGATGCCAGCTGTTCCCGCTCCCCCGACAAGGTCCGAGTCTTGGGCCTCAGGAACTGTGACCTGAAGCTCATCTCATCCACCGTCAATCGGGCGATCCGTCCTGCCCTGGCTTCCCTCGCCCCGCCGTGTCAGCGTGGATTCATACCGGGTAGGAATTTCGGCAACAACATCCTCGAGCTCGACGTGTCGAGTCGTCAGATGTCGGTCGTACCTCATGGGTCTACCGATATCCCTGTGCTGTATTCCTTGGACTTCGGCCAGGCCTTCCCGTCTCTGAATCAGGACTTCCTCATTCTCTCCCTTAGGGCCCTCAAGCTGCCCGAAGCATTCGTGTCCTTCGTCACGTTCCTATATGCATCGGTGGAAGGGGTTGTCTCGCACCTAGGTTCGCTAGTGCACATCTTCTGGATCCAGAGCGGCATCATCCAAGGTTGTGCCTTATCGGGCACTCTCTATGCGTTGAGTACGGCTGTCTTCTTGGTCGACCTGGCCTCTCGGGTGGAGGCCGCTGGCCTTGGCCTGGTTCGGGCCTGTGCTGACGACATTGGGGGCACGTTATTGGCCATGCGGCACCTAGTTCATGTGTATCGGGTTATGCAGATGGCCTCGGACATGGCCAACCTCGCCCTGAAGGTCTCGAAATGCAAGATTGTCCCGCTGTCTGACAGGTTCTCGCCCGACCTCTCAGCCACAGTCTCCTTCTGGGTCTCCCAACTGGTCCCCGAGTGGAGCTCGTTCGAGGTGGCTCCCAAGCTGCTCTACCTGGGCCTCTGGCTGGGGCCTGCTGTTGTTCCGTCCACATGTTGGATTGACCCCGTCGCCAAATTGCGTCTCAGGGCCCAAGCCATCGGGCGGGGAACCACTCCTGCCAGCCTCTCCGCTACACTGTACAATACTCGGGCCGTCACGACCATATCTTACGTTGCCCAATTCTGCTGGCCGCCATCGTCAGTGTTGCAGCCTGAGTTGGCGACGCTCGCGCAGGTGTTCCGCATCCCGCTCGGCACTTTCGCCCTCGACTTCTGGACGCAGATCGCTCAGTGGGGCGGCCCGCGCTGCACGCGGTGGGGGCACCTGGCCCTCGCCACCATCACTCGAGCTGCGCTGCGCACTTTCCCAGGCTGGGAGAGGCTCCTCCAGCAGTTGCGGAACCACGCGCGCACCTTCCCGTACGATGCCACCCTGTCCATGCTGGCGACCGGCAAGCCGTGCCCGTCCTTCTGGTTGGCCCCCGCCTTTGTGGAGAATTTGGCGCTGGCTGCCGCTGGCACCCCTCCTCCTGGCCCGCTGGCCGTCTTTGGTGCTCGTGCTGCCGACGCTGCGCTGGCTGCACTTCGTGAGAGCGGCCGACTTCGTCCTCGACCTCAGAGAGCTGCTCACGAAGCGCTGCGGGCCTCTGCGATGCTGAACAAGCCCATCACTGACCTCTTCGTGCTCTGCCTGAGGAAGTTCGCTGGCAGGTCGGCGGGCCTCCTTTCGAACATCGACTGGGGCGAGTGCAAGAGCGTCCTCGCCCGCTGCCCGTGCTCGTGGGCCATGGCCGTCCTGCGCACTTGGTCTGATGGCTGGATGACTTCGGCCCGTATCATATCACCTGACGGCCAGAAGCACTGCGTTTTTGGTTGTCTGGGCAAACTCGACTCGTTGCGGCACTACGCGAGATGCCCTGTCATGCACCGTGCCCTTCGGCAGGCTCTCGCGAGACCGTTCCCGCTCCCGTGGGTGACCAGATGGGGCCTATCTGAACCCTCGCTGGCCACCTTCTCGGCGATGGCTGCCGCATACAGCATGTACAACGAAGCGAGGTTGGCGCCCGTGTGGCCCCTGTCCCCGTCCCTCCTCCGCAGCTGTGCTCTCGCTGGTGTACGTTCGATGCAGCTCGCGTCACCGCTGAAGTGCTCGGAGATCGACCGCGAGCAGCTCGGCCGACGGGACTACCTCATTCGCTGTTCTTCGTCATCCTCATCCTCGGGGTCGTCTCCACGGCTCACTCCTGCCGTTTCGTCGTCGGACAGCGACACGGCCACCGTCTCCACAGCCGTCGCCACGATCCCGTCGGACCCCGACGCTGATGATGAACTTCAGCTTCCAGCGACGCCGCCAGCTACGTGTTCTCCTTCGGCTTCGGCGTCCCCCCCCCCGCCTTCCTCCGCGCCCCCGTCGATGGCGCGCTCCCCATCAACTCTGAGGGCGGCCCCATCTCCATCAATGCCTTTGAGAACTTCACTGATGGCGTCCGCCTGCTCATCAATTTCGCCGCCGGCCCCAATTTCGCCCTGCTCTTGTGTGACGCCGTCCCCGCCTGTGACGCTGTCGTCTTCGGGTTCGTATGCCTCGTCGCCTCCCATCGGCGTTAGATCGCAAGTCCCGTTGTCGTGTTCGGGCTCACTGTCGCCATGTGCTGGATGCCTCGTGACGCCCCAGCTGGGCCCAGGCGTTAGATCGCAAGACCCGTTGTCGTGTTCGGGCTACACGTCGCCACATGCACGATGCCTCGATGGGGAGCATCTCTCCCGTGGCGTTAGAATGCAAGTCCCGTTGTCGTGTTCGGGCTCGCCGTCGCCACAAGAACGTTGCCGTGATTCGGGACGCTGGTCCGACGGCGTTAGATCGCAAGTCCCGTTGTCGTGTTCGGGCTCGCAGTCGCCACGTGTCGGGCGAAATCCTGGGAATTTGGTGGCTGCTCGACGTTCAGCGCGTTCATCGACCCCGGCATCCGAGCGTTCCCCAACACCGATGTCCACGTGCTCTCCGATGTCGCGCTCCCCTTCGGTGTCGCCGACGGCTCTGATGTCGCCCCCACCGTTGCCCTCTGAGTGTGCTTCGGAAAATGAGCAGCCTGATTTATCTTTTCCCCTCCGCACGTCCGTCGCCCCTCCGCAGGCCGCCCAGGCCCAGCCTCTCCCCCATGCGTCGCCCTCCTCAGCCGAGCCAGATCTGACCTGGCACGCCACTCTCGATGCTGGCCTTCCCCCCACCCGTCCTTCGCTCCCGAGTGCTGCCCCTGCCTCTGCTTGCCCCCCGCCTGCTCCCCCTCCCTCCGCGTTCGTGCCTGTCATGTTTCCCGATGTCTTTTCATCGCTCGACCCATCGAGCTCATCGCTTGCACCATCTCTCGCTGGCGCCATCGCGCCCCGCCTGATTGAAATAGCCGCTCGCGACGTCTCCATCGCGGGCGGCACCGAGCTGGCCGACTCGGCCGTCAATGGTGCGCCCCGCCCGCCGCCGCCCGACGAGGCGCGCCGCAGGGGGTAGGCAGGAGCAGTGGATCCTCCTGGTACGCTGGGCTCCTCCTCCTCCTCCTCCTCCTCCTCCCTTCCTCCTCCTCCTCCTCCTCCTCCTCCTCTTCCTCCTCTTCCTCCTCCTCCTCCTCCTCCTCCTCCTCCTCTTCCTCCTCCTCTCCTCCTCCTCCTCCCCCCCCTCTCCTCCCTCTCCTCCTCCTCCTCCTCCTCCTCCTCCTCCTCCTCCTCCCTCCCGCGGCGCCGCCGCCAGGGCGGCAGAGCAGCCCAAGGGGCCTGGGTCCTGGGTCACGTGACCTGCCCCGACGGTTGCTTCCTCCGCCTCTTCCTCCGTGTAGGCCGCTCCCCCCGCGCTGACCAGGAAAAAAACCCAAAAGATATCAACCTGGGTTGATAATGTTCCGGGATTATTGACCAGGGTTCATAATGTCCCCCCCGCAACATTATGAACCTGGGGTTTTCGGGGCTCAAGAGACGGGGGCACCGGATCCTGCAGGATCCTGCGAAGACCCCGTTTGACTGACCCGGGTTAGCGAGCCGCTCGTGGCCGCGAGGCGGTCGCGCATATTGGCTGACCCGGGTTTGCGAAGACCTGCGTTGCAGTTTTTTTTTGTCTTGCATTGCAGTTTGTTTGGCTTTTTGCTAGCCCGTGTCTGGATTGACCCGGGTCAGAAGATCCCCGAAATTGTATTATTCCGGGACATATTGACTGGGGTTCATAATGTACCTCCCGGAACATTATCAACCTTGGTTTATAATGTCCCGGGCATATCGACCCAAAAAGATATTAACCTGGGTTCATAATATTCTGGGAATATTGACTTGGGTTACTAATGTCTCGGGAATAACGGACCGCGGGGTATAATTCTGTAATGATAATAACGGAGGCTGAGCCATGGGCGGATATTCTGAATCCGGATTCATGATTCCGGAATGATTAATGTTATTTTTTTCCCCAACCTTGCGCCTCCAAACTGGGATCATTATGTTCGAATATCGACCTAGCCTGTTATCTCTAGAGCAACATAAACTGGGGTTCGTAATGTTTTGGGAATCGTGAACTCATGTTCATTTTTCCGGAATGATAATGATCCAGCGGAGGGGGGGCGCCTGAGAAGGATATTGGACTGGGATCAACCCTGGTTCATTATGTCGGAATGTCGACCCCATATGCATTCTTCCAGAATGAAAATGATTTGGGGAGGGAGGGGGCCACCGATCCATCCACAGGCCAATGATCCAATGGGAATCTCATCTGAACATAATGAACCTAGGTTTATCACTCCTGGATAATAAACCACGGTCGACGAGGATTTCGGGGCCACCCTCGCACTGACCCGTAGGGGCTCGCACTCACAAGGTAGCGAGCCTCGTTTACGGGGCCTCCTCGGAGCTCGCCCCTTAGAGCATCGGAGTACGCCCCCTGCCGGCCCCATGAAAAGTTTGGGTCTGCGGCAAGCTTTACTCGCAGGGGATTTTGCAAATCGTACCCCACAGCTCCTTTGCGGGCGTTGCGACGTTGACCCCCTCATGCGGATGTCTTGTCCTGTCCTGTCCTCCGTGTGGGCTGAAGATCCTATCTACGAGGCTGGTCTTGTTTTGAATGTCCCCTGGGGGCCCTGCCTTTGCGAAGTCGCTCGCGAAGGGACACACTTGTGAGGACGTGTCTTGCAGGTTGGTCTTGCTCAGGGGGGCCAGCTTTTGCGCGCGCGTGTCTTGGGTGTCGGCCACTTCGGTGCGTCCAGAGGCTTCCGGAGCTTTCATCCGAGACGAGTGCGCGAAGAAGTACGTGCCGGCTTTCCGTGTGAAGAGTGTGCAGCGAAAGAGTGTGGATTCCAACCGTGCGCGTGGACGCAGTGAGCCAGGCTTCCCATCCAGGTGGCCTCTGAGTGAACCAGGGTGAGATCCACCGACAGAGGATGCGAACGAGAAGCAGAAAGACCGGGAGGGGCACCGCATGACACCGTGGGCGGCCCCGAGCAAGCAAAAAGGTGCAGTGGGCCGCCGTTCGTCGGCCGCTGCCGCGCAGGACCGCGGCAACCGGGCCCAGGAGGCCGCGAACAGGCGGATCCAGGCGCGTCGCGCGCCCGACATCCGAGCGCGCGCCATGTCCCCCCTGACCCCTCCCGCTGTGGTGACGCTTCTGGTCGCGGCGGCCCTCCCCGGTGGTCCCGGCCGGCCCCAGCGCGCCTCCCCGGCAGCCTCTGCCGGCATCCGCAGGCCCCCCGAGAAGCTTGGGGCGGCCTCGAGGCCTCCACCCTGGGGCACTCCGCGCCCCAGGGGCGCCGCTGGAGGCGGCGCCAGGATGTTGAGACCGCCCCAGACCACTCGGGGGGCCTGCTGATGCCAGCTGGGACTATTCGGGGGACCTGCTGAGGCCAGCTGAGACTGCTGGGGAGGCATGCTGAGGCCAACTGGCACTGATTACCTGTCGGGGCAGTCTGTGCGCAACCCGAAGCCTTCCCATCCCACTGGTGCAGCTCATGCCAGGGCGGGTCGTGCAGCACCTGGGGATCGTCGTTGATCTCATGGCGGTCACTCTCCTGCGCTGGGTATTTCAGTTGTTGCTGCCGAGTGAGTGCGTGCACCGAAGCAGTCCTCCCGTCTGTTGTGAAGAAGTGTGTCCACGTTTCCCGAACAGTTCGGTGGGCGGCCAGGTAGACAGCTGGTTCCCAGGGCCCCAGCTTCAGACCCCCAGTTTCTTGGGCCCCCCGATCTTCCATGGCCAGTCTTGCCAGCGTTTGGCGCCACCTTGCGCCTCGGTCGCGCTCTCTCCACCAGATGCTCCTCCCCCCCTGCTGCCTGCCTTCTCGGGCGGCGGCGCCAGTGGTGCTTCTGTGGCACCTCTCCTCGCAGCACCTGGGACCGCCAGCTTCGCGTCGTGCCGGTCGCGGCAGCGGCGCCCACGCGGGCGTCCGAGGCCGAGGGCCGCCGATGACCGGCCTGGACCAGGGCCGGGCGGCGGAGAGCGTTGTAGATTGAGAGACCTGCGCGGCGTCAGAAACCAGGGGCCACGTCGTCGAGGCAGGAACCTGCCGTTCGGACGCAGCTCCTGGGAGGTCAGATTCTGATTTTGTCCTGGTCCGGAAGCCGGCCTGATCCAGCTTACTCCCGCTTAATCTGGCGTGATCCCGCTTCATCCCGCTTCATCCGGCTTAATCCTGCTTAGTCCGAGGCCCCCTCTGGCGGAACAGCTCCCAAATGGGGCTTAATCCGCCTTATTCTTTCCGACGAAACCCTCCCAGTAGTTGCTTCTTAGCTGCCATGCCCAGCCTCCCAGCTCAGGCCTCGAACAGCGACCTCGAGGCCGAGAACCACGCCCTGGAGCGCCGCGCGCGAGGCCGCTCTGGGCGGCGGGCTGCTGGGCTTGCCTACCTGGCTGGCCGGCCGATAGGTCAGGGGGTACGCAGCCCGGAGGTAGAGGGTGATTCCCCGAGCGCGGTCCACTACTCGTAAAGTGCCTACTCGCAAACGTCCGATCAACACATGTCTGTTTGATGTAACTGATCGTAGATCCTCCGCGGGGGATCCAGGCCATTTGCGAGTAGTCTCTTTGCGAGTAGTGGAACGCGCTCGTCTATAGAGGGTGATGACCGCTCCGTGGTGGCCCACTGGAGTTCCAGGGGAATGGGCGTGGTAATTCAGTGAATTCAGTCTTCTGCCTGCGCACAGGCAGACCCTCCCCAGGTGGTCCCGGCTGGCCTCAGCAGGCCTCTCGAGCAGTTTCAGCTGGTCTCCTCCTCCTCTTCCCCCTCCTCCTTCTCCACCTCCTCCTCCTCCTCCTCCTCCTTCTCCCCTCCTCCTCCTCCTCCTTCTCCTTCTCCTCCTCCTGCTCCTCTTCCTCCTCCTTCCCCTCCTCCTCCCCCTCCTCCTCCTCCTCCTCCTCCGCCTCCTCCTCCTGCTCCTCCTCCTCCGTTTCATCCTATGCCTCCTCCTACTCCTCATTATCTTCCTCCGCATCCTCAACAGGCCCCCCCCCGAGCAGTCTGGAGCGTTCTGAACGCCCTGGCGCCGCCTTCTGCGGCGCCCCCGGGGCGCTCCCCGCCCCAGCCTCCGAAGCCTTGCCACGTCGGGTGGCCCACCAGAGTTCCAGGGCAGAAGGGCCCTAAGGGTGTGTGTGTGTGTGTGTGCCCCCGCATGGTCGCTGATCGCCCCTCCTCCGTGATGGAGGGCCAGGATAAAAACACAGTCATAAGCTATCGGACGTTCGCGGGCGGTCCCTCCGCCAGTGCTGGACCCCCTCCCCTGGCATCCTGGGCGGCGCCGCTTCGTGTCGGCTCGCGCGCCCGGTGGGGGTGCGGCAAGGGTGTCTGGCGACGCGGTTCCCGTTTCGATTTCCTTCAGGAGCTCCTTGACTCCGTGTCCCGATGGAACCGCCCCGACACTACTCTCAATTCCCACAGGCGCCTCCCCCTGTCAGGACTTCCATTGTGGTCGCAAGGCGTCCCGGTGGGGTTCGGGAGGACTCGATATCTCGATATCTCGATATCTCGATATCGGGGGCGGGAACTCGATATCTCGATATCTCGATATCTCGATATCTCGATATAGGGGGGGCGGGGACTCGATATCTCGATATCTCGATATCTCGATATCTCGATATCGGGGGGCAGGTCCTGGGGGAACTCGGTATCTCGATATCTCGATATCTCGATGTCTCGATACCTCGATATCGGGGGCGGCGCCTGGCGGGGACTCGATACCTCGATATCTCGAAATCTCGATATCGAGGGCGGGGCTGTGCGGAGACTCGAGATGTCGATCTCTCCGTTCCGCGAGTGGGAGCGTTTTATCCGATACAAGTTTGCAAACTGTGTCCAAAGGTCGAGATACCGAGATACCGAGATGCCGAGATACCGAGATCTCGAATCAATTACCAAGAAGGCGCCCCCCCCCTCCCCCCATCACTTCCCTGGCCCCGCCCGCCAGGGCCGCCCGCAAGGCCCCCGCGATGTGAAAAACAAATAGTCCAAGCGAAAGTGCTCGCTCCCGCCTCGGCGCCGCTATCATTTTCGACGCAAGGGCTTCCGATGTATTGTTTTTTCGCGCACGGAACGCATCCCCCCCAAACACCGGGGTCGTCACCGACCCGGTGTTTTCGAGGGTGGCGGTTTCCATCCTTCTGTTTTTGCTGGAGAAACGCCATGCTTGTGTTCAAGACGAGGATCAGGAGGAGGAGGAGGAGGAGGAGGAGGAGGAGGAGGACGAGGATCAGGAAGAGGAGGAGGAGGAGGAAGACGAAGATGACGACGATGACGACGACGAGGCCCACGGAAACCATGGCCCACGTCGGGGCTCGGCGGATCGCTTCGGGCTCCTCGACGGTTGCGTCAAGGACCGGGGAGGTTGGGGAGGGGACGGTGTTTCTCTTCTCTTCCTTGAGAGAGGGCAAGGGGAGCAGCGCCCATAGTGCAGCTCTCCGATATCTCGTCTGAGCTGAGGAGCATCCTGCGCGCGGCCATGCCCTTCGGCGTCGGCGCCTCGCTCGCGACCCGCAGCCCAGCCCACACGTCAGCGTACAGTCGGCGAAGAAGCTTGGCGTGTTTCTCGTAGGTGTCGGTCGCGTGGAACACCGGCTGGGAATCCAGCAAGCTGCACCCGTGCGCCATTCGGACATCCTTGATCTCGCGCAGCAGGGGCTCAAATATCGGCTTGATGCACGGCCACGTCTCCGCTGTGGCTGGGGCGGGGACGTCCAGCAAACTGCCGTCTGTCCCGTAAAAGGCAATGACCGCGGTCTGGGCGTCGGCCCCCGGACGGCGTAAGATGAGCTTTGCGAGCTTGTAGTTGCCGTCGGTCCGGAGGCCTTGGGCGTTGTACAAGAACTGTCGGCGACGCATGATCCGCACCCGGGCGTCGACGAAGGCGCTGAAGGCCTGCAAGACTACCACTCGCAAGCACTTGTTGGTCGGAACCGCCTGCAAAGCCCAAGCGAAAGAGTACGGAGCCGTGGCGTCTCGGTCTGCACGCACCTGAAAGGCCAGCGCACTGGCGGAGTAGATGGCGGCAAGGTGTCGCCGAAGTGCGTTGAACGACTCGTAGAAACCTTGCAGCGTCTCCAGCACAAACATCGGTGCCATCACACCGTGCCGTAGCGTTTGCGAGTGAGCTTGAGCGCGCCAGGAAACTCCCGGCGCATGTCCTCGTCAGTCACGGTCCAGTACTGCTAGTTCCTGGGGCCACACGGCATTGACTCGTCGGCATCGGCGTCTCCTGGTTGCCCGCGCGGACGGTGCAAAGCGGCGCGTCTGCATTCTTGGTCTCAATCAAGTCGATGACACCGCCCACGTCGCCGAGGATCAAAAATCATCACTGCCGCCATCGTCCGCGTAGCGAGTCGCCGAAGCCCCTGCCCACTCACACGCGAGGAATCTGTGAGGGCGCGCGTCGAACTCTATGGGTAAGGGGACATCCAGAACAAAGTGGGGCCCAACATTCCTGTTCATGGGGGCCGTCTCGTGCCCCGTATCGCTCTGGTGGCGCAGCGCGCCTGCAGGTAGCACCGCCCGAGGCGACGACTCAGTCTGCGCGGTCTGTGGGCCAGCACTAGCTTGGACATGTCTGTGGAGGCACGACATGACGGTTGGCCCGAGGCCTGGACACGCGTCGGGAATCTCGTCGGGCTGGCGCTTCCGAAGAGAGACCCCCGTGGCACCAGACGCCACGTGCAAGACGTACTTGAAGCGCGCGTCAGACAGCTCGGATATCCGGGCAGTCTGCACGGGCCCAAGCGTGAACCTGCCCTCCTTCGGCGACGGCAGTATGGGCGCCACGTCTGCGCGCGGGACGCGGTACCAAGCACGTCGAGGATGTAAACAGGACTATCGGAAAGCGTCGCCTGCAACCCCCGAACTGGCGCTGGCGGCGAATCCTTGATAGGTTCGGCATCGTCCAAGGGGTCCAACTGGAAGAGGCGACTCTGCGCGAGGTATAGACGCGCCTGGTCGGTGCGCCCACAAGCGAAGCGCTGGGCTAGCTTTGCAGGGACGACGGCCGCCTTCGGAGTGGCGGCTGCGCGGGCGCTATCTTGCGCGAGAGGGGCGGCAGCTGGCCCTGGCAGCGCGGCTGCCTCGGCGACTCCGACGCCTCGCAACCGTTTCGGCCTCGGCTCTGGAGCGGCTGCTGCGCGGGCCGCTTGCGGCGCACGGAGGCCTTGCGCGCCGCGAGAATCAAAGACAGGGTTGGGACGTCCTGGCTCATCGGCCCCCCTTTGAGCTCCAACAATCGCTTCGCCTATCGCCTGCCTCATTTCATCGTCACCGTCTTGGAACAAGCCTCGAAGCGCTTGCATCACGGCGCCTGGCGGGTTGTCGCGCTGCTGCTGCTGCTGCTGTGAAAGCTGCTCGCGGCGTGGGACTGGACTGTTTCCCAGCGTGGCGGCTCCTGGCTGCGCCCCCGCACTTGGAGGGCCTCCACCTCGAGCTCCTGGAAGAGATTGTCGACGCAAATGAGGAAGCTGAGAATGGTATCCTGGAGGGCTCGCACCGCTGGAAGATTGCGCTGGCAAAGGCAGAGAGCCTCCCGGGCCCATGGTGGCAGTCGGGACAGAGCCATCAGCGGATGCCGCTGTCCTTTGTGCGTGCGGCGACGGCGGGCAGGCGACCGGTTGCGCACAGGATCCATGCATGCGCTTGGTTAGGGCCCAGGCGTGCCAGCAAGGCAAAGGGTCGGCCTGTCGGGGCGAGATCGCACGCCGACTCGAGATCCGAGGGTGCAAGCAGTCGGGGCGAGAGCGCACGCCGACTTGAGCCAAGCAGGAGGGAGAAGGCAAAGGAAGGTTGGGAGGAGGAGGAGGAGGAGGAGGAGCAGCAGCAGGAGCAGGAGCAGGCGGAGGGCGCTGCTCCCTCTGCCCTCTCTTAAGGAAGAGAAAAGAAACACCGTCCCCTCCCCACCCCCCCCGGTCCTTGACGCAACCGTCGAGGAGCCCGAAGCGATCCGCCGAGCCCCGACGTGGGCTTTGGTTTCCGTGGGCCTCGTCGTCGTCATCGTCGTCATCTTCGTCTTCCTCCTCCTCCTCCTCTTCCTGATCCTCGTCCTCCTCCTCCTCCTCCTCCTCCTCCTGATCCTCGTCTTGAACACAAGCATGGCGCTTCTCCAGCAAAAACAAAATGATGAGAAGGATGGAAACCGCCACCCTCGAAAACACCGGGTCGGTGACGACCCCGGTGTTTTGGGGGGATGCGTTCCGTGCGCGAAAAAAAAAACAATACATCGGAAAGCCTTGCGTCGAAAATGATAGCGGCGCCGAGGCGGGAGCGTGGACTATTTGTTTTTCACATCGCGGGGGCCTAGCGGGCGGCCCTGGCGGGCGGGGCCAGGGAAGTGATGGGGGGAGGGGGGGGCGCCTTCTTGGTAATTGATTCGAGATCTCGGTATCTCGGTATCTCGGCATCTCGGTATCTCGACCTTTGGACACAATTTGCAAACTTGTGGACATCGGTAGGCAGCTGTATCGGATAAAACGCTCCCACTCGCGGAACGGAGAGATCGACATCTCGAGTCTCCGCACAGCCCCGCCCTCGATATCGAGATTTCGAGATATCGAGGTATCGAGTCCCCGCCAGGCGCCGCCCCCGATATCGAGGTATCGAGACATCGAGATATCGAGTTCCCCCAGGACCCGCCCCCCGATATCGAGATATCGAGATATCGAGATATCGAGATATCGCGTCCCCGCCCCCCCGATATCGAGGTATCGAGATATCGAGATATCGAGATATCGAGATATCCAGTCCGAGCCAAACAACCACCCTGGTTAACCGGGACTCCTGGCCGCCATCCTGGCCAATCGTGCATATGGTGCCACGTTCGTGCGCGCGTGGGGGATTCGGCGTGGTGCACTGCGATGCAGATCGGGACTGGGCCCGGCCAGGCGTGCAGACGCCGCCTTCTCGTGCGCGCCCGGAGGCTCGGCTGTACCACGCAGATTCGGCGCATGCCTCGCCGCACGGCTGTCGCCAAGTTGCCGTGCTCATGGGGGGGCCGCTGGTGTGCAATACCACGCAGATCCACATGGAATTTCGTCTCCATGGGTCCTGTCAGCCGTGCAGCAGTAGCCACTTTCGTGTGCCCCAGGGGGGGAACTGAGTGTGTTGCTATCTAGGTCAAACCTGGATCTCGCGAGCCACAGGCCGCTTCAACGACTCGCCTTCCGCCAAGCGCCAGTCGAAACAGAACAGCGTCAATGCCACCAACGCTGTCACGTGACACCACATCCAAATGACTCTGGACGATCCGCGGCTGTGCGAAGAGGGTCTCCAGGAGTGCCACATGCTTGCGTTGTACTGGGACAGTCAAGTCCAATCGGATAATGATGCGTTCCGGAGGGATGCCCTGACTTCAGGACTGGCTCTCCTCTACTGGTTGCCGACGCGTCTTTGCCCGTTCTACCCGTGAGCCTGGCCCCGAAGCTGATGAGTGCGGCCAGCCCCACTCAGTGTGACGGGCAGCATGCGTGGCTGTAGCATGCAGAGGATGCGGAGGCGGAGAGGGGCATGGAGGAGGATGAGCAGGCATAGGTGCAGCATCCGGAGACAGCAGCAGGAGGTCCCGTGGCAGGGGGTCTAGACCTGGGGTTCACGTGAACACGTCGCGGTGGGAGGTTTTCGGCTCTCTGTTGGCCCTCACTGGGTCCCGATAGTGTCAAACAAGTGTTCAGGATGAAGATCCGGTCCAGGGGAAGGGATCTTCGGGTCTTTGCGGGGGCTGTTTGGGCCCTCTCAGGGCCTCTGGATGAATCCCTGGGGGCCAGTTGGGGATCTCCAGGCCGTCGTGGGCGCGATGGTTGTATTGGTTCGAGAAGGGGATCGAATACATGATCGATTTACCTGAACATTGATTCTCCCGTCGAGTGTACGCCACACACGCAGAATGCTTCGTAGGTCTACGGAGCATTCTACGTATTCTTCGCAGATCCGACAGAAGATGCACTTTTCGGGTAAAGCAATCATGTAGTCGATCCCCCACTCGATTTGTCTCTCCTGAAGAGGCTTGGCAGAACTATCTTGCTGCTGTCCAGTGGGGTCCCGAGGCCGTCTTGGCGCCTTCTTGGGGCCGTCTTGGGCACCTGATGCTGTCTCGCGGTGGTTGTTGGGCGGCGCCTGCTACTTCATCCTCTCCTGTCCTGTCCTCTCCTCTCCACCTTGCCAATGTGACAGGGCTCATTTCAACTCCTCCGACTCGGTTCGATGTCGTCCCGTTCCGGTCCTATTCGAATTTTGATTCTTATTATGATGCCGATTTCGCAATGGAGGTTTTACCAGCCTGCCGATTCCCGCCCATTCGGCTTCTCACCCGATTTCAGCCGATCCGATTCGTTTCGATCGCCGATCCGACTCATGGATTTGATTCTGGGCTCTCCCACTCTCCTTCTTGCCCCCTGTGAGCAGTTTGGAAACTACGGTCGGACCGAGGTATAAGATCGAGGTCGGTTCGAGGGTACCTTGATGATCTTCGTGCTTGTTGGATGTCCTATTCTAAAGCGAGCTGAGGGACGTAAGGAGTGGAAGCGAGCGTGCGCCCGCGGCCGCATCGGCTCAAGCGGCCGGCCGCCCAAATATGACTGTACCTCACTGCGAGGCACACAATCGCTATCGAGACCAAAAGGATCTTCCTATTGCTTAAGATGGCACATCCTCTCCTACTGGGACTATCGTTATTACGGTACAACAGAGCTGGAGCTTGGTTTCTCCTAAAGCGAAGCTGCTGGCTGGGCCTCCCAGCCCCCGTCAAACTTGGTAGCGGAGCTGGCCTATGGTGGTCAGCTCGTGCTCTACTCCTCACCCTCCACGGCACTATCTGGTGGACTACGGACATGGTGGAACATCAGGGTGCAGTGGGTTTGCGCGGAGGAATGTACATAGCTACGCAGTACCGCAAGGACACTTGCAGCGATACCTCTGCTCAAGCGGAGGTCTCTTACTTACATCCTACATCCATGCGCTTCTACACTCCTGAAGTCCACCCACCTACGCCAATTGGGAATATCGTCGAAAATATAATGCATGGAAACATGCGATATGAAATACTGCCTCCTCCGACCCCGCGCAGATTTACGACTACGCAACGGAATTCCCAACCGACTATATCCGACTACGACTTACGAGGCCATTGGATTGGTGTTATTATTTTTGGGCTCGCATGGGTCGCTATCGGGTGTGCGGTAGGACATATGCGTGGCGGAGACGACACGAGAACGACCGGCCTTCATTGGGACCCAGCCGGTCAAGTACCTTTTCGCGAATTCGTCCGCGAAGTACATGCCTGGATCAATGTGACCACAGGCGATATGACGCCCTCCCGGCAGGCTGCAGCTCTGCAGCGAGGTTTGGGAGGTCGCGCACGGACCATAGCCATGATAATCTCTCCAGCAGTTGTTAATTTTGGCGTCAACATAGGTGGCCGCAACACTGACGGCGTCATCTACATCATGATCCTCTTAAGGACGAAGTTTGAGAACTTAGAAGCGGAGCGCCAATTCAAACTCTGGTACGGCTCTCATTGATTTCCGGGTCCATGCGGGCGAACGTATAGACCAGACGTTAGCACGGTTTGAGATAGCCCGCTGCGAAGCTGAAACAGCCGGCTTCAACATCCCCAACTTCCAAGTCCTAACAGTGATTCTATGTAGAGCCCTTGGAGTGAGGACATCGCGCGCGCAACAACTCCTGCAGCCTCTAAACCACCATATGCCGAGAGACCAACAACAATTTTACGCTCTATTTGAACTTATGAGGTCATATGCTCACATTGCAGAGAGAACCCCCGGCAATATTGGTGGCATCTTTAGTCGCAGCCACCGACCCGAGACCTTCCACGTGGAGGCAAACGCAGGGCAGCCTGCCAACAACGTCTGGAATGCTGATCCACAACCAACTGAGACCAGTACACTGCTGGCTCAGAATGGTGGAGCGGTCTCGGGGTCGCAAGACTCCTGGGCAAAGCTTCGGAGACCGCCCGACGCGGTCTCCCCCATGCGAGCCATGACCCTACTGGGCTCAGCGGGGAACCCGCCGAATCCGACTCCGGTACGGATGCATGTGCGTCTTCAGATGGCGAAGCTGCCGCCCTTGATTACTCTGATATGCCTACATTCCTTACTGAAGAGCAATAAGCTCAATTTTTATTCATAGGCCATCAAAAACACAAGCGTCGCTGGCGGAGATTCATGAAGAAACCATTCCGAAAGGTAAGGCGTATCGTGCGACGATCACTTAAACGAAAAGGCAAGGGTCGAAGTACAGGTAGAGGTCAGCGTCGGCGATTGCATGGTGGGGGCGCATTTGCATTCTTTGCATCTCTTACTGGACCTCAGTGCGAAGAAATGTCGGTGCTGGCAGAAACCGCAGGCACGCATCAGGCAACGGAAAAGGACGACAGGGAAAGCCAAATTATACCAACGGTAAAACTAAGGAGTGCGACATATGCCACAGCGCACAACGTTTCCGACGCGAATGCCCTCAAGATGATGGAAGAGGCAGGGGTCCGTCAATGCGTCCGGTTCAAGCAGGTTCCGACATGGAGTATGTTGTTTTTTTTTAAGTTGCTCCCGCCGATGGCTCAGTCACAGTTGTTAATTTCATGGCTGCAAGATATCTCGGCGCCAGTATGGCCCTCAAGAATTGCGCCGACGAGCTGTTTGAGGAGGTGTTTATTTGTCAGAACGACATGTACTTGGCAGAATGGTTGGGTATGCCCATCGCGGGGCAACCTGCATATATTGAGTTTGTCTAGAACTTCCACGCGCCCGCTGAAGGAGATTTTGGCGTGGCGGGGGCGCCCGCGGAATCAGAGTCTACCGTTCCTGCGACGGACGAAGAGATGCAGGCGATGCTTTATCCTCGGGCGATTGGAAATCCGACGGGCATGGAATTAATCGATGGTGATCTTCTGCGGGGAATCCCGCGAGACGCTGGTGATCTATCTGGGAGTATTCAATATGAGCTTGTCCTAAGGAAGAATTTCAATCCACTCTTGTTGCTTCAGATCGGTCCGTGAGCCGCCAGGGGCGATCGACAAGCCGCCCAGTCTGGAGGAAGAAGACTTATCTCGACGACGACGAGGACGAAGAGCGGGAACATAGTGGCAGCATGATGCGTCGCGGTCGGGTTCCCAGTCGCACGCCAGATCGCACGCGTGCCCGCCCCAGTGGTGTTCGCTCTAGCGGTCGTCGGCGTCCTTATCCTCCTGATGCGGGGGCCCCAAAGGCCCCGCCATGGCAGGCTAACCGACCTAGCGCCCCCCCAAGGAGCGAGCGTCTGCGGGGGCGCCCGCCTCGAGACGATCAACCGCGAGAAGAAGAATCTCAAGCAGGTAGGATCCGGCGCCTTGCTGGTTACACGGATGCCAGATTGGCTCGTCAGTGCGCGCCCCTAGGTCAGATGCAATGCTGGCTGGATCAGGGTTGGAATGCGCATCAGATCCGGCACTGGTATTCTCTTCGCGAGACCAAGCGAGACGAGAAAGGTAAGATCATGCGCTCGACAGGGGCAGGGCCTGTTTAATCACAAGATAAGATGGTCACGCGCAACCTCAAGAGGGCTATTATCGAGGAACGGAAGCTCTACATAAACGTCTGTTCATGTCCCGAACACGCTGACCATAGGCTTGGCTGCCCCATGAGACGCCCACCAAGATGCCCGAACTTTCAGGACACCGTGGGTTTGGTCTCATGGTGATGGTCGGGGTCGCTGTGCCGACCCCAATGCAACGCCATGTGAGGGGCAGAGAGCGACTGCGACCGCGCCGCAGCTGATGACGTAGCCCGCGCAAATTTCGTATGGAAGAATTTGATACCTACTCATTATTTGGCGCAGTTCGATCGCGATTGGCGCGCAGGGGAACTTGCCGATTACGAATCAGAAGAATATCAACCATAAGTTGATGAAGATGAAGATGATGAGATGGCTGAAGAAGTTGGTCCCAGACGCGGCCCCTGAAGGGCGCGCGTCGGACGGTTCGGGTATTGCGGACGCTGCGTGTCAGACGAAAGCTCCGATCGGTCCCAGGTGTGTTGTTATTGGGAAGATGGATCTCTCCCCTGAGAGGCGGATTGCTTACCGTGCTCAAGGTGTGGGCTGGATAAGGGCAAGCATAGTCGAAAGACGCAGCGCCACTACATACCTTCTCATTGGTAAACAAAATGCCACTATTAAGAACATGGCTTTCAGGTCACCAGATGAACGCGATTTGAACCCTGACCGAGGTCCCATGCGTTATGGGCCAGGGGCACAGGCAGGGGCCACGGCTAAGGCAACTCCTAAGCCGAAGCCAGAGGCGTTCATCGATATTCCTCCATCTCCGGATTCATCAAGTCCATCGCTGGGTTTTGATCAGCTCAGACCTAAAAGAAAGAAGAGGAAGAGCCAGGATGGGTGCCCGCGCTGGAAGGACGAACAAGGGATGCTTCCTCAACGAGGCGTAGTACTGAAAAGCTACTGGCCACCTCGCCGAAGGGCGCCATGAATGGCTCCCAGGGATAAGACGGTCGAGTCTTACAACATCAAGGAAAAGACACGTCAGGTCTTCGACATCAGTACCCCGACCGGAACTCCTCGGACGCCCAGGGGAACCGCTGGCGTTGCCATGCCGGCGGCGAGCGCGCCGGCACCTGCCGCGCCAGTGGCAGCTCGACGTTCCGCGGGGCAACCTGCTCAGAGTTCCGCGGGGCAACCTGCTCACAGTTCAGCAGGGCAACCTGCCCTCGCTGTGGAGATGCCAGTGGGATGCCGAGAGTACTAGGCCAAGTTGCGCACGTCCAATCGTGAAGATCAGCCCAGCATGCCATCCCCAGATTGATGACGGGTCTGATCGATGCATGGTTGTGCAGTGCGACCGCGTGGACACTGCCGTTCATCATGGCCCGGAATCGCATGCGCGCCAGACAGTGCGCGACATTCTGCGTGAACGCCAAGCACTCGCGCTCGACTCTGAATGGGAATATCTGACTGGGATCCTCGTATCAGAAGTGTCACAACGCCGAAGGTCAGCTATGAGAAGCAACGTCAGATCTCAGAGTGGCTGACGACTGCCCTTTGTCACAACCTTTTTCCTGCAGGTCGTCTTTCGGACAGATTCCTGCTGGAAGTGCCATCCTGCGATGAGTGCGACGGATGGGCAGAGTTATCGCAGTTGCTCAACAACTGACCAGCTGAAGGATATGAGAACTATCACTACAAGCGCCTGGAGACCGTGCGCCACAAGCTCCAGGATCAACGCTGGGCGTGCCAGGCTTTAGCTGTGCTGGACCTCATGGGCAAGGTTGATGACGCGGGAATGCAGAAGAACAGGCTGCAGCTCAAGAGGATGAAGTACTCTTCCGAGAAGCACGACACGTATTTCATCCGTCCAAGGGCCGGACGCAGCAGCCCTGGAATAAAGTGCCCTGAGTCATTATCTATGAGAATTTCGGATTTGACCGTTCCAGGTGCACCCTGTTGTTTCATTCATGGAACTCAACGGGAAAGTATCCTAATATACATAGTGTCGGATTGTCATGCCGCGCCGATGACGCCAGCAAGAAGAGGGGCAGTCTGTCTGTGCATGGTTGCCCATGCCTTCCTGCTGACAATCGAATCCAGTCTGGTCTGCGCCCTGATTCCGAGGTGTTGGTCATGGTTAGCTTGGGGAACGTGCTTCGGGACAACGTGCCGATTTGGCGCTCAGCCACTGACGTCGTCATGTCAGCGGGCCATGACGGCAGGATGCCTCCGACCCATGTCGTCCAGCTGATAGGCATTCTGCCCAAACGCTATTGCAGGTGCAATCGTGTGGGAAAAATATGGGTCAATCCCTTATACTTTCGAGATAACAATCAGCCGTGTCAGGGTGGTAATATTTCCATCGAAGAGATGTACGAATATCGTAAGGACGCATCATCTTTGAAAGATTGGTTTATCCCAGAGACCCCCTACAATTTGAAGTGCCCCGACCCGGCCGCCATTCAGGCAGTTGAGTTCACAGCGGTGCTCCTGACTCAGGGCGCGTATCACGCGGGGGCACCTGCAAGGGGATCTGATGGATCATGGATACAGGCTCAGAACGCGGATGTGGCAGGTATTATTTCAAGCGCGCCCTCGGACGCGCTGCGCGTCAACGGTCCGTGGCGTGCTCATGTACAACAACTAGCAGTACCCGCAGGGCAACTGCCTTCATATGCTCCAACGAGCAGAGCTACCACGCCATTTGGTACTCCACAGAGTGCTGGGAGCAGAAACAGCCTACAGGCGAGGCTCCAAAGCATCCGAATGGACCTGGGGCTCTATCAGGCTTTACAGGCGACATCGCCATTTGCATCGCCACGTCCACATGCGGGGCAAGCTGCTTTTCCTGACCAGTATGCTGTACAGAGAACCGAGAGTTTGATTGGTCAGCAAGCAAGAATGGATGTACCGGCAGATGCGTGAAGCCGCCCAGAGTATGCGTAGGGATGGCATTGACCTCCCTAGCGCCAACTGGACGCCGCCTTGGGAGTATGTTCCGGATCCAAATCCATCACCGGACAACCCCCATCGGTTTGGGTACGTGCCAGCATTCTTCAGTCATCCGACATACGATCCAACGGCTGCTGACCGTCCAACAGCAGCTTCATTGGACTACCCACTTTGTCCTGACTCACGCTCAGGTAAGTGGCATTCCCCGAGTGGGAACACAGCCCGAAAACCCGTATGTTCGGGCGACGGCCGACGACTTCTACCAGTCTCAGTTGACGCGTGGCTCAGGGTATGCATCAGGCGTGCCAGGCCAGATCCCTCACTATGGGTATCTGGCCGCCCCCATGGATCAGGCCCCAGGCCTAGTATTGCCATCGACCATGGGGGGCTGCGCCCTGAGATCCTGGCCATGCATGAGGCGCAGCAGGCCAACCTGGCGATGCAGTCCGCCCGCCAGCGTCGAAACCAGGAGCGTCGGGCCAATGGGGTGCTGAGCCGCGCGGGGCAACATGCTATTTCCACGACAGCAGGGGCGCCTGCGATCAGTCCAGCCGCGCTTGCAGCATTGCAGCTACCAACGGTTTCACCGATTCGATACGAGGCTGGTGAGACCACTCTGGAGCGTCGGGCGCGTATCAGGCCATCGGCAACACCGCCCATCATCAGTGACGGCGACTTCAATAAGTGTGCCATATGCCTGGGCCATTCCATGAACCGCGATAAAGTCTGGGGGCCCCAGTGCGGACACATATTCCACGCACAGTGCTGGGATCGAGTTGCGCATGCTCATGTGGATAGACAGTTGGCTGGGAACATGGAAGGTTCCGCTACTGAGGCCCCCTGCGCCATCTGCAGGGGTGTTCGCCTAATTACTGCCGAGTTCCACTGCGGCCTTGCCGGAGATTAGGAGTCACTCAATCGTCGTGAAGATGTACTCCGAGGGGCGAACGAACTCAGGGACCTCCGTGAAGAGCTCAACCGCGTCACGGCGATGATGGCGGGCAGCGCGGGAGTCTCGGCGACGACGCCGGCGGGGCAACCTGCATCATCAGCCAACGCGGGGCTAGAAACGGAGGCAACCACACCTGCAGGGGCACCTGCTATAGATGCGCCTATGCCACTGGTCGCAGAGATCGCTGACAACGCAGGGACGCCTGCTACATCAGCACCACTTTCGGTGCCAGTTAACGATGCGTGGTTGAGGCGTATGGAGAGGGCTACTGACAGGAGCGCTCAGTGGCTTCAGTCTCCACGCGCGTACATGTCATATGGGCGAGACAGTCGTCCACGCATACAGCGTATGGCAGAGAGCCCTTTTAGCGTGCGTAGGGGCAATAATGCGATATCCGAACGCGACATGCTGCATGCTGTGTTTATGGTAAACACAGATGGCCAAATGGGCATGCGCGCAGATGAGGACACGTTTCTGGACCTGCCCACTACCTCTGCATCACACCCATGCACATATGACGAATATCCTACAGCCTGGATCTTTGAAAGGAATCCTATTGCGGAAGAAAGAGGCTCGCGGATGTATGAACGTATTTACATCTTTGTCACGAAACGACTGGGCGTTGGAGCAGGGGCGCCGCGCAGGCATGCACGGTGCGACATCGTCTGAAGTGCTTGGATTATTTGGTGAACGCCACGCACTAGCCTTGGCAGCTGACAGTGTAACTGTGATAAATGGTATGTTGGCGATTCTTCCGGATATCGGCAGTCATCTTAATATTATTGGTTTAAAGACGGCGCAGACCTTTGAACAGGTATCTCATTCCCACGGACACGCCATCAAGAGGCTGAGCCTGACGAAGAGGCTCTACGTGTCAGGAGTGGGACATGGCGCCGCGATGTGTGATAAGTCCCTGCATTGCAATATTGCGCGCAGAGAAAGGGGAGACCCGGCGGGGGCACCTGCTGTGCCGAGACTTGGCATCTACTCGGCACATTTAGCTGGGGGTTCTTGGGGGAACCTCCGTGCTATCCTGGGTCTGAGGAGCATGTCCAGCATGAGGACCATCCGGACCCTGGAGCAGGGGCACGAGAAGATGATCATCCCTGTCGCGGCGATGTACAAGATCCCACTTGGAAAGGGTGCCAGGGTGCTTGATTTGATGAAGACACCTTCTGGACATCTGGCACTCAAGGCCGACGAGTACGGGAGAGCTACTGAGGATACATGGTCGATGTCGTTTATTACTACGGCCAATCCTCAGTGCGAAGATGATCCATTGCTCGTCAACGAGGCATCTGATCCAGAGCCAACCGCGGGAACACTTGCTATGAGCGCCCATGCATATATGATGTCACAGGATACAAATGGCATTCCATTCTCCATCAACGAGGAGACGTTCGCTTTCGCGATCCAGTCCCTGGTGAATAACACCTTGAAGACTTGACGTCGCAGGAGTGCGTCCTTCGGGACCGACCCTACCTTGGCCGACAACGACTTCGCCCTGCGCAGTTTGCAGGCGACGGTATCTCAGGCCATTTACGAGGAGGGCACGAAGTGGGCGCCGCCCGATGCACAGGCAGGGACACCTGCGGAAGGGGATGATGCCGCTGAGAAGTTTGATATCTTTACTTCGAGCAGCGGCTCTGCAGCGCAGCATGGCACAGGCAGTTGGACGCCCCCATCGCCAAACGAGTGACGGGGGCAGGCGCGTGCCACGGCCGCTCGCGCTTGCTCAGACAGGCCGAACACTCACGTGCTGTCAGCAGACGCGGGGAAACCTGCATTCTTTTTCCCAGGCGCCGACTGTGCGTGCCAGGGGCAGTGGCCAGCCCGGGTGCGCGGCTGCCGCGATCGGCAGTGGGCCCGGCTGTGTGGCCGCTGCAGAAAAAGAAGGATTTATCGCATCGTCCCATGCGAGAAGCTATTGAAAATCTTGATTTACAAGTCATGCGTATGCGTTTCTGCCACTTCGGCCTCAAGTACGACCGCGCTAACGCGTTGCCCAGCGGATCATATCTGCAAATGGTGACTACTTGTACGCGCATCCCGACCAACCTATGGCGATGTACATGTAACAAAGCAGGGAAACCTGCACAACCTACTGAGCATGTCCTAGATTGGTGCGGGCAAGGTGCTCAGAAGGCCGAATGGCGCAACAAGACGCTAGCGATCATGACCGCAATGTTGATCGATCAATTGGATCTACATAAGACGCAGAGAAATCACACACGTGCTGTACATCTTCGCATCCACACTCGAATGAGTAGGTAGAGGAGCTCGAACCTACGTTCAGTCTCCTAAGAATGGCCCCGAGTGGGGCCAGGCTGTTAGACGGGTGACGATGCACCTGGGCGACAACACGATCATCCAATACATCGAGACCCAGGACCAGCCTATCGGGTACAGTTTTAACGCGTCATTACCCAATGGTGTTACCCAAGAATCAGAGGCAGATCTCGAGTCGCATGTTATGGAAGTGGGCTATGCAGAACTACAAGAGGAAAAGGAACTGCTGGAGGCAACTCCACCAGAGGACCTCTTCGCCATACCTACACACATGGTTTCATATCAAGGTGTGCTGATCATTGTAACTGATGAACAGTGGGGACACCCTCCGAAGTGGGGGCGCACTCACGACTCCGATACCGGGGATACGTGCTACGTCCCAATGTGCACCATGGTCGAAGACGACAGCTACGGACTGGACTCATCTGCAAATGGTCGATATGTCGAACTTTGTTTTACGACGGAAATGTCAAAGGTAGTCTTACCCGAACAACAAGATATGATACTAGATGCTGTCCAGGTGGCCGCTATGCGAGTATACGTAACCGCCGCTGCAAAGCGAGCTGTGGCCGTCAAGGAAGACGACCTCCTCGCGAAAGCTGACATCCAGGCGAATTCCGATAAGGTATCGAAGGCCCTCTACACTGATCTCAAGACATGGTTCGACAACAAATGCTTCAGGATGCAAGATATAGCTATAGCGTCGAACATCTAGACTTCGATATACGATTACAAATGGAAGTTTGTGCATAACGAGAAGGGCAAGATGGAATGTACCATCAGATTGCGCTTGGTTCTCCGAGGTGTCATGGACCTTGACAACGTCGACGTAGAAACATTTTCGGGAACGGCGCGACGGTCGAACCAGAGGCTACTCGCTAGCACGGCAGCGTGCAATAAGCTTTGGGTCATTGCTTCCCTCGATATCAACATCGCCTTCCTGAAGGGACTGACCTATCCGGAACTCGCTGAGGCTACTGGTGAAAAGGAACGTGTGGTTTGTTTCGCTCTGCCGCCTGGGTCGGCCACAGTGGTCCGAACCCTCCCAGGATTCGAGCTTTGCGACGAGTCAAAGCACTGCCTGCAGTGCTTGAAACCAGGCACAGGCACCAAAGACGCACCACGGGGTTTCCCATTAAAGCTCAGAAGGACCGGCAGATGTTTCGGTCTCCGACCGACGTCCTACGACGAGGAGTTCGAGACGAGCAACAACTTGCTCACGGCCATATATGTTGATGACATCAATGTGGTTGGTACTGAAGACACTATTGACAAGTATGCCAAGTGTAGAAGATACCTTTGGTCAGTGTAGACTCAACAAGCACACATGCACCAACTGTGCTGTGGTATACACCGAAGATGAGGGCGGCAATGCCACTTTGAGCCGAGATGAATACATCAAACAGTCTTGTCCTATACAACATCCTGAACTGACCGGCGCCGACGCTGACGCTCAGGCAACCAAGGTGGTTGCAGACATGTTCGTCAGCCTCAGGGGTGCGCTTGCGTATGCACTAATCACTCAGGTGTGGTTGATGGTGTATGTTGTCTGTCTACAACGTGTCCACCAACCGACCAACATCCAAATGAGACGACTGAACGCGATCACCAGGAAGCTACAGGCCTGCCCAACACAGATCGTCTACCAGGCGATGAATCTTACGGGCGAGGTCGGCCTGCATAGCGACTCGAGATACCGACGCCTGAGTGGAGACGCCGATGACGACGTCAAAAGCTATGGTATTCGCGGGGCAAACCTGCTACGACGTGGAAGCACGTCATCCGAAAAGCCTGTCGTTCATTTGATTGATGCGCACTGCAAGTCTCATCGTTTGCAGGACCGCTCGAGCTATTAAGCAGAGACACTAGCAGCAACCCATTATTTGGAGGACTGTTATCCCACGACTGTGACTCTGCGCGGGCTCCATGCAGGACCGCTCACGCCCACTCAGTTGAAAGATATACTTGGGTTGGGTGGCCTGAGCATCAAGGTCGCCTTGACCATAGATGCTGAGTCTGGTTTTAAGTCCTTGCCAAGCAAAGACTTGAGGAAGCCGACTGGGTGTACCCTTTTAGGACACATCTGTAGGATACGACAGATGATGGAGCGTGGAATCGTGCACAGCATCCAGTGATGCGGCGCCGGCGATATGACTGCGGATGGTCACACCAAGGGGAGCATCGACAGAGAAATGCTCCTACACGTCATGGGAGGTATACAGGCCTTCAAGCCTGAGCTGAAGAGACATACTCCATATCGGGCCGGCCAGACATCATGTTCTGACGCCGCCTGATGAGTGCGTCAAGTACGGAACTGTACAATCGAGGCAACTTGCGAGCGGGTCCACCTTCTTTTTGGCCCGCTTTCTCGTCTGTCCTTGCGTACATTCGCTGCTGTGCCTGCTGTATAGTGGCGACGGGCTCACGCTTCGTTTCCCCCCCCCGACTCTAAAGCGAGCTGAGGGACGTAAGGAGTGGAAGCGAACGTGCGGCCGCGGCCGCGTCGGCTCAAGCGGCCGGCCGCCCAAATATGACTGTGCTTCAGTGCGAGGCACACAATCGCTATCGAGACCAAAAGGATCTTCCTATTGCTTAAGATGGCACAGCCTCTCCTAGTGGGACTATCGTTACTACGGTACAGCAGAACTGGAGCTTGGCTTCGCCTAAGGCGAAGCTGCTGGCTGGGCCTCCCAGCCCCCTTCAAACTGTCCTAGTGCATCCTGAGGGAGGGTGCCTTCGAATGTTTTTTACTTAACAGCGAAGACAAATAGGTTTCTAGTAGTGTCGAAAGAGAGCATCATGACTCCCCAATGGGGTTCTGGGCGGCATCCGGACAGGGATCCGCGGAAGTCGTATTAAGCAAACAGTTGCACACTTCGTGGTCTTCGAGGTCCCAGAACTCCATTCCTGGGCATGATTTTGAATGCCCAAAGCCAACTGTAGGCCACTTCGTGGTCTTCGAGTTCCCAGAATTCCATTCCAGGGCATGATTTTGGGCGCACCCAACTGTAGGCCACTTCGTGCTCTTCGACTTCCCATAACTCCACTCCTGGGCATGACTTTGAATGCCCGGAGCCAGCTGTAGGCCACCTCGAGTTCTTCGAGTTCCCAAAATTCCACTCCCGGGCCACATTTTGAATGCTGAGGCAGGCTGAGGCTGAGGCTGATGCAGGCTGAGGCTGAGGCAGGCTGAGGCCGAGGCTGAGGGCAGACTGAGGCTGAGGCTAAAGCAGGCTGAGGCTGAGGCTGAGGCAGGCTGAGGCTGAGGCTGAGGCAGGCTGAGGCTGAGGCTGAGGCTGATGATGGCTGAGGCTGAGGCAGGCTGAGGCTGAGGCCGAGGCTGAAGGCAGACTGAGGCTGAGGCTGAAGCAGGCTGAGGCTGAGGCTGAGGCAGGCTGAGGCTGAGGCTGAGGCAGGCTGATGCTGAGGCAGGCTGAGGCTGAGGCTGATGCAGGCTGAGGCTGAGGCAGGCTGAGGCTGAGGCCGAGGCTGAAGGCAGACTGAGGCTGAGGCTGAGCAGGCTGAGGCTGAGGCTGAGGCAGGCTGAGGCTGAGGCTGAGGCAGGCTGATGCTGAGGCTGAGGCTGAGGCTGAGGCTGAGGCTGATGCAGGCTGAGGCTGAGGCAGGCTGAGGCTGAGGCCGAGGCTGAAGGCAGACTGAGGCTGAGGCTGAAGCAGGCTGAGGCTGAGGCTGAGGCAGGCTGAGGCTGAGGCTGAGGCAGGCTGATGCTGAGGCAGGCTGAGGCTGAGGCTGAGGCTGATGCAGGCTGAGGCTGAGGCAGGCTGAGGCTGAGGCTGAGGCAGACTGAGGCTGAGGGCTAAAGCAGGCTGAGGCTGAGGCTGAGGCAGGCTGAGGCAGTCTGAGGCTGAGGCTGATGCATGCTGAGGCTGAGGCAGGCTGAGGCTGAGGCCGAGGCTGAAGGCAGACTGAGGCTGAGGCTGAAGCAGGCTGAGGCTGAGGCTGAGGCAGGCTGAGGCTGAGGCTGAGGCAGGCTGATGCTGAGGCAGGGAGGCTGAGGCTGAGGCTGATGCAGGCTGAGGCTGAGGCAGGCTGAGGCTGAGGCCGAGGCTGAAGGCAGACTGAGGCTGAGGCTGAAGCAGGCTGAGGCTGAGGCTGAGGCTGAGGCTGAGGCTGAGGCAGGCTGATGCTGAGGCAGGCTGAGGCTGAGGCTGAGGCTGATGCAGGCTGAGGCTGAGGCAGGCTGAGGCTGAGGCCGAGGCTGAAGGCAGACTGAGGCTGAGGCTGAAGCAGGCTGAGGCTGAGGCTGAGGCAGGCTGAGGCTGAGGCTGAGGCAGGCTGAGCTGAGGCAGGCTGAGGCTGAGGCTGAGGCTGATGCAGGCTGAGGCTGAGGCAGGCTGAGGCTGAGGCCGAGGCTGAAGGCAGACTGAGGCTGAGGCTGAAGCAGGCTGAGGCTGAGGCTGAGGCAGGCTGAGGCTGAGGCTGAGGCAGGCTGATGCTGAGGCAGGCTGAGGCTGAGGCTGAGGCTGATGCAGGCTGAGGCTGAGGCAGGCTGAGGCTGAGGCCGAGGCTGAAGGCAGACTGAGGCTGAGGCTGAAGCAGGCTGAGGCTGAGGCAGAGGCAGGCTGAGGCTGAGGCTGAGGCAGGCTGATGCTGAGGCAGGCTGAGGCTGAGGCTGAGGCTGATGCAGGCTGAGGCTGAGGCAGGCTGAGGCTGAGGCCGAGGCTGAAGGCAGACTGAGGCTGAGGCTGAAGCAGGCTGAGGCTGAGGCTGAGGCAGGCTGAGGCTGAGGCTGAGGCTGAGGCTGAGGCTGAGGCTGAGGCTGAGGCTGAGGCTGAGGCTGAGGCTGAGGCTGAGGCAGGCTGAGGCTGAGGCTGAGGCAGACTGAGGCTGAGGCTGAGGCTGAGGCTGAGGCTGAGGCTGAGGCTGAGGCTGAGGCTGAGGCTGAGGCTGAGGCTGAGGCAGGCTGAGGCTGAGGCTGAGATGAGGCTGAGGCTGAGGCTGAGGCTGAGGCTGAGGCTGAGGCTGAGGCTGAGGCAGGCTGAGGCTGACTGTGCTTGAGGCTGAACTGCGACTGCCGTTGCCACTGCGACTGTCATCGCGAATGCGACTGCGACTGCGAGAACAGCAGAATTCTACAACTGGATTTTCATCTGAATCTTGAGGGGAATGCTTCCAGATATGCTCCTACACATCGCTGTTAGGTTGCTTTGCCGGGATAATGTTGTTTTGTGTGTTTTGGCCAGCGGAGGGCCTCACCTCCTTGGAGGATGTTCTTCTGTCTTGCAGTCGGAACCAGGTGCAATGTCGAGGTCGGGTCGGGGAGGGTACCCTCATGTTCGTCGTGCTTGTGGTCCGTGGCCATGTTGGTTCAAGGCTCAGAACATTCTTCCTGTGTGTCGCAACTCATCCACGTTCGAACACTCTCCTGTCGCGTTGCCCTCTGGGTGCCATCTACCAGCCATGGGTGCCTGCCACTCGGCGCAGGGACCGGCTGCTGCCTGCAGCTCCTCCGAGGGCCCAGATGGCTTGAGCAAGGGGGCCCAGGTGTGCCCAGTGACCAACGCCTCGGGCACGTGCCCCGTCCAGGCCAGCTCTGGTCCATCGCCTCGGGCTCGTGCCCCCTTCAAGCCCGCCGACCAAGCCCCCCGACCGTGCCCCCTCCAGGCTGCCGTGTCGGCCGCTGAGGCCGCCATCGGGCAGCCTTCGGTCAGCGACCGGAAGATGCTTCTCTCAGAGCTTCCAGAGGCACCCCAGCTGCTGGCCTCGAGGCGCACGGTGTCCGACATGGATGAGATCCGCCGGCTTCGAGGCGCACGCATGCCGCTGAGCGCAGAGGACATCGTCGTGGTCAAGGGTGCGTGGAATCGCACCCTTGCCTTCAAGGATGCCACCATGGAGGCCATGGTCTACCGCTGGATCCACCTGGACCCGCAGATCTACGAGGTACTGCGGCTCAAGTTCGATGAGGTGGCGCACGACATGTTCCAGATGATCGACAAATGTGCCCGCGCGCTGGACCGGAGGACGGAGGTCCACGGCAGGGAGAGCTACACAGCCGGCTTCCCGGCTTGCGTGACGCGGGACTTCGGCGACGACCCCTGCGGCATCATGTCCCACTACACGCTGATGGGCATCCGGCCGAAGCACTGGGCCTTGCTAAAGGAGGCCTTCATGTTCGCCATTCGGACCCACAACCCATACCTCTACAAGGATCATGACGGGGTGGACTTGGAGATGGGCGAGGACGGCGCCATCAGCCGCTTCTTCCACATCCACGTCATGCAGAAGGCCCATGACGTCTTCCAGAAGTTCGTCGACACGCTGCAGTCCCCCGACGCCGTGGTGGTGCAGCGCCAGGCCGCGGCGCTCCAGTCCATGCGAGGCTTTGGCGATGACTTCTACCAGAGGCTGCTGACCAACTACCCAGAGCTTGGCGACGACTTCCCACACGCGGACATGGACCATTTGACTCTGCACCTGCAGCGGACGCTGCAGGTCATCGGCAAAGCAGAGTCATTTGGCGCCGGCGTGCGCGAAGCCATGATGTCCGACGCCTTCTCGAAGCTCGCGCAGGCGCTCCAAGAGGCCATGATCCCGTCCGAGACCTTCCCCAAGGTCGGGGGTGTTCTGCTGGAGACCCTGAGCGACAGGTTCGAGATGAGCAAGGGCGTCCTGGACATGTGGGCGTTCTTGTTCACGTACTGCGCCACGGTCGTCTCCGTGCGGATGGCTGTCGGGAAACGTCTGTACGCGGAAGCGGAGGAGTTCTTCTCGGTGCTCGCTAAGGAGGAGGAGTGGACCCCTGCCATGTTCGACTTCCGCATGAGCCAGGTCCGGAGTGAGATCGCCATCAGCGGTACCTACAGGCACACCACCCACGAGCTACAGGCCGGCGCCAGGCAGGCCTGGCGCAACTCCGCGAAGTGTCCTGGCCGAATCGCGTGGGACACGCTGGTCATCCGCGATTGCAGGCACGTGACCTGCGCAAAGCAGATCTTCGATGAGTGCGAAGAGCATCTGAAGGTCGCCGCTGGAGGAGGCATCGTGCAGTCCACGATGACCGTCTTCGCGCCCAAGAAGCCGCACGAGCAGTGGGGCATTCGCTTCTGGAACCATCAGTTCTGTAGGTACGCCGGCTACGCGCAGGAGGATGGCAGTGTCCTTGGCGACCCCGCCAACGTCAAGTTTACGGAGATGGTGATGAAGACGTTTGGGTGGAAGCCGCCGACGAAGCGGACCAAGTTTGACCCCCTGCCGCAGATTGTGCAGCTCCCGGGCCAGGACCCGCAGATGTGCGAGCTCCCGCGCAAGCTCTTCTGCGAGATTCCCATCACGCACCCCGAGCACCCCAAGCTCGCGAAGCTGGGCCTGAAGTGGACCTCCCTCCCCGCAATCAACAACTTCACCATGCGGATCGGCGGGGTGGACTACCCCTGTTGCCCCTTCAACGGCTGGTTCGTCGACCTGGAGATCGCCCGGAATCTGGTTGAGCGCTACGGCGTCGGCCCGGAGGTCGCCAAGATTTGCGGCTTCGACACCAGCTCGAACTCCTCTGGTTGGCGCGCCATGGTGCTGCAGAAGATGAGCGCCGCGGTGACCCACTCGTTCCAGAAGTCGCGGTTCAGCATCGTGGACCACTACACTTGCTCCCAGCAGTTCTTGACCCACGTGGACAGGGAGAAGCAGTGCGGGCGAGAGGTGCCCGCGCAGTGGAGCTGGATCGGAGGCTTCCTCGGCGTGCATTGCCCAGCGTGGCATTACGAGATGCGCGACTTCTACCTCCGCCCACAGTTCCACTACCACTGCGACAGGTGGGTGGTGGAGGACGCGTCGGGCCTGGAGGGCTCCAAACTGACCGAGAGCCACGTGTCTCTCCAGGACCGCCCCCTACAGGACGACCCTCGCAAGGTCTTGATCGTCTACGCCAGCACCACCGGCACCGCGGAGCAGTTTGCCAGAAATACGGCCAAGGAGCTCGGATTGGCGTACGGGCCGTGGGTGATGGAGTTGAACTCCCTGGGCGAGAAGATGGTCCAGAGGTTCACCCACATCGTCTGCTTCATCGCGACCTTCAACGACGGCGCCGCCCCACAGAACGGCGCCGCCTTCCCAGACGTCCTGCCTTTCCCGCTGGTGAGCAAGAAGACCGGGCAGCCAATCAGGTGCGCGGTGATGGCGTTGGGCAGCACCATGTACCCCGGCTTCTGCGCCTTCGGCAAGAAGGTGAGCAAGACGCTGGAGGCAGCGGGGGCCGCGTGCTTCGTCCCCACGGCGCTGGCGGACGAGTGCAAGGACCAATCGGCGGATTTCCAGAAGTTCCTGCGCGCCCTTCGCTTCGAGCTAGAGCCGCGCCAAGCGCTGGCGGGCACGGTCGAGTCCTGCCTCGCCGTCAGGCTGGGGGAGCCGCGCGTTGGCACCGCGGAGGCCTCTGAGCTTGGCGAGGTGAGGGCCCACAAGCGGGCGGAGGTGGTGGAGTCCACGCCGTTGCTGGCAAACACTTCGGAGGAGCGGTCCACGCGGCGCATCCGCATCGACATCTCGCGCTGCGATGGCATGAGCTACCGCGCCGGCGGTCACCTCAGCGTCCTGCCCCGTAATCCGCACGACGAGATCGTGAGGCTCGCGCTGGAGCTGGGCATCAAAGAGGAGAGGCTGCACGCGAGGCTCGATGCCACCATGGTGGAGGGGGAGGATCAGTATCCGGCCGAGCTGGGGTTCCAGCCGACGACGCTGTACGACGCGCTGCAGTGGCACCTGAACATCACTGTCCGTCCAGCGAGCCTGCCGCGCATTCTGGGCATGGTGCGGGACGCCGGCGGCATGGCCGCAGAGGAGCACCAGGAGCTAATGCAGCAGGACAGCGAGATGGTCGCCGAGCAGTTCTGGTGGTTGTCAAGCCTCCTGCACGCCTTCCCACGGGCGAAGGGCAAGATCACGCTCGGCGCCCTCTTCGGCGCGCGGCCCTTGCAGTTCCCGAGGCTGTATTCCATCGCGAGCAGCAACGTGGTCAGCCCCAGCGTGGTCGAGCTCTGCGTGGGCCTCGTCTGCGTTGGCAGCGGCCGCGGGCTGGCCTCCGGCTATCTGCACTCGCTGCAGGTGGGCAGCCCTGTGTGGGTGTCCGCGCTCGCCTCGTCCTTCGACCTGCCAGAGTCGCCAGAGGCGCCTATGATCATGGTCGGCGCCGGCACGGGCGTCGCGCCCTTCGCCGGCTTTGTCCGGGAGCGCATTCACCACGCGCAGAAGGGCGCGGCTGGGCAGTGCGGCAAGGCCCAGCTCTTCGCCGGTCATCGGTGCAGCGCGGAGACCCTGCACGCCGGCCTGTTCAAGGAGGCGCTCGACGCGTCGGCGCTGACGACGTACGACGTGTCCCTGTCCAGGGAGCCGGGCGTGGAGAAGCGCCTAGTCACCGACGGGCTCCGCCAGTCGGCGCAGGAGGTGTGGGAGCTGATCCAGAGGCCCGATTGCCACTACTACGTCTGCGGCGACAGGCGCATGGCCGACGACGCTCACCAGGCGCTGGTCCTCGCCATCGCCCGTGGGGGCAACATGAGCCGGGCGAGGGCGGTGGCCTTCATGGACGGTATGCGCGCGTCGGGCAGGTACCACCTCGACGTCTGGGGGTTCGTCAAGCAGGGCGGGAAGCGCCGCTCGCTGCAGAACTGGTCCAAGCCGTGGCTGAGTCTCATGCAGGATACAATCGAGGACGATGAGCTGTGGGTCCCACAGCTCGTCGCCCGCGCTTGAGAGAGAGCGATGAGCATTGGTCGCAAGGCGTCCTGGTGGGGGTCGGGAGGACTCGATATCTCGGTGTCTCGATAGGAGGAATAGGAGGAGGAGGACGAGGAGGAAGAGGAGGAGGAGGAGGAGGAGGAGGAGGAGGAGGAGGAGGAGGAGGAGGCGGCGGAGTGCAACGGCCGCGTCTTCGGAGCAACCACAGCTCGTTTGTGGTTTCACAGCAGCCGGTGGTCAACACAACGGCCGCTCATGGTTGCGCCAGGCCAGCTATGCTAGTGCTGGAAATTATGCATGAGTTCAACTCTAACTCTGAACTGGTACACTCTGGGCATGTTGTGCCAGGCATGGCGTGCTGTGCCTGGCCTAACAGATTCAACAAAAGGACGAGAAAGTGTGGGGGGAGGCGAAAAGCGACACCCGCGTATGCGGCACAGACGCAGTTCGAGTGCGGCCTCATAGCAGCCAGGGGCCGACACAACGGCCGCCCAGGTTTGCGCCAGGCCAGCTGTTGCTGTGTGGCAGCTGCGTCGGTGCGAGTGGGTGCCACCATATTCAATATTCTTTTCCCCATCCGCCAAGACGATTGCCTCCTTCCCCGTGTGCGCGCGGGCTGCTGTCTGCGGCGCGGCTTGGTGAGGCGGCCAGCAGCCTTGCGCACCGAGGCACGGATCCTGCCAGGCAAAGCGCACGGAGTGTTTTCCGCCGACTCGTCGGGTTGCGGTTCGTGGCGCCGCCTAGCGCGACGGCCGACAACCCTTGTGCCGGCCCCAGCTTCATGAGCGCCCAGGGGGAGGAACAGCAATCACCACCGCCAGGTACCCGCAGCCCCGCTCCAAGCCAGGCCCTGGTGAAGACGGCGCCCCTGCCTGCCTTGCAGCCGATGTGTGACAAGAACTCGAGGGGGAGGTGGAGGGGGAGGCAGGAGGAGGCGCAGGCGGAGGCGGCGGATTGCGGTGGCCACGCTTTCGGAGCAGTCCACAGCTCGAGTGTGGCCTCACAGCGGCCAGCGGCCCGCGCAGCGGCCGCCCCGAGCTGCGCCAGGCCAGCTGTGCTCTCTGCAGGGGAGTGGCCCTCGCCCAAATTCTATGAGACGCCGCTGGGAGCTGTTTCGCACCGTACCGCTCGGTGCAGCGGTGGACTGGCCCGCGTGCAGTGCCAGCCCGGTTTCAACAGCTCGCGCAAAACAGAAGAAGATGTCTAACACATCTTCCTTGGCGCTCATGGCCTCCAAGGCAGTCCCGAAGATGGGTGAGCTGCTAGGAGCCGTTGGTCATGCAAGCAGGGGGGAGTGCACTTCGTGGGTGCGAGTGCAACCGCTCGCTGCTCCAAGACCTGCCAACACTTCGTGCCACGCTGCTCAATGTCCAGTATCGCCCAGGGCAAGCCACGCACTCGTGTCTTTCTGAGCACTTTGCGGACTGCAAGCCTAGTAGCACTGGAGTACTTTTTCACCGGCTGCGCACGTGTACAGCTACGGATGCTAGTACATTCCGTCGGCTCCCGCCTTTTGCATATGTTTATAGTCGGCGAGGTTCCATCTGCCGTTCTCTCGCCTCTGGCCGCAGAGAGCATAGGTTGGTTTCCCCACGAGTCGGGCAGTTGCGAAAACAGTCTTAGTAACCTGATCATCGGCCGCTTCAGGTTGTCGATGTAGCGTCAGTCTCCGCAGCACGCAGCAATGGGAGTGAGTTTGCGCCTGCTAAGATTTATGCTGATCGGCTCCAGGCCGGGACATACGGCGCCCGCGCCAGTGCCGTTTCACCAGAGCCTGATGCCACGCGTCATCATCAAAGATATGGCCGGGCACGCGTATGGCTGCGGATGCTCGTGCGCACCGTTGGCATCCGTCTTTCGCATTTGACTAGTTGTCGAGGTTCCATCTTCCGTTCACTCGCCTGTGCGGCCGCAGTGGGCATTGGTTGATTCCCGACAAGTCGGGTGATCACGGTAACTTTCTGCCTCGAAAGCTCGTTTGAGGTTGTCGACACAGCATCAGCCTTCACAGCATCAGGAATGGGTTCATGCCCTTGCAGATGTCTTTTGCGCGGCGCCAGGCCAAGACATCCTGCGCCCACGCGAGCTTCCTTTTACTGGAGCCTGCCGCCACGCGTCATCATCAGAGAGATGGCCGGGCGTCTCCAGGCCCTCCCTGCCTACAGGCTCGGAGGCGCCCGCAGGAATGAGAAGCGCCGCGTGAGCGCGGGGATCTGCCCAGCGGGTTACAGCCAGACAAAAAGACGTGCTCGTCGTGCTCGTGGGATGTCCCTTTGTGCATCCTGGGGGAGGGTGCCCTCCAACAGTCTCGTGGCCTCGGGTATAGCTTGGCCGGCGGAGGGCCTCGTGCCCTTGGAGACGGCTGGCCGGCCCTGAGCCCGTCCGCCTTCCAGCGGCGCGCCGCCCCCAGGCAGGCACGAGCAGCTCTCGCCCACCCTCGGCTCGGCGGCGCGCACAGGGGGCAAGGTTCCGTTTGAGGGTCGAGGCTTTCGGGCTCTCTCGGCGGTTTCGGGGCGGGCTCTCGAGGGTTTCGGGCGCTCTGGGCGCTCTAGGTTACAGGTTTTCGGGCGCCGTTTCTCGGTGGTTTTCCAGCTTCGGGGTGCGCTCCAGCAGCTGCGCCTCGCCGAGGGCGTTCTGGGAGTGCCCAGTCGCCCCGAACGGCCACCGGGGAGCGGAGTTAGGACCGAAGAACTACCAGGCGCCCGAGAAGGAGCGGGCCTCCTCAGAAGGCTCGGACGTCCCCCGGTCTTTTGAGAAGTTTTCTGAGCTCTCCCCGGAGACGCAGAGGTCTCCTCAGGAGGCGCGAGCGCTGCTGAGAAGTGGCGCCGCCTCCTGAGAGGGCCTTCTCCTTCTCAGCTCCCCTCTCGCTCGCCGCCGATCGGCGGTGCCAGGCGTACACCTGCCCTCGGTTTCCTGTGCCCGTGGGGGTCCAGCCGCCCCAGGCAGACGCGGACCAGACCTCGCCTTCCCTCGGCGCCGTCAAGCGCACAGGCATCGCTGCTCTCCTGCGCACTCTGGAGGCCCAGCGGAGTGCGGTGGCTCGCAGCTCCCAGCTCGATCTCGCCCCCCCCCGGATGCTGCCACACGTGGAACTCCCGCCGCCGTCGTGAGGTTTCCAGGACGGCCCCAAAGGCTTCAAAAAGCCTCCAAAAACACTCCCAAGAAGGCCCCAAGTGGCAACAACCATTGATTTTCTGCGGGTTTTTGGTGAATTTTGGGGTTTCCTCTTTTCGGCTTCCCGACGCTCCAATACGGCAGCGTCCGAACCCGCCTGGGAGGCTCCAACATCGCCCACCACAACCATCCGAAAGGGCTTCCAGGCAGTCCAAGAGAGCCCCAAAACGGCACAACAGGGGTCAAAGATAGGCGGCTCAAGACGGCCCCAAGACACCCTCCGAAGCATTCCAAATCGTGACCCGGTCGTTCAGGGAGACCGCGGTTGGAGGCAGGGTGGCCCGAGGAAGCCCCCAGAACCTCCAGAACACGCCCAGGAGGTCTCCAGAAGGCCTTAAGAAAGCCTGAAACTTTTGTGAGGCTCCCAGAGGCTCTCCAAGGAGGAGCCTCCGCAAAAAGAGCTGAGGAGGATGGGGAGAATGCGCAGGGTATGGCGAGAATGAGGACAAATAAGCATGGAGGAAGGATAAACATTAACATTATTACAGCGGCGATGCCGGAAGAGGCAACAAGGAGTTATCAGTAAATTGTCGGCTTGACTTTTCTGCCATTCCACCTGCATACCAAACTTCAAGGACCAAGGTACATGGCGCGAAGCACCACTTCAGTCTTACATATATATGTGTATGTATGCATGTATGTATGTATGTATGTATGCATGCATGCATGCATGTATGTATGTAACTATGTATATACATGTATGCATGCATATAGGGATCATACATGCATTTTCATATATTCTTGTACATACATATACACATGTACATGTATATATATATATACATACACGTGCATGCGTGTATATTTCTATATATGTATATATATAGACAGTTTCACACGGATGGTACGTATCAGTGTACTTACACACGTTGACATATACATGTACTCAAGCATGGCGTATTTGTGTACATGTGTGTATATCAATGGATATAAAACTGTTTGTTCGGGGTCCTTGTGGATGACAGTCGCTGGCCGCCTTTTCTTTGTACGCCGGATCCACCGTCGCAGAGATTCTGCGTGGTGTGGTGGCAAAGGTTCCGTAGTTTCTCGCTGGGTTTTCGTTGGGGATGTGCAGACAGGGGTTGGTTCGGGGGACAGTTGGTCTTTTGCAGTCGGGGAGGATTCGTCATTGGCAGTCGGAATTTCGGGATGAGACACAGACTGTTTGTGATTATTGCGAAGGCCTTACGGCCGGTGCCGCCGAGCCTGAAGGGGGACGACGACGACGACGACGACGACGACGACGACGCTGACGTGGGCCAGAGTCCTCATAGATTATGTCGGGGTCTCTTCGGAGCGTTCTCGGAGGCCTCTGGGGGTCAGTTTTTGGGGCCCCTTGGGAGCATTTTGGAGGCCTCTTGGAAGCCTTTTGGGAGCCTCTTGGGGTTTCCTGGAGGCCTCTTGGGGGCCTCCTGGAGCCTCCTGGGAGCCTCTCGGGGCCGAGGGCTCGAAATGTCAGTTTGGTTCCCCTGTCTGGGCACTTGGAGGCCTCTTCGGCCGTCTTGCAGGCGTCTTGGGTCGTGTTCGGGCCCTCTTCGGCCCGTTTCGGGGCCCTCTTGGAGGCCTCTCGGGGCGATCGTTGGAGCCTCTTGGGTCGTTTTGGAGCGTCGGGAAGCTGAAAAGGGGAGAACGCCCAAATCTGTCAAATTAAAGGAAATCAGTGAATTTTGCGTCCTGGGGCCCCCTTGGGAGTGCTCTTCGAGGCCTCTCGGGGCGTCTTCCGGACTTCTGGGCCGCCTGGGGGCCGTAAAGATGTCGTGGACCGAGCGTTCGGCGATTCGGGGTCCTCTCGGACCGTCTTCGGGGCCTCCTGGGGCTCTCCTGGCCCGTCTTGGGCCTTTTCTGGGGCCTGGGCTCCCCCGGGGGGGGGGGGTGGTACTCTCACCCGGGCCCTCCCCAGGACCCCCCCCCTGGCGGGGAAGTGGCCAAAGGGTTGTGGAAGTCGATTAATGGAGAAGAAGCATGCTGCCAAATAATTTGCAGATGTCTAGGCAATGTTTCAAATATGGTTTCAATATGTAGAAACATGTTTGAAACATTTTTAGAACATGCTTTAACACATTTTCGACACATCTTTAGTTCAATGATAGGATTGTTAGAGTGTCTACTGTCATGGCATCCACAACCGAAGGGAGGGGGCCTCCCTTCGATTGAGTTGCGATTGCTCAATCTCGTTCTGGCTGGCGCGCTTAAGGAGGAGGGCCGAGGGAAAGGTGAGGGCGTCGACGGGCCCAGGGAAATGGAAGGAGCGGCGACGGCGACGGCGACGCCGACGGCGACGCCGACGCGAAGACGAGTCAAACGGAACAGCCTCTTCCACACGCCGACAGGGTCGGCGGATTTATTGCTGTCGCGGGAAGTTCTGTGATTGTTTTCCGTCGTTCTTCGCACCATGGCGGAACGCAGGGGAGGCGCTTTGCGCCTCGCGCGTGTCCAACGTGGTGGCGAAATCAATGTTTGCCATGCTCTGCCTTCTTCTCGTCCTCTCCTGCGTCCCTCTCTGCGCGACCGGCTCTGTTGTTGTCCACCGTCGGGCCTTTTGACTTTCCCCGTGCGCCGGTCAGCTCTCGTCAACTCCAACAAGCAGCTCCGCAGGGAGCTGAAGGCTCCAGCCGCGTGTGCGACGCCGCGCCCCCGCCTCCCGAACTCCTGAGGAGGAGGAGGAGGAGGAGGAGGAGGAGGAGGAGGAGGGGGAGGGGGGGAGGGGGGGGAGGAGGAGGAGGAGGAGGAGGAGACACGCCCCCCCCCCCCCGCTTACGTAGATGGTCCCCGCCCCGCAGGCGCACAGAAGGTAAGCGCACCACCACCCTGGGCAGCTCCAGCTCACTTTGTGCCACAGCGCTGTGTCGAACTGTATCGCTTCCCGTCCAGGCCTAGAGGCCACGTGCGCCAGGTTTGGGCCCAAGGTAGGCCTGAGCTGGCCTGTCTGTGCTTTATACATGTCTGTCTATATATATGTATGTGTGTCTGTCTGTCTGTCTGTCTGCCTGCCTGTTTGCCTGCCTGCCTGCCTGCCTGCCTGCATGTATGTATGTATGTCTGTGTGTATGTATGTCTCTGTGTATGTATGTACGTACTTACGTACGTACGTACGTGTGCATGCATGTATGTATATATGCATGTATGCATGTATGTAGGTACGTACGTAGGTAGGTAGGTAGATAGGTATATGTGTATGTATGTATGCATGTATGTATGTATGCATGTATGCATGTATGTGTGTATGTATGCATGTATGTATATATGAGTGTATGCATGTATGTATGTATGCATGCATGTATGCATGCATGCATGTGTGTACGTATGTATGTATGCATGTATGCATGTATGTATGCATATATCTATGTATGTATGTATGTATGTATGCACGTATGCATGTATGTATGTATGTATGTATGTATGTATGTATGTATGTATGTAGGTACATAGGTAGGTCGGTAGACAAATATGTATGTACGTATGCATGCATGCATGTATGTATGTATGTATATATATGGATTTATGCACGCATGTATGTATGTATGTATATATATATATATATATATGTGTGTGTATGTGTGTATGTATGTATGTATGTATGTATGTATGTATGTATGCATGTACGTATGTTTGCATGTATGCATGTACGCATGTATGCATGTGTGCATGTGTGCATGTATGCATGTATGCATGTATGCATGTATGCATGTATGCATGTATGCATGTATGCATGTATGCATGTATGCATGTATGCATGTATGCATGTTTGCATGTTTGCATGTATGCATGTATACATGCATGTATGTATGTATGTATGCATGCATGTACATATTTTTTATATGTATGTATGTATGTATGTATGTATGTATGTATGTATGTATGTATGTATGTATGTATGTGTGTGTATGCATGCATGCATGCATGCATGCATGCATGCATGCATGCATGCATGTATGTATGTATGTATGTATGTATGTATGTGTGTGTGTGTGTGCGTGTATGTATGTAGTTATATATGTATGTATGCATGTGCGTATGCCTAATCATTATGCTTTGTCTTGGTGTGACCATTATCGGACGAGTGTCCAGGCCACTCTACCCGATACGCAGCGACTTACCCAAATTCACCGTCGGATTCCTTGCCTTCCGATCTCTTGCCCAGAAGCCGGGCCAGCAAATTCCCCATTCTTTCTCCCCTCCTCCTCTCTCTTCGCTGCCTGCCTCCTCTCTCTCCATCGTCCTCCGCCCTTCCCGCCCCCGCCCCCGAAGGAGCAGCGGCCCGCCAGCCCCTGGTCCAGGGAGGCGGTGGGCAGGGCTGCCTCGCCGAGAGCATCCCCTGCCCTCTGCCGCCCCCGGCCGCCCTCGGCCGCCTCCGGCTCCCCTGGCGTCGGCAGGCCTCTGAGAGACCGCCGCGCCAGCTGCCCTGTTCTGCCTGTGCCTCCCGGTGGCCGAGCCGCGGCCCCATCGGGAGCGTTGAGACGGGGGTCAATGCAAACGGGGGTCGGCCAGGTCACCAGATCCCGCAGGATCCTGCGAAGACCCCCTCTGGCTGACCCGGGTTAGCGAGCCGCTCGTGGCCGCGAGGCGGCCGCGCATATTGGCTGACCCGAGTTTGCAAAGATCTGCGTTGCATTTTTTTTTTTTGTTGTTCTGCATTGCAGTTTTTGGTTTCCTGCTGACCCGGGTCTGGATTGACCCGGGTCAGAAGATCCCCGGCCCCAGAGACCGCGATCCTGCGAGGGGGGCCCCAGGGCCCGCCTCTCCTGCCTCTGCGGCAGGTGCGTGCCGCGCCGGCGCGGCGGCGACGCCGACGCGTTGCCGGCGTTCGGCGTGGAGCGTCCTCCGGGGGCGCGCTGCGGGCCCCTAGGGTGCAAGAGCCCACAGGGCGATGTCCAGCAGGCCACAGCGGGTCGTGGAGCGGGGGGCCCGAAGCACCAGAAGGGGTACCGACCTTCGGGCACCCACCGTAGGGCACCGACCATCGGGCACCAACCACAGGGTACCATGAAGAGGCCATGAGCCACAGGGCACCAGAGCGCCAACGTCCGACAGTGGCCGAAAGAGCCAGTGCCATCTCACATAAGATATACGCTCAGTGCAAGAACTTCTTGGGCAGGTGTGATCCTTCAGGTGGTTCCCCATGTAGTTTCTAGCTTATTTAATTGTCGGTTTCTGGGGCCTCGCAGGAAGCCTCCTTGGTGTCCTTCTGGGGCTTCGTGAAGCACACAGGGAGCTTCGGCAGACCACAGGAGCACGGCAGACCAGCACGGCAGACCAGCACGTCTTTTTTTATATTGCTTTCGTAACACAGCGCAGCACGGCAGACCAGCACAACACATTACAGCAGCCCCGCAGATAACCATGCACGCACGCAGACGCACATACTCCACGCACGCAAACGGACGCGCAAACGCGTGCACCCCAAGACAGACCTGCGCAGCAGGCTAACGCAATGGAGTATACCTCACAAGCGCAGTGGACAAAACGACTTTTCTCAGTCTTGTCCAGTCAGGTTCCTGGTAAGTTTCCGTTTCGTTCGAGACGTCCTCACACAAACGGCTTTGAAGTGGGCTCCGAATCAACATCATCCTGGAACCGCTTTTGGAAGGGCTTACAGTTGCCCAAAAGGTCCCCTGGAGGACCCAAAGAGTGCCCCAGGAGGCCTCCAAGAGAGCCTCAGGAGGCCCCCAGATGGCCCAAGACAGTCCGACATGGCGTCAAGGCGCCTCAGAGAGCCCCCCTCTAACCCTACGACACGCCCAGACAGCCCAAGCAGACCCCAGTTGTCCCCAAGAGGACCCCGACAGCGCCCCAAGAGGCGCCCAGGATGCCCCAAGCTAGTCCCAGATGGCCCCAACAGCTCCCAGGGTAGCCTTTGAAGATCACGAGGGCCCCCTTTTTTCGACGTCCTTTTCCTCGAGCTCCTTTCCGTCCTCCTGCGTCGTCGTCGTCGTCCTCCTCCTCCTTCTCCTGCTCCTCCTCCGCTAGGTTCCTTCTCGTACTCGTCCTCCTCCATGTCATCCTCCTCGTCCTCGTGCTTGTCTTCCTACTTGTTGTCCGCATGCTCGCCTCCAGGAGGCCCCCAGACGGCCCGAGACGGCCCAAGATGGCGCCAAGACGGCCTGAGAGAGCCCCCACAGAACCCAAAGACACGCCTAGACAGCCCAAGCAGACCCCAGTTGTCCCCAAGGGGACCCCGACACGCCCCAAGAGGCCCCCAGGATGCACCGAGATAGCCCGGGACGGCCCCCAGTGTAATTAGCCTTTAAAGATCACGAGGATGCCCCCCTTCTTCGACGTTCTTTTCCTCGGGTTCCTTTCCGTCCTCCTTCGTCGTCGTCCTTCCTCTTCTCCTCCCCCTCCTCCTTCGCTTCGTTCCTCTCGTACTCGTCCTCCTCCATCTCTTCTTCCTCGTCCTCGTGCTTGTCTTCCTACTCGTTATCCTCCTGCTCCCCTCGCTGTCCTCCCCGTCATCCTCGCTGTTATTCTCGGCATCCGCCGCCTTGTCGTCGCCATCATCATTTTTTTCCTTTTCCCTTACGAGCCCAACGGAGAACATCAGCGCTTTCCCTTATGGTCCGATCCAGTTTCCGGAAACCACGCCAATACACATATATATATATATATATATATATATATATACTGTTACCGTACAGCTGGCTGGCACGAGGGTTCAGAACAACACTAGACTTGGAGGGACACCCTTACGCTCTTCGTGCTCGGGCGCTCCACTTCGGCACAGGGGCCTGTATTCTTGGCCCGCGTTCCTCTGACCAGGTTCCGACTATATATTGCTCAATGCAGGACCTTGCTGCAGATGAGTTGGCTTGAGACGAGGGTTTCGATCTCTTTCCTCTCTTTCGCGCTGCCGCTGGCCCTACAGGGCGCGTGAAAAGGGGTACTCTGCAATTCCAGCCATGACATCACTGTTAGCTCAGAGCGACCCCGGAGGCCTTCGCCTGTGCCTCGGGCCGTGTCCGCGCCTATACAACTGCTCAATCTCCAGGTCTAGGACGTGTCTATCGGGAGGTGTTCTACAGCGAGCGGCTTGAATAAGGAACACTTGCTTTTCAAAAGGGGCTCGGTCGTTCCTTAGGTTTGCATGCGGTTTATCGTTCTCTATGAGTCTTTTGATTTTATTGGGTTATCGTCACTTATGCGCTAGCCCTTGGAAACAGGGGGGTTCGCCCCTCATTTCTCGCTCCTTAGGTCGGCCGATGACTGCATCTCTGGGTCCCCGCACCCCGCAGGGCCTCGACCTGCAGCTGCACACGGCGCAGTCGCTGGCCGCCGCGGTGGACGCCTTCACCGCCAAAGGCCGCGCGCCGCGCTCGCGCCCGCGCCGCCGCCGCACCACCGCGGCCCGGACCGCTCGCGGGGCGGCGCGGCCGCTCGGCCCGCTGGGCCGACGCAGCGAGCGCAGACGAGGTGGTGTCCCGGGGCCGGCTGTCAAAAGGCTGGGCAAAGTAGGGGTCCACGTGCGCACCCTGCCCCTAACCCCCCCCACGATTTCCGAGGGGGAGGGTGGGGTTCACTTCGTTCGGGAGCTCCCGAGCGTAGTGAACCCCACCCTCCCCCTCAGAAGTCGTGGGGGGTAGGGGTAGGGTTCGCATGTGGCCCCCTATAACAGGCTGCACAAGCTTGTCCGTTCATGTCCTGAATCCAGATTTCCCAAGCGGTGCTTGCGTTTAGGGGCTCTCACTTGGCTTCCGAGGAGCCTGGCTCGTTTGTCGGGGCTTCAGCCTTGTTGCCGCCGTCGCCGCCTCGTCGCCCTTCTCGTCGCCGCTCGTCGTCTGGGCTCGTTTGTCAGATCTGCCGCCTTGTTGCCGCCGTCGCCGCCCGATCACCGCAAAAAATATGTTTGCACAACATAGGTTGCATCACATACCTGGTACAGCATATGTTGCACTACATATTTGCACCACGCATTTGGTACAACATATATTGCACAGCATAGACAGCTCCACATATATTGCGCTTCCTAAATCGCACCCCATATGTTGCACCACACCGATTGTACATCTCTTGCGCAACATATATCGCACAACGTATATTGCAACACAAATATGGCACAGCAGATGCTGCACATCATCGACTGCACAGCAGATATTTCACAACATAGATCGCACCACATCGATTGCATCGCGTATTCTTCACCCCATAGTTTGCACCACATATATGGCTACACGTATCAGCATACACACAACCATATATATATATACATACACATACACATATATATATATATATATATATAGGCCATTCATCTGTTGCACAGTCTATCGCACCACAAATCTTGCGCACCACATAGATTGCACCATATTTGCTGCATCACGTATATGGCGCACAACATCGATTGCATCAACTATGCTGTAGCACATCTATTGCACCAGATCTATGCCCGTCCGTCTGACGCCGTCGGAAGCTGTCTTGGATGCCTCTCTGAACCGACTTGGGGCTCTCTTCAGGCACTGCATGGCCGTCTTGGAGGCAATATTGGGCGTTTTGGAGGCCTCTTGGGCCGTTTTGGGGCCTTCTTGGGGCCGTCTCGGGGGCCTCTTGGGCCGTTCTGGGGCCATCTTGGATGCCTCTTGGGCCCTCTGGGGGCGATCTCTGAGGCTTCTTGGGCTGGCTTGGACCATCGGGTGGCCGAAAAGAAGCAAATGCCAAAATCCTTCAAACAGCCATGCATAATCAAGGATTTTGGCCTCTTCGGGTCCTCCTGGGACCTCTCGGAGGCCTCTTTGGCTCGCGTGAAGACCTCTCGGAGGACCTCTTCGGGCCTCTGGGAGGAGCTCAGCGAGGACCTCGTCGGGCCCTCCTGGAGGACCTCTTGGAGGCTACTCGGGCTCTCGTGAAGACCTCTCGGAGGACCGCTTCGAGGACTGCCCCAGGGCCCTCCTGGAGGACCTCTGGGAAGTGACTATCGCTGAGCGTGCGCTCGCACGCGGCGAAGTTTCACACGCACCTTGGGACGTCTCGGGCCTGCCTTGGGAAGAGAAAGGAGAAGGGCCGTCTGGGAGGCCTCTTTGGGGGCCTTTTGGGCCATCCTGGGCCGTCCCGGAGGCTTCTTGGGCGAACTCGGAGGCATCTTGTACTCCCTTGGGTCGTCCTGGAGGCCATCTTGGCCGCCTCGGAGGCCATCGTGGGCGAACCTGGCAGGCCCTCTCGGCCGTCCTGGAGGCCATCTTGGACCATCTTTGGCGCACTCGGAGGCCGCCTTGGCCGTCTTTAGGGGTCCACATGCGAACCCTACCCCTACCCCCCACGATTTCCGAGGGGGAGGGTGGGGTTCATTTCGTTCGGGAGCTCCCGAGTGAAGTGAACCCCACCCTCCCCCTCAGAAATCGTGGGGGGGTAGGGGTAGGGTTCGCATGTGGACCCCTATTCTTGGAGGCCATCGTGGGCCGTCCTGGAGCCACCGTGGAGCAGGGAACGCCCTGGCAGAGCCGCCTCTCGAGCAGCCTTCCCGAGTGCCCGACGCCCCAGGGGGGGAGCTCTCTCTCCTCCTCCTTCTCCTCCTCCTCCTCCCCCTCCTCCTCCTCCTCCTCCTCCTCCTCCTCCTCCTCCTCCTCCTCCTCCTCCCCCGCTCACGAGGTGTGGCCTGGCACTTGTTTTCATGGTGTCAGTGCCGAGCACCCTCGGGGCACAATGTACACGGCACTTAATTTGCAGGTTGGGCGGGGTGCAACCGGCCGATTTTTCTGGAATTGCGGGCTCTGGGGCTTGGGGTGGACGTTGCGAAACCTGTATCGACGGGTCTCCCGTCGTTGGGTGTAGCACGGCCCCAGTCTCAGCCTGGCCCTGCGGGGTGAAGGCGGGTAGCGGCGCCTGTGCGGTCAATTCATTGTGATCTGACCTTCAGGGATCGGCATTTCCTCGGGAGGCGGTGGCTTGTGCCACGTAAGTCCCAAGGGGTCTTGTGCCTACCCAGGGCTGGGGAGCCTGTGCTCCTCGGTATGCCGTGCCAGCTGTTCCGACTGGGATGCCTTTGGCTCCTAACGCACCATGTCGGAACCGATGGGCCGCGAGTCATCACAGGCGACGTGGTCACCCCCTGTGCCCTTCCTGCGCAGCTGTTGCTGCTCTCCGCGCGGTAGTTCGTTGGCTGGGCGTGTGCAATACACGGGCGGCCTTCGGAGACCGACCGTGGGCGCCGAACTCCTCCTCCCCCCCCCCCCTCCTCCTCCCCCCCCCCTCTCCCTCCCTCCTCAGGAGAAGGAGGATGAGGGGAGGTGTCCAGCACGCCGGGCACTCCTGTGGCAAGACCTCGGGGGGCGGCGGGCCTCGAGCGCCTGCGGCGACTCGCGGCTGCGCCTTTGCCTTTTGGAATCGCCCCCGTGGCCGAGCGTTGCGGCGAGAGCTCTGCCAAGGTGTCGGGCCATGTGTCCCCCCGGGCGTTGTGGAAACCCCGCGGGGAACATGTGGGAGAGGATGGCGGGGGGGATCGGGGGGGGGAGGAGGAGGAGGGGGAGGGGAAGAAGAGGAGGAGGAGGAGGAGGAGGAGGAGGAGGAGGAGGAGGAGGAGGAGGAGGAGGATGGAGGAGGAGGAGGAGGAGAGGAGGAGGAGAGGAGGAGGAGGAGAGGAGGAGGAGGAGGAGGAGGAGGAGGAGGAGGAGGAGGAGGAGGAGGAGGAGGAGGAGGAGGAGGAGGAGGAGGAGGAGGAGGAGGAGGAGGAGGAGGAGGAGGAGGAGGGAGGAGGAGGAGGAGCGTCTAGGGGCCCTCCCTCCTGGGGCCGTCTTGGGGGCCTCTTGAGCCATTCTGGGGCCATCGTGGAGGCTCGTTGGGCGATCTTGGGGCGACCTTTCGGGGCGCTTGGGCCGTCTCGGGCCGTCGGAAGGCCGACAAGAAGCAAATGCCACAATCCTTCAAACACCTGACGACGAATCAATGATTTTGGCTTTTCCGGGCCTCCAGGAGGTCCTCTTGGAGGCCACGCGGGCCGTCTTGGAGACCCCTTGGGGGCCCCTAAGGACCGTCTTGGGCCATCTTGGGCCGTCTTGGTGGGTTCCTGGCCCGTCTGACGCCGTTGGAAGCCGTCTCGGGCGTTGTGGAAACCTTGCGGGGAACATTTGGGGGAGGATGGCGGGGGGGATCGGGGGGGAGGAGGAGGAGGAGGAGAGGAGGAAGGAAGGAGGAGAGGATGAGGAGGAGGAGGAGGAGGAGGAGGAGAGGAGGGAGGAGGAGGAGGAGGAGGAGGAGGACCGTCTAGGGGCCCTCCCTCTTAGGGGCCGTCTTGGGGGCCTCTTGAGCCATTCTGGGGCCATCGTGGAGGCTCCTTGGGCGATCTTGGGGCGACCTTTCGGGGCGCTTGGGCCGTCTCGGGCCGTCGGAAGGCCGACAAGAAGCAAACGCAACAATCCTTCAAACACCTGACGACGAATCAATGATTTTGGCTTTTCCGGGCCTCCAGGAGGTCCTCTTGGAGGCCACGCGGGCCGTCTTGGAGACCTCTTGGGAGCCCCTAAGGGCCGTCTTGGGCCATCTTGGGCCGTCTTGGTGGGTTCCTGGCCCGTCTGACGCCATTGGAAGCCGTCTCGGGGGCCTCTGTGGGCCGCATTTGGGGTGTTCCAGGGCCGTCTTGGAGGCCATCTTGGGCGTCTTGGAAGCCTCTTGGGCTGTCTTGGGGCTCCTTGGAGCTGTCTTGAGGCCCTCTTGGGTCGTTCTGGGGCCATCGTGGTCTTGGGCGATCTTAGGGCGATCTTTGGGGCTCTTGGGCAACCTCGGGCCGTCGGAAGGCCGAAAAGAAGCAAATGACACGATCCTTGAAACACCTAAGACAAATCAATGACTTTGGCCTCTTCGGGCCTTCCTAGAGGTCCTCTTGGAGACCTCTTGGGCCGTCTTGGAGGCCTCTTGGGGGCCTCTTGGGCTGTCTTGGGTCATCTTGGAGCCATCTTGAACCGTCTTGGTGGATTCCTGGCCCGACGCCGTCGGAAGCCGTTTTGAATCCCTCTCTTGGTCCTCTTGGGGTGCTCCAGGGCCGTCTTGGAGGCCATCTTGGGCGTCTTGGAGGCCTCTTGGGCCGTCCTGGGGCTCCTTAGGGCCGTCTTGGGGGCCTCTTGGGCCGTTCTGGGGCCATCGTGGAGGTCTCTTGGCCGATCTTGGGGCAATCTTTGAGAGCTCTTGGGCCGTCTCGGGCCGTCGGAAGGCCGACAAGAAGCAAACGCTAAAATCCATTGAAAACCGTAGGGAAGTCAATGACTTTTGCCTTTTCGGGCCTTCCTGGAGGCCCTCCTCTTGGAGGCCTCTTGGAGGCCTCTTGGGCCGTCTTGGAGGCCTCTTGGGGGCCTCTTGGGCCGTCTTGGGCCATCTTTGGCCGTCCTGGAGACTTCTTGGGCGAACTTGGAGGCATCTTGGACTTTCTTGGGCCGTCTTCGAGGCCATCTTGCACCATCCTGGGCGATCCTGGAGGCCATCTTGGCCGTCTTGGAGGCCATCTTGGAGCCATCTGGTTCGGGATAATTTTGGCAACCGCCTCTTCTGGGTGGCTGGCAGGACGGGCCGAAGCCCCAGGGGAGTTCTTTTGGAGAAAACAAGGCCAAACCGTACGAAATCTAGCACGCCAGGCATCCCTGTGGCAAGACCACAGGGGGCGGGGCCTCTTGGGGGCCTCTTGGGGCCTCTTGGGAGCCTCTTGGGGCCTCTTGGGGTCTCTTGGGGCCTCTTGGGCCCTCCTGGGGCGCCTCGGGGCCTCGGGGCCGAGGGCTCGACATGTCCGCTCGGGTTCCATCTGGTCCCCTTTTTGGGACCGTCTTTGGGCCCTCTTACGCCGCCCTAGGCGCCTCTTGGGCCGTCTTGGGGCCCTCTTGAGACGTCTTGGGGCCCTCTTGGGGGCCTCTGTGGCCGTCTTGGAGCGATCTTGGCGGCCCCGTGGGCCGTCTTGGAGCGTTGGAAAGCCGAAGCGGCGAGAAGACCACAAACCTTCAAAACCTAGTCCATGTTTTTTGTCTCTTGGGGCCCTTGGGACGCCTCTTGGAACACTCTTAGAACGTCTTCGGGGCCTCTTGGGCCGTGTTGAGGCCATCTTGGGCGTATTGGAGTACGCTTTGGCCTTTTCGGATGCATCATCGGCTCTCTTGAGCGCTTTTTGAGCCCATGTTTGGCCTGCTGCGCTACTGGAGGACGCTCGCGACACGCCCAGTGAATCATTGGGAATCTGGGGAATCTCCAGGAATCCCCGGGAGTCCTTGTGAAACCCGTGGCTTGGGCCCTTAAAACGTTTACAACCTTACAGCTCTGAAATTCTCAGGGCTGCATGAGCCTTGGGGCATTCCGCTACGTGCTGCAGGCACGGTGGCGGATATTGCACCACACATATTGCACCACATATATTGTTCCACATAGGTTGCACGCCATACATAGCCAAAAACATGCTGTCGGGCCCACGCTGGCTATCATGTTCTGAACCCTGAAAAAAGGTCTCAGGCTTTCTCTGTCTTGGCTTCATTGCTGTAGTTGCCATTTTTCGATATATTGTTTTGCAGGAGCCGACTTCATGCTGACGTTGCAGCATATCATTTCTCAATTAGAGAATGATCTCGAAGGGTCTTTGATTGCATTACATCTTCCTGGTTCCAGAAGCGCTTCAGAGAGCTCGACGAGGTCCACAGCCGTAACCAGGTTGACGGTTTATCGCCGAGCCATAGCTGGTAATTGACAACTTTTAGCGATAGTTGGTCGAGCATGTGGTCAGCTCAACCCGCCCCGAATGTCTTCCGATTGCTCCAGGGTTTTGTGGCCTCCATGGAGAATGTTGGAGTCGATGGGCATGGGGGTCCAGGGAACATTGAGGAATTTCGGGGATATTCGAGGGAAGCCGAGTGGAGTTTCCATGTTCTCTTGGCCTTACAACCCCCTTCCCCGCTGGGACACGGTGTCGCTGCGCGGTTGCGCATGGCGGCCCGACGGAGCAGTCGTGAAGCAGCAGTGCAGATGTCAGGCGCCTCGCCGAGAGGCTTGACCCGTGTGTGGGCTGCGCTCCGAGTCTAGCCGCGAGGCTCGTGCTCGCTGCTGCACCCCTTGACGCCGCTTTGGTGTTGTAGTGGAGTTGTGATGCATCTGCAAACGCTGATGTCGATGCTGGGATGCTGGGGTCCGCGCATGCAAGTGGTGGGGTGCTAGGTGTTCCAGAGCGCTTGGATGGTGTTGCCGCTATCGCGAGCAGCTGTTGCAGTAGGCTGTCGCCGCCACAAGAAAAGCCCGTTCGCAGAACTGAAGATAGCTTTTAGGCTCCATGAGGCCGAAGAGCAATTTCGAGGAACCGTCTCTCTTCCCAGAATCCAAGTGGATATTCTGCTCTGAGTTTGCAGGAATCAGTTCTGGTGATCGGGCGCGCGCGACGCACCCGTGAGGCCCCCGAGCCCAAGGGCAAAGTCTTGCGTACTTTGTGAGTTGGCCAGAAGGGGGCGACTACGCAGGCGGGATTGAGACTGTGGCCATGCCTGGACATGGGGCGAGAGCGGGGGCGTCACTTTGCAGAGCCGCCGCTGGTCGATCATCATTCTGCCGATGGGGCAGGCGCTCCGCTGCGTCTGCCAGCGCGACTGCACGGATCGAGTTGTCCCTGCGTTTGTTCTGGACGCGTTCGGGTCACCACCCATTTCCGTGACTCATTCAGTAGTCGAGGACGGCTCTGGAGCAGGCTCAGAACGGCCGCCAGAACGCTCAGCGCCACCCTGTGTATTCCGGGTTCTTCTTGGGGGTGTTTCGGAGGCATCCTTAGTAATCTTCGGGGGCGGAAAAGAGGGGGGTGATGACTAGGGGGGGGTGGATATCATGGCGGGGGCCATGAGATTTCCCCAGATTCCATGGCGCCTCTTCTTATTTCATTACGTCCCTGGACCCCCCGCTGGGCCGCGCACATGCCGCCGGTCATGATTTGCACCCCCCCCTCTTGGACACCCCCCTCTTGCCCTCTTGGCCGCTCCCGAAATCTTGAGCCATCTAAGATTGTCTTTCAGGCTTGAAGACGCCCTAAGAGGCAGTCCCAGGCGGCGTGATCGAACGCGCCTCGGAGTCGACTGTCGACCGCTGCAAGCAAATCGGCCATCGAGGGAGTTTGTCTCACACCACAAGAACTACGATTTCAACGAGATGACGTGGCTACATCATGAGAAATTCGTATGAGTGGGGACTGTCGTGAAATCAGCTCCTGAAGTACACATTGTCCTGAGTAGACCCCCCGACGCGCGCAGCTTCTCATGCGAGGCCATGGCCTCACCCGCCTCGCCCTGAAGGGGCCTGGGCGCATGCCCGCACAGGCGATCCGTTTCCGTTTCCGTTTCCGTATCGAGATTGCTCGCGTTGGTCGGAGCGTGGTGCTACAGGCTTCCGAATGTGCACCCGGCGTGGATGTGCTCGCTTCTTCCGTGCGCGAGTCCCTCGCTTGCGACCCCGGCTGTGCCGGACTCGCACTGCTCGGGCGCGCAGCCCTGCCTGAGCTGTCTTGCCGCTTGCTACAGGCGGCCCGGATCAGTAGGTCGACTCCGCCAGAGCAGGGGTACCTTCGTGTCTTGTGTCTCGCGACCCGTGCCTCCTGCATCTCTGTGGCAACGTGGCCCTCGGAAGGGTCTTGGTGTCCTCTCGCGTGTCCTCTCCAGTCGAGTCCGACTGTAGGCCACCCGCGGGGGCGAGAAGAGAATCACGCTCTCGTGTGGTGGCCCAGGTTGGTGAGCTGCCCTTCTCCCCAGAGGGCGGCGCGAGGTCGCGAAGACCATCGCGCGTCGCGCAGGCAAAAGCACAAAGACACAATTTATCGTCGACTCCCAGGAAAATATACGAAAATATGGGAAGTGGGGGGGAAGACGAGACTCCAGAACACATGGGAAACTATGGGGAATCCTGTTATTCTCTACCTAGGCTCTGCCTAGAAGGGTTCTTACTCTCTTAGCTTAAAGGGGCCGGGCAGTGGAACACGCCCTGGGCGGTTCCCCCAGTCCCTTGGGAGCGGTTCCCCCCAGTCCCCTGGGAGCTTTAGCTTTAGCTTTAGCTTTAGCTTAGCTTTAGCTTAGCTTTAGCTTAGCTGTAGCTTACCTTTAGCTTAGCGTTTCGCTTAGCTTTTCGCTTAGCGTTTAGCTTAGCTTTAGCTTAGCTTTAGCTTAGCTTGAGCTTAGCTTGAGCTTAGCTGTAGCTTAGCTTTAACTTAGCTTTATCTTAGCTTTAGCTTAGCTTTAGCTTAGCTGTTGCTCAGCTTTAGCTTAGCTTTAGCTTAGCTGTAGCTTAGCTTTAGCTTAGCTGTTGCTCAGCTTTAGCTTAGCTTTAGCTTAGCTTTAGCTTAGCTTTAGCTTAGCTGTAGCTTAGCTTTAGCTTAGCTTTAGCTTAGCTGTGGCTTAGCGTTTAGCTTAGCTTTAGCTTAGCTTTAGCTTAGCGTTACTGTTACTACTAATGCTGCTTTCCTAGGGGTTCCAACTCCTAGGTAGGGTCGCACTGGGATAATTTGATTTATGTGTGTGTCCCATGGCCCCTTGAAAGAAGGGGTGCAGCAGAGACTTCGATGCCGCGATTCAGCCCTGCACTCGCGCTTCAGTGCGCAGCTGGCGCAGCTCAGGACGCGCAGGGTTCTCATGTGCCTTGGGAGCGGGAGGTGTCAGGAGGACCGGAGCGCTTCGCATCTTGGCATTGCTGCTGCTGCCCCGCCAGTTTTGGTGCGGCATGCTGTCTGACTGACTGCCTTCAGCTGTGTATATGGTAGTGTTAAGCCCGCCTTTTCCTTCGCCTTTTGCGGATCTTCATGCAGACTCTTGTTCAGGTGAGAGCGTGAACTGCCGCAGCACCACAATTTCAGGGTGGCCCATTCTTCCGCCAGGGCATCTGAGTTGGATCCTTTACACGGGCAGAAGAGCAACATATTGTGTTTAGTCAATGTCTTGCGCGCGCCCCAGACGATACGGCACACAAGAACGGAGACGAGGATTGCCACGGCTGCTTCACAGTGCATATTGCCGCTTGTGCCGTGGATGTCTTCAATCTCAGCCAAGAGTTTGTTTGAGTGAAAGTTGACAGTCGACGACAACATGTCCAGTGAAGGCAAAGCTTGCGGCACCCTCGTTCGGATTGCCTTTCTAAGACTTTGGACAGTCTGAAGCTCACCTTCGGGGTCTGCGGTAATGTCAGGTTAGGTTTCAAGCACGGATCAAGAGTCCCCCCCTGGCCACCATATTATCAGATTGTCGTGGGGAGGGGGGCACACGTAGGAACTTACAGGGGAAGCAATGAGACGATAGCCATCAAGGGAGCGAGGATTGTTCGACATGTATGTCCAATACGAAGCGGTTGCTTATGTCTAAGTTTGTTTTGATGAGGCGTTGACCGAATGCGAAATGTTTGAATTCAGTTCTCGTAGCACATACGAGTATGGACGTGAGTAGGCTGGAAAGATACCGTGTCTGGGGCTAGACATCGGATTCTTGACAATTATGCTTCCCGAGAGAAACAGCATTTGGAGCTTTGAAGCTATCAGAGTACAGGGAGTTCACCACATCTATGCCGGCATGCCCCGCCCCGGCCTTGCGGGCCCACGTTCATTTTTTTCGTCTTTCAAGTCTGTGCTGTGAAACTATCACGCGGGTAACATACATGTGTGTTAATTTTGGATCTTCCTGGAGATCTCCCCCTCTGGTCTTCCTCCAGATATGTCCCCCGATCCCCCTCCATGTCTTCTTCCATATGTTGATCTTCCTCTTGGGATTCCCCCTCTCGTCGTCCTTCCAGCTTCTCCTCAGGATGTTCATCCAAATCTTGCGCCATTGATTCTTCACATATCTATGTATATACATCTATCTCTCAATATATATATATATATCTATATATCTATGTATCTATATATCTATATCTATCTATCTATTTATCTATCTATATCTATCTATCTATCTATCTATCTATCTATCTATCTATCTATCTATCTATCTATCTATCTATATCTCTCGTCTCCCAGATCTTCCGCTAGATCTTTCCCTGGATCTACCCCCTCAGGCTTTATTTCCCTCATCGTCCCTTCCTGTCTTCCTTTGCATGTTCCTTCAAAGTATTCTCCACACTATCTCCCATGGATTTCCTCTGATCGTCCCTCAGATAATTTTCCCAGACCTTCCTTCGGATATTGTGCAGATCTTACCTCATGGATTCCTCCAGACTGCAGACAATCTCCACACTTTTTCCCCAGATCTTCCTCCAGATCTTGCCCCATAACTTCATCCATGTTGTTTCCACAGGTCTTCCTCCAGATGCAGCCCGCACGGTGGAAGTCAACAAATCAGTTCATGCGGCTCCTAGTTGGATGCAACATAATCGTTCTTGGCTCGATTGGCGGTCAAGCCGGCCTGCCATCAGTCTCAAAAGCGGTCCTTGGACCCACCCCTGGCGGGCACACACCCTGGCAACTTTTCCGAGCTGTGTGCAGCCGCGGCGACGAGAGGAGCCTTGGGCCCCCCAACGACCGCAGAAGCATGAAACAGACAGCGAGGAGGACTCAAGCGTCTGGCATCTTGTTTTGTCGATCCTCTCGCCTCTCGTCCCTCTCCCTGGAGCAGTTTTTCTTAACCATACTGGTGTTGGGTCCTCGTTTTGAAGGGACAGCGCTTCGCGTCTCCTATCCAATCCTCTCCTCTCCTTTCCTCCCTCCTCATTCTCCTCCCTCCTCCCATCCCTGCTTCTGCTCTCCGCATGTCCACCATCTTGGCGCACCACTCGCATGCTTCTTGGTCCCATCGGGAGCTCCACCTAAGATCCCACTGGCGCAGTTCGCATGCGTCCCGGCCATCCATGTCGGCACACCCCTCGCGCGTTTCGTGGCCCCACAGGGAGCTCCACCTAAGGTCCCAGTGGCGCAGTTCGCAGGCGTCCCGGCAACGAACTCATTCTGCCACACCCTCATATGTTTCGTGGCCCCTTGGGGATCTCACCTAAGGTCCCAGTGGCACAGTTCGCATACGTCCCGGCCACTCGTTTCGCCACACCCTCAGACGTTTCGTGGCCCCATGGGGAGCTCCACCGAAGGTCCAAGTGGCGCAGTTCGCATCCCGTCCTGGCCACCCATGCCGGCACACCTCTCGCTCGTTTCGTGGCCCAACAGGGAGCTCCACCAAAGGCGCCAGTGGCAGCGCCCGCATGGCAGTTCCGCCACATTTCGGCACACCGCTTACACGTCTTGTGGCCCCATAAAGGGGGCTCTGCCTCAGGCCCCACATGCAGCGCCCGCCAAATTTCGGCACACACTTCACACGCTTCGGTTCCTCATAAAGGGCATCCACCGAAGGCGATGTCAACAACGACGGTACTCACAATTGCATATGGTTGGGTCCTACGCCAGGATCATTTCATCCTAAGTGGTTTCCAACCGTCCTGTGGTGTTGGGCCCTCGTTTTGAAGAGACAGCGCCCCGCGTCCTCTCCTCTCCTCTCCTCTCCTCTCCTCTCCTCTCCTCTCCTCTCCTCTCCTCTCCTCTCCTCTCCTCTCCTCTCCTCCCTCCTTTTTCCTCCCTCCTCCCATCCCTGCCCCTTCTCCGCATGCCCATGTCGGCACACCCTTCACACGTTTCATGACCCCATGGGGAGCTCCACCGAAGGGCCCCGGCGGCAGGGTTCACAGGCGGTGCCCCGCCCTCTTCGGGGCACACCCCTCACACGTTGCGTGTCCCAGTATGGGTGTTCCACCCAAGGCCTCTTTTGGCAAAGTTCGCCTGTGGTTCCAAGCCCAGTTCGACACACCCTCACACGTTTCGTGGCCCCATAGGGGGCTCCACCGAAGGCCCCAGTGGCAAGGTTCGGATGCGGTTTCCAGCCCATTTCGGCACACCCCTCACACGTTTCGTGGTCCCATGGGGAGCTCCACCGAAGGCCCCAGAATAAAAGTTCGCATGCGTCCCGGCCACACATTTCGGCACACCGCTCACACTTTTCGTGGCCCCATAGGGAGCTCCACCGAATACGCCAGTGGCAATGTTCGGATACGGCCCCCCGCCCCCTGCGCATTCTGGCACATCGCTCACTTTCGTGGCCCCAAACGGAGCTCCACAGAAGGCCTCAGTGCCAAAATTTGCATACGGTTCCCCGCGTATCTCTTCACTCCGCTCACACCTTCCGTGGTCCCACAGGGAGTTCCACCGCAAGCGGTGCCACCACGGCGTATTCACATCTGCATATTTAGGCCCTTCGCCAGGATAAGTACCAGCCGGCCGCTCTGCGGCCGATCGGGCGTATCTCTACATAGAAGAAGGGGCGTGCGTTTCTGGGAGGGCGGAGCATGATCGAGAGCCCCGGGGGGCGCGGTGTGGCCTGACCTCTTCGCGCACTGGGAGTCGAGTTTGCCATGATGTCTCGAGCGCGAGCCCTGCCGGGGCACGCCCGGCGCGCCCCAGCGCGCGCCCCGGAGATGCTCCCTGGGAGCTGACTTCTTCGCGCACTGGGAGTCGAGTTTGCCAGGATGTCTCGAGCGAGAGCCCTGCCGAGGCACGCCCAGCGCGCCCCGGCGCGCGCCCCGGAGATGCTTCCTGGGAGCTGACTTCTTCGCGCGCCAGGGGTCGAGTCTGCCAGGATGTCTCGAGCGAGAGCCCTGCTGGGGCACGCCCAGCGCGCCCCGGCGCGCGCCCCGGAGATGCTCCCTGGGAGCTGACTTCTTCGCGCGCCAGGGGTCGAGTTTGCCAGGATGTCTCGAACGAGAGCCCTGCTGGGGCAACCCCGGCGCGTCCCGGCGCGCGCCCCGGAAATGGTCCCCCGGGGGCTCTGTGGGGCCTTACTTCCTCGCGCGCCAGGGGTGAGGATGACGTGAGTTCTACAGGAACTCCTTCGAATCATCCGTGAGGGCTTCGCCCCCTGCCGCCAGCCCCCTTTCTATCATAATGGGATATATCAGAGTCGCGTCGGTGCGTCTCGGCGCTGCCTTGGCGCATCTGGGAACATCATGCGGGGGCGGATAGGAATCATCGGCGCATATTGAGACGTGGGCGTTATCGAAGACGCCTACGGCGAATCACCGCCGCCCCCTGCCTTTTTGGAAGCGCCTATGTGGCCGAACGTTGAGGCCAGACCTGCCAAGCTATCGGACCACGTGTTCCCCGAATCGGTTTGGAAAGCCTTCGGGGAACACGTGGGCATCTTGAAGGTCATCTTGGCCGTCTTGGAGGCCTCTTGGGCAAGCTTTGGGCGATCTTTGGGGCTTTTTGGGCCGTCTCGGGCCAGCTTCGAGCCAACTTCGGCCATCTTGGTGGGTTCCTGGCACGTCTGAAGCCGTCGGAAGCCGTTTGGGGGGCCTCTATGGGCCGACTTGGGGCCCGCTTGGAATGCTCCAGGGCCGTCTTGGAGGCCATCTTGGGCGTCTTGGAGGCCATCTTGGGCGTGTTGGAGGCCTCTTGGGCCCTCTTGGGGCCCTCTAGGGGCCATCTTGGAGGCCACTTGGGCCATCATGGGGCTCTCTTGGGGGCCTCTTGGGCGATCTTGGGGGCTTCTTGGGCCGTCTTGAGCCGTCGGAGAGCCGAAAAGGCGCAAATGCCAAAATCCTTCAAAAACCAAAGGAAAATCAATGATTTTGGCCTCTTCGGACTCTCCTGGAGGACCTCTTGGAGGCCTCTTGGGCCGTCTGGGAGGCCTCTGGGGGGCCTCTTGGGCCGTCTTGGGCCGTCTTGGACTCTCTTGGGCCGTTTTGGAGGCCGTCTTGGACCATCTCGGGCGGACTTGGAGGCCATCTTGGGCCATCTTCGCGATTTTTTGAGGATGTCCCGAGCGAAACGGCCGTTTTTGGGCATTGACAGATGGGTTTTGTGAGATTTACGGGTGGCCGGCGGGACGGGCCGAAGCCCACTGGGGAGTTCTTTTAGAAAAAGAACCAAAACCAAAACCTGAATCGTCCAGCACGCCGTGCACCCCTGCAAGCAGGGGGCGGCGGATCCTAGTGGCCCTCGGCCCATCCCGCCAGCATATCTGGGTTGTGGGTCTGAGGCCTCTTGTATATGTGTCGGGGTGTCGTGGGCAGCCTCTCGGGGTCCTCTTGGAGACGGTTTCGGCGCCTCTTGGGGGGATCTTGGGGCCTCGTGGGATATCTTTTGAGCCTCTCGGAGGCCTCTTCGGCGCGTCTTGGGCGCCTCTTGGGGCCTCTTGGGAACTTCTGGGCGCTTCTCGGGGCTTCTCGGAACGCTTCTTGGGCCATCTTGGAGCCCTCTCGGGCCGTCTTGGGGCCCTCTTGGAGGCGTCTTGGGCTGTCTTGGGGCGGTCTTGGGAGCTTCGTGAGCCATTCTGGAGTGTCGGAAAGCCGAAAATGCGAGAACCCAAGCTCTTTCAAGCACTTGTGTAAAATCGACGATGTTGGCCTTTTGGGGCTCTCTCGGGAGGCCTCTTGGAGTGCTCTTGGGGCCGCTTGGGGCCCTCTTGGGCCGTCTTGGAATCATCTTCGGGCGCCTTGGAGCATTTTTGGCCTCGGCAATTCGCATATGACCGAAATTGCTAGGGCTTACGGCCACGTGGACGCGAACATGTAATAATTTACAAATGTTTGCTGCCTCGGGGACACAAGAATTAAGTCATTTACGAGGATTTGTGGCCTCGGGGGCGCGAACATTGAGGAGTCATTTTCGAGGGGTTCTGGCTTCGAGGACGCGACTACTGATCCATTTGCGAGTTTTTTTGCAAATCATTCTGGCTTCGGGGACGCGAATATTGCGTAATGTACGAGGGTTTGTTCGCTTGGGGTCGCAAGAGTTGAATAATTTATTAGGATTTGTTGCCTTGGGGGCGCAATAATTGAATAGTCTGCGAGCGCTACTGGCCTCGGGGGTGCGAACACTGCGTAAGTTACGAGGGTTTTCGTGCTTCGGGGACGCAACGCTTGCATCATTTGCGATGGTTATTGGCCTCGGGGCCGCGAATCTTGCATCATTTACTTGGGATCGTTGCCTCGGGGGCGCAACTGTGGCATAATTTACAATGGATCGTGGCCCCAGAGGTACGAATGTAGGGTAATGTGTAGGAGATCGTGGCCTCGGGGGCGCGGATATGGAGTATTTTACAAGGGACCGTGGTTTCGGGGACGCGAATGTGGTGCAATTTGAAAGAGATCGTGGCCTCGGGGACGCGAGCGTGGTGTAATTTTCGAGGGATCGTGGCGTCGGGAGCGCGAATGTGGAGTAATTTGCAGGGGATCGTGTCCCCAGAGGTACGAATGTAGAATACTTTGCGGGAGATCGTGGCTTCGAGGCCGCGAACACGGTGTATTTTACTAGGGATCGTGGTTTGGGGGACGCGAATATGGTGTAATTTACAAGGGATCGTGGCCCCAGGGGCGCGAACACACTGTAATTTACGATGGATTATTGCGCTGGGAGGGCGAATCTGATGTATTTTTATGTGTTCGACGGCCCTGCAGGAATTCAGACAACGCGATTCGGGGGTGGTAGCGGGGTTGTTTTTGGCTCCCCCATCCTCTCGCGGACTTCAACAATTTACAGTAGGAACCAGAACGCAGGATTGTAAAATCGGAGACTGGAACCTGGAACTGGTGCAGGGTACCGAAACCTGATCCTAGCAGCGTGATGGCCCCACAAGGGGGCCAGCGGCATTCCCCAACTAGTGCTTACACATGTGGGTCGCTCAGTCGTTCCCAACCATGCTTTGGTGTTGGGTCTTCGTTCTTCCCAACCATCCTGTGGTGTTGTGTCCTCGTTTCGAAGAGACAGCGCCCCGCGTTCTCCTCCCGCCTCCTTCCTCCCGCCTCCTCCCTCCTCCCTCCTCCGCGTTTCGTGGCCCCATGGGGAGTTCCACCTAAGGTCCCAGTGGCGCAGTTCGCATGCGTCCCGGCCACCCATTTCGGCAGACCCTCTCTCGCTTCGTGGCCCCATGGAGAGCTCCACCTAAGGTCCCAGGTGGCGCAGTTCGCATGCGTCCTGGCCACCCATGTCGGCACGCCCTCATACGTTGCGTGGCCCCATGGGGAGCTCCACCTACGGTCCCAGTGGCGCAGTTCGCATGCGTCCTGGCCACCAACTTGTGTATTCCCCTCGCACGCTTCGTGGTCCCAGAGGGAGCTCCACCGAAGGCGCGCCACTGGCGCAGTTCGCATGCGTCTCGGGCACCCATCTCGGCACACCCATCGCACGTTTCGTGGCCCCACAGGGAGCTCCGCCTAAGGTCCCAGTGGCGCAGTTAGCATGCGTCCCGGCCACCCATTCCGGCACACCTCTCACAGGTTTCGTGGCCCCATGGGGAGCTTCATCGAAGGCGCCAATGGCGCAGTTCGTATGCGTCCGGGCCCCTCATCTCGGCACACTCTTACACGTTTTGTGGCCCCACAGGGATCTCCGCCTAAGGTCCGCGTCCCGGCCACTCATTTCGCCACACCCTCCCGTTGCGTGGCCCCATGGGGAGCTCCACCTAAGGTCCCCGTGGCGCAGTTCGCATGCGTCCCTGCCACCCATTTCGGCAGACCCTCTTTCGTTTCGTGGCCCCATGGGGGAGCTCCACCTAAGGTCCCAGCGGCGCAGTTCGCATGCGTCTCGGCCACCCATTTCGGCACACCCTTCGCACGTTTCGTAGCCGCACAGGGAGCTCCACCGAAGGCTCCAGTGGCTGTGTTCACATGTGTCCCGTGTCACCCAGTACGGCGTTTCGTGGTCCCATGGGGAGCCCCACCGAAGACGATACTCACGGATGCGGTACTCACAGCTGCACATGGTTGGGTCCTTCGTCAGGCTGATTAAAGAGACAGCGCCCGCGTCCTTCCTCATCCTATCCCTTTCCCTGTAGCCTCACGCGGTTACCACGCTCGAGCGGTTAGTGGCCCCATAGGGAGCTCCACCGAAGGCTCATGTGGCAAAGTTCGCATGCGGTTCCCCGCCCTTTTCGGCACTGTGCTCCAGTGGTAGGATTCGCATGCGAGTCCCCGCCACTTTTAGCACCCCGCATGACACGTTACCCATTTCGGCACACCCCTCACACGTTTCGTGGCCCCATAAGGAGCTTCACCGACGGCCCCATTTGCAAAGTTCGCATGCAGTTCCAAGCACACGTCGGCGCACCCCTCACATGTTTCGTGGCCCCGTAAGGGGGCTCCATCGAAGGCCCCAGTGGCAACTGGTTCCACGCCCACTGCGGCGCACCCCTCACACGTTGCGTGGCCCCACAGGGAGCTCCACCGAGTGCGCCAGTGGCACTGCTCACATGCGTTTCCCGCATCTATTTCGTAGGGAGCTCCACCTGAAGGCTCTTGTGGCAGCATTCGCATGCTTTCCGGCCGCACACTTCGGCATATCCCCAGCTGGTTGGAGGCTCCTGGGGTGCTCCACTGAAGGTTCATGTGGCGCAGTTTGTATGTGTTCCCGCCACACATTTCGGCATACCTCTCACACGGTTCGTGGCCCCATAGTTAGGTCCACCGAAGGCTACTGCGGCAGCGTTCGCCTGCGCCCCCGCCTCACATGTCGGCACATCTCTCACACGTTTCGTGGCCCCACAGGGAGCTCCGCAGAAGGCTCCAGTGGCAAAGTTCACATGCGGCTCCCCGTCCACAGCATACCCATGTCAGCACAACCCTTCACACGTTTCGTGGCCCCATAGGGAGCTCCACAGAAGGCCCCAGTGGCAGGGTTCGCATGCGGCCCCCCGCCCACCGCATGTCGATTTCCGCGTGCCCCTCACACGTTTCGTGGCGCCGTGGGGAGTTCTGCCGAAGGCCCCGGTGGCAGGGTTCGCATGCGCTTCCCCGCCCGTTTCGGCCCACCGCTCACGCGTTCCGCGTCCTCACAGGGAGCTCCACCGAGGACGATACTCACATCTCCGTTATTCACTGTTGCATATGGCTGGGTCTTTCGCCTGGATCATTTTCTAAGGAGTTGTGCCTGCGCGTCGGTCTGGCAGCCATGTTGAAGCCGTCGCCGCCCCGCTGCCGCCTCGTCGCCGCCCGTTGTCCGGGCCTGCGCGTTGGGTCCGCCGCCCTGTTGTTGCCGTCGCCGCCCCGTCGCCGCCTCGTCGCCGCCCGTCGTCTGGGCCTGGGTGGCAGTCCGGCTGCCGTGCGGCCGCCGTCGCCGCCGCGTCGCCACCCCGTCGCCGCGTCGTCGCCGCCCGCCGCCTCGTCGCCGTATTGCTTCGCATTCAATCGCACTGCTTTGCATTGCATTGCGTTGCATCGCTTTTGCTTACATTGTTCCGCATTGCAATCGTATTGCATTGCTTTGCATTGCTTTGCATTGCACTGCGTTGCAACGCCTTGCATTGTTTTTGCATTTTCTTGCGTTGTTTTGCATTGTCTTGCATTGCGTTGCGTTGCTTTGCACGGCTATCGTATTGCTTTGTGGTGCTTTGCACTGCGTTTCATTGAGTCGCATTGATTTGCTGTGCTTTGCGTTGCTTTGCCTTGCATTGCTTTGCATTGCTTTGCGATGCAATCCTATTGCATATCTTTGCAAGAGTTGCGTTGAGTTGCATTGCGTTGCATCGCTTTGCATTGCTTTGCTTTACTTTTCTTTGCATTGCTTTGCATTGCTTTGCATTGCTTCGCATTGCTTTCCATCGCTTTGCATTGCTTTGCATTGCTTCGCATTGCTTTGCATTGCTCTGTTCTACGGTGATTGCACCACATGGATTGCACCGCCTGGATTGCCCCGCATAGATATCCTGGAACGGGCGTCCAAACGCTCAGAACGTAGACACTTGTGCCACACTTTCTTTGCTAGCCGTCGGGTGTCTGGGGATGAGGAGGATCCCTTCTGGCCAGGGCGCTCTGCCGGCATCGTCCAACAGAGGGTGTCGGTGGGCGCGCGCTGCGCAGGACTACGGCGACGGCCTCGACCTGAAGATGGCGCCATCACGCCGCGCTCCCCGTGCCATGTGTCGGCCTCCTCCCGCCGCCTCTTTCTTGCCTTTTCCTTCCATCCCTCGTCCTGGCATGCACTTCCCCCCCCCCGTCGCACAACCAGACTTGCCGGGGGGGCGGGCTGGGCGTTTGGCCGGAGACTATGTCGCAACTTCTGATGTTCAGGCTTGCAGACATCCAGCGATTTTGCACGGGTGGAGGGCGAATGGTCTTTACCACGTGGTTCTCGCCTTGGCACCGTGGACAGTCTTTGTCCAAGTTTTCGGCAAAACACGGGTGCAGTGTGGTTTCTCTTTCTTTGTGGAGTTCTCGTTTGAGACGACGTTTTTATCCATGTGTGCGTGTATGCGTGTGTGCTTGTGTGTGTGTGTGTGTGTGTGGTGTGCGTGCGTGCGTGCGTGCGTGCGTGCGTGCGTGCGTGCGTGCGTGTGTGTGTGTGTGTGTGTGGTGTGTGTGTGTGTGTGTGTGTGTGTGTGGTGCGTGCGTGCGTGCGTGCGTGCGTGCGTGCGTGCGTGCGTGCGTGCGTGCGTGCGTTTGTGTGTGTGTGTGCTTGTGTGTGTGTGCCTGTAGACTTGGCTTCAGCCCCCTGGCTCAAGCCTGGCTCAAGCCTTGGCTCAAGCCGCTCTGGGTCAAGCCGCCGGCCGCCAGGTGGCCACTCATCCTCTTCTCACTTCCGTTCGTTTTCCTTAGCGGCATGGGGCACAGGCGCGCGCTTGCCCCTCGGCCGCTGGCAACATGCTCGCGTTCGTCTGGCAGTTGAGCGTCTACACGTTCTGCTTCAGAAACAATGCCACCAGCGTGGCCAACACCAACCCAGTGGAGGCGTGCGTCCAGGTCACCCAACTCATGGTAAGCCTCAGGCGACTACGACAGCATGGTGATCGCGATCGCGTCCACGATGGTGCTGCCCAACGCTGAGCAGTCGCTGTAGGTCTCTCGGACATCGCCATCCTCTGGGGCTTGTTCCTGTACACGGCGCGGCTCGAAGGGGGCGACCGGCAAGTGGCGACTCACGGGATGCCGGGAGCCTTGAGACGGGGGTCAATGCAAACGGGAGTCAGCCAGAGCGCCCGATCTTGCAGGATCCTGCAGGGCCAGGGTCGCATTGACCCGGGCTTGGGTGAAGGATCCTGCAGGATCCTACAAGATCCTTCGCAATTGACCCGGGCTTGGATGCAGGATGTTGCAGGACTTTGCAGGATTCTGCAAGGCCTGATTGACCCAGGTTTGTCTGGATTGACCCGGGTCAGAAGATCCGAGGCGGGAATATATATATATATATATACATGACCACCACCTGGAGGATCATTTTTCGGGGACCTCGGCAAGGGGTGGATATGGACATACTCGGGCCCCTAGGGGCCAATATTTATTTATTTATTTTTTTATATATATATATATATATATTTATATCCACATCCACCGCCCGCGGGGGCACCGGGACGTCGGTTCCCAGGCGGTGGCTAGGGAGAAGTCCCTGCCTCGCAGCAGATCCCCGAGGATGGTCGGCAGGGCGTGCCCGCGAGGCTGCTGCCCCGCACGGGGGCTGGTGCTGCAGGCCCTGTCCCCGAAAGTCTCCGTGAGCCCGGACCCGGGGGCCCCTGGGTCCTGGTGGACCCTTCCTTTCCTCTCTCGACTTTTCCCCTCCGTGTCGCTTCGGGTTTAGCCTAGGGATAGGGCTCGGCGTGCCTTTCCGTAGCCCTTTGGGCTTAGCGACCTCATTCTCATGTGCTGTGCATAAAGGCTCCCCCTCGCCCTTTCGATCCCTCCTCCCGCCGTGTGCCACACAGTGTCGGACAATGGTAAGCGGAGCTGATGGTGAGGGGCAGCAGGGGAGCCCGAGGGCCAGCACGGCCGGAACAGAGGGAGCTCATGCCGGACAAACTGCCAGCACCCAGACCGACAATGCGGGCCAGGACCCGTGGACGGCAAGTGCTCAGTGGTGGTCTGGATGGACGCCAGACGGCTGGCGCGCGGCAGGTTCATGGCAGTGGGTTCCCACTGCGGGGGCGAGCCAAGCCGCAGACCCAGCTGCGACGGCTGGCGCGGGGGCGCTGGCGACTGGCGAGACCGACGTGGCGGACGCATGGCAGGGGTGGCGCGATCGAGGTGAACCTGATTGGAACTCAGGGACATGGGCGACTCCGAACCGTGACTTCGGCGCGCCCCCCGTCTGGCTAGGGTACGAGCACCTCGACGTTTACAAGAGCAACATCCGTGCGTGGTCAAATCGTACGGGATTTGCAAAGGAGGTGCAAGCAGGGAAGATACTTGAGACGCTGCCCGTAGACATTCAGCTGAAATTTAAGTTGATTCGAACGACTCTCGATGTCAGAGCAGGTACCGACCTTCTTCTAGACCACTTGGCGGTGCTGAACGGAGAACGGCCGGGAGACAAAGAACGCGAAGCTCACAACCTGGCGCTGTTCGACTATGGCATCCGCCGAGACGAGAGCATCACAGACTACGTCTTGAGGCGGGGCGCCCAGCTAGCTCAGGCTGAATCGTTCGGGCTGTCTCTACCGGATAATGTGAAAGCTAGGTTCCTGGAGGAAGGAGCTAACCTGAGTCCGCAAAATCTCATCAACCTTCGAACTCTTGCGGCGGGAGATCGGAGTGCGACAGCAGTTAGACAGGCCTTGCTCCAGCTTGATGTGCGAGAGCGAGGAGTACTGCCAGGCGCCAAGGCGACGGGCGGCAAAACCTACGTAGAGCAGGAGATAGTCGAGGAGGTTCTGCCGCCGCCCTCGCCGTGGGTCTCGGACGTTGACGTGTCGACTTGCTTTGAGGACGTGGACGACAGTTTCGGGCTGCTCGAGGACGACGCGAAGGTGTTCTTGGAGGCGCTTGGCGACCAGGATCTGGATGAGTCCGACCTCATGCCTGTGCTGGCGGCCATCATCGAAGAGAAGATCGGCAAAGAGAAACGTCTTGCGTGGACTGAGGCCCGCAAGATGAAAGCTGCCCGTCGAGTGGATCGTGAGTTTTTCGATCGTCGCCGCGCCGCCCGCCCGGGATACAAGCGCATCACCTCCGTTGATTTGAACAAGAAGACTAGGTGCGCTAACTGTGGCGAGCGTGGTCACTGGGCCGAGGACTGCCGGAAACCCTGCAGGTCCAAGTCTGATCGGCTCGCGGGGGAGAAGAAGGAATCGGTGGCTGCTGCGACGAAAGGTTCTTCGAGTTGGTCGGGCTACGCCTTCATGAGCGCGGAGGACGACCCTACATTCTTGGAGAACGTGCAGTTGACGAAGCTCGAGATGACGGCCGACTGTGTCGAAAGTGTGACGGCTGATACTTGTGCCGCTGGTTTGGCCTCGGATCCGGTTGACTGGCGCTCGACAGGCACGTGGGCGACCTTCTCCATCGAGGAGTTGGTTGGTCTGGTCAGTGGGAAGACGGTGTCCGAGCTGAATTTAAGGAACATGAGGGATCACGGACTCGTTGACACCGCTGCTGGGCAGGCACTCGTCGGGGCGCCGGACATCGAGAACCTGCGGGGGGCCTTCAAGCAGAGGGGCTACCATGTGCACTTCGACTGGGCGCCTGTGCAGGGCAGGCGGGCTTCGGGTATAGGCGGGTCTGCCGAGCCCGTTGGCCGTGCCTGGGTCCCGTGCTCTCTGGCGGGGCTCGGGTTTATCGAGTTCCTGATCCTCGAGGGCCAGGTGCCGCCGATACTTCCAGCGAAGTTTCTCGAGATGGTCGAGGCGAACATTGACCTGGTCAGCGACGTGATGACCGTCGCGGACTGCGGGGAGCGCGTGGATAGGAGCCTCTTTCGCCACCCATCTGGTCACAGATCCGTCTCGCTGACCCACTGCGCCCCCGAGCACTTCCGCGTCCCATCGCAGCTGCTGATGAGCTTGCCACGGGGATGCTCGACGGGGCTGCCTCAGGACTGCACGGGGAAGGGCAGTGAGAGCGCGAGTCCGTCGGCCCAGTCAGCCCTCCTCTCCTTTCTCGCTCGCTCGAGGCCTCCAGGAGCTCTTGGGACTTCGGGAAAGGGTGTCTCGGGGTCTCCTGGGGGCAGCGGGTCCGTAGATTGCCTGGTTCGAGAGCAAGACTCAGCCTCTGACCAGCCCAACTCGCGCCGAGAGTTTCGGCCATTTGATGATCAAGAAGCTCGGCAAGAAGAAGATGCAGCGCAAGCCGAGGACGCTGGGCTCGATCGTCGAGAGCGACACCGACATGTCCGGTTCCGAGTGGGAGGCGCTTCCGGAGACGATCGAGGCGGCTCTCGAGGCGGACGCGATGACGCAGCAGGAGGAGATCGAGTTCCACAGCGGCCAGCTCAACCTAGCGAAGTACCAGTACAAGTGGCGTCACTGGTTTCTTCGCCTGACGTGCGTGGACCTGGTGCTCAAGACGATGAAGGCGATGGTCCAACGTCTGCCCAAGAGTTTCACGGAGTCGTTCCCGTCCGAGATGTGCGAGCACCCGCCGTGGGCACGCAAGCAGGGCTCGAATCCGACGTCGGTGTACGAGCACTGTCGCCAGTGTGCACAGCGGCTGTGGTGCCGCGACAAGACGGCGGAGGAGCTGTTCGACGCGCAGCGCCGGAAGCACGAGAAGGCGACGGCGAAGGTTCAGAGGGCCGAGGCAAAGGAGAAGGCCGCGCAGATGCTCAAGGACTACAAGAACGGCAGGTTCGAGGCGTTGCCTCCGGACCCCTGGACGCCAGGCCCAGAGCCACAGGGGGCCAGGCGCGTGGTATCAGGCTCGGGGTCGACGGCGGTGATCTCGGCCGCGGGGGTCCCTCCGTGCCCGCAGAACCTGCTTGTGCCGATCGCCGAGGGGTACGTTCCCTACAAGCACCCGCCTCCGGTGAAGCAGGAGGGCGCTCCGCCGAGTGCGGCGGCGGGCGCGACGCCCAAGCCGCCAGGGCCCTCGGCCTCCCGACCGATGTCGGTCACGGAGATGCAGACGGCGCTCAGCGACATGAAGATCTGCATCGACACCCAGGCTCGCAGCAACGAGAGGATCTGGGAGCGTGTCCGGGAGTTCGTCAACTCGGAGAGGGCCGCGAGGGACGCCCAGCCGCCGCCGACGTTCACGGACGAGGACCTGGCGAGGCTGGCCTCCATGATGATGCGGATCCAGAGCATCCAGGGGGCCGGCTCGGCGTCGGGGTCGCAGGGCCCGTAGGCTCTTCCAGGCTCGCCGCCGAGGAGGGCGACGAGGTGATGCGGGCTTTAGGAGCTCTGAGGGCTGCCAGCAGCTGGCGACAGGGGCCGCCGCCGAGGTCCCAGGACATGTTCGCCTGGAGCGTTCAGGTTTACCACTCGAGGCCCAGGAGAGAAGACAAAGCGTTTGGGTCCGGAAAGGTCCAGGGCCTCTGGGGCCCCAGGGAGAAGCGATTTCTGAGTTCGGCCGACCTTCCGTCCAAGGTCAACTGGAGTAGGACGCCAGTCGAAGGTGCCCTTCACTCTTCTTTCTTTCTCGCTCTCTCTATAGAGCGTTGCGGCGGCAAGGCGCCAGCCTGCCTCATTCCTCCTCGTGCGCGTTGGGTTGAGATTTGCGGTTGCGACGGCAGGGTGTTTTTGAGCCGGCCCTGGGCGGCCGCCACGAGCGAAGACATCGACGAAGCTCTGTCCCTCTCGTGTCAGGCTCCAGTGAGAGAAAGAGGGACTCCTGAGGTCACCCTCTGGCTTGATCCAGGCACTAAGGAGGGCGAGAGGAGAGGTGAGGAGAGTGAGGAGGAGGAGGAGGAGGTGGGGGCCTCAGCGGTCAAGGAGGGTCTCAATTACGTGATCGAGGATCGCTTCGCGGCCGCAGCCTTAGCCGGTGCAGTCCCGAAAGCCCCTCTCGAACGTCGCGGTTCCGCGCAAAGTGCGAGAAGAATCGGCGCGGGTCCTAGGGGGTGCTGGCCTCAGATCAGGCCGGCGGCTTAGAACCAGGGAGCTCCAGCGGGCGGAGCGCCTAAAGGGGGGGGGCCTTAGCTATGGAGGTGTTCTCGAGGCCCCAGGTGGCCCCGCTGCTGGAGAAGAAAGGGTATGAGGTCTCCTCAGCCTCGGACGTCCTGACGGGACAGGATCTCAGCACACCTCGAGGCCGCGGCGAGCTGTGGCGGCGGATCGAGGCCGACGAGCCACTGGTGATTACTATGTCCCCGGTCTGTAAGGCTTTCAGCAAGGGTTCCGTTCTGGGATACTATGGACCGAGTCAAGCTAGTCGAGGAAGAACAGAAGGGGCTTGAGTACATGCATCTGTGCGTTCTGATCGCTCGTCACCAGATAAGTCGTGGCAGGTATTTTTGGTTTGAGCAGCCGGATCGGGCCAGCTCTCTCGAGCTCGATTCGGTCAAGGAGCTGATGGCTCTCCCCGGGGTGCTCACTCGTCGGACGGATCAGTGTGAGTTTGGTTTGTCAGTCTCGAAGGACGGTAGTCTCTCGCGGAAGCGCACCGTCCTGATCAGTAACTCCGAGCCGCTTCTAGCCCACTGTGTTCGGGAATGCTCCAAGACCCACTCCCATCTTCCCCTAGGGGGTGGGCGCAGGACCAGCCTGGCGGAGCGCTACCCTGACGAGCTCGTCCACGCGATTGCGGCCGGCATCGAGCATGCGGGCTGGCTGCATCACTTTTCCAGCCCTTCACTGACCGCCGCGGCCGAGGATTCGGATGCGGACTTTGAACCCCCGTCGTTTCCCGAGGTTGAGCCGGAGGGAGGCTCCGACGCCGACGAACCTGAAACGCGGCCCCCGGACCCCGGACGCCCCCGAGGAATTCCAGTGTCTCAGGCCTCCGGAGGCCAGGCGGAGTTGGACGCGGCCCTCCAACAAGAGGTGCATCGTTTGCACGTCAATTTGGGGCATCCGAATCGGTCAGATTTTCTTCGCACGCTTCGGGTAGCACGGGCTCGCGAAGATGTGCTCAAGTGGGTTAAGGAGGAGTTTCGTTGCGCAGCCTGCGAGGCCCACTCTCGGCCTCACTGGAGGCGACGTGCGCACATCCCTCGTACTTATCAGTTTAATTGGGTGGTGGCCGTGGACTTGTTTTATCTTGACGTGGGGGGTAACTCGGTGCCAGTGCTGAACATCACAGATCATGGGGCGTCGTATCAGCAGGCGTGCCTCCTCCCCAACGATTCTGCTAAGGTGACGTGGCGCGCCTTCCTCCAATGGTGGATCAGACCCTTCGGCATTCCAGACATCGTTGTGTCCGACGGAGGGGGGGGGCTTGAAAGGGAGTTTAGCAGGGGATGCGAGCACAATGGTGTTTTCCATCAGGTTGTTCCAGCCAATTCGCCGCACTGGAACGGCAAGTGTGAGAGGCATGGCGGAATATTGAAGGATGCCCTCTCCAAGGCGTCGCTGGCTCTTAGCCCCTCCACCGCCGTCGAAGTTGAGGAAACCTGGCTGAGTGCGTTGCTCAGAAGAACCAGACCTATCATCGTGGCGGTTTTTCCCCCACCCTGTTAGTTTTCGGTTGTAGCCCTAGGGTCCCGCGGGCTTTGCTGAGCGACGAAGGGGTTGATTTGATTGGCTGTGAGGATGTCCTGAGAGAGGGCCCCGACTCCGACTCAGCGGCTGCCGAGTTTGCCCGAAGGCATCGGGTCCGAGAGGAGGCCAAGAAGGCGCTCGCGGCCATGGATGCCCGGTCTCGCTTGTCTGAGGCCTCTCGCTCCCGCCTTCACTCCGACAAGATTATTAAGCCTGGGGAGTGGGTCTACGTTTGGCGTCGAGTGACCTCTGCCAACAGATCCCACTCCTTGCAGCGTGACAGGTGGACCGGCCCTGGCGTCGTAGTCCACCAGACTGGAAGCGCCGTTTGGGTTGCGATGGGAACTCGTCTCCTTAAGTGTTCGGAGGAGCAAGTAAGGCCCGCCACCAGGCAAGAAGCTTTGGGGGCGGAGTTGTTGGATACCGAGAGGTTCGACGCTCTTCGCGAGCAAGTCAGGTCCCCGGGGAGACGGATTGGCGCCGTCGACGTGGCCTCCGAGGGGCCTCCCCCCCAACGGCGTCACGATACTTCCGGCGGCGGAGAGCCAGTCGTCCCACCTCCGGCCTCGAGAACCCTGGATGCCGGGCCCCCGGAGGGTCCCGTTTCCCCGGCTGCTCCAGGATTGGCCCGTCAGCTTTCGAGTCAGGCAGACATTCTTAACCCCGCGGTCGAGGGTTCCCTGGGTCGTCTGGTGAGTTCCGAGGCATCAGCCAGTCGCGCTCCTGCCGGGACAGCACCTGTCGCTGTCGGCCCAGTTTCAGTTGGCGCCTCGGCTTCGGGGCTCGAGCCCCCTCGTGAAGCTGAGGCCCGGAGGCTGGAGCAGCCTGCCGAGAGGCGAGTGGTGCCCAGGCTGACGCCAGCCGAGGATCCAGGCGAAGGGCCTCGTGTTGCCAGAATGATCTTCGAGCGGGAAGCCTCCACTGGAGACGCTCCGAGCGAACCTTCTACCGCTCCGGCCCTCCCGGGCCCTCTCGTTCGTTCTAGGCCCCTGGGGGCCGGGAGCCTGTCCGCTCCTCGGGCGACTCGAGTCTCCGGTTCGGCGACCGGGCCGGTTCCTCGGGTGCTCGAGGGCCCTCGTGGGGCCCCGCCTCTTTCCCCTGGCCCGGCGTCCGCGTCCCGGGGGCCCGCGTCGGAAGGCCCCTACCTGGCCTACTTGGAGGGGTCCGAGGATGACTGGCAAGACGAGGCCCTTCTTCAGGAGCTGGCGGAATGGTCCGCTGTGCCTGGTGCTGTGGATCTCTTTTCCTTTTTCGGTCTTGCCTTTGAAGATTTTTCTGGATTGGCTCACGCTGGAGCCCCGTCCAAGCCTCGAGGGGCGGAGGTCGTATGGAAGCACCTGTCGGATTCGGAACGCCAGCAGTTTCTCGAGTCAGATCGATCCGAGTGGGAAGCGATACTCAGCTCGGGTGCCGTTCTGGTCTTGAGCTCCGAGGAGTCCAGGTTGGCTAGGAGGCGTTTCCCTGACCGGATTCTCTCTTCCAGAATGGTGCGACGGCTGAAGCCCCAGGAGGGCGTCGGGGCGGCGCCTAAGGCCAAGAGCCGATGGTGCGTACATGGACATCAGGACCCAGACGGGGAGTCTTTGTCCGTGTACGCACCCACGCCCCAGTCAGAAAGCATTAATAATGGTGGCGCTTCATATAATCACGTCCATGAGGTGGAGGCTCCAAGTGGCTGACGCGAAGAATGCGTTCTGTCAGAGGGATCGCCTCCGCAGGCCTCGGGGGGCCATCTATGTGGAGCCCTGTCACGGGCTTACCTAGGGTTCTGATCAACTTATCGAGCTGGTGGCCCCGGTGTACGGCCTCAACGACGCCCCTCTGCTGTGGCATCGGACCCTGACTGACTGGCTGTCAACTCAGGGCTTCACGAAGTCTTTGCTGGAGCCGTGCCTGTGGCTGAAGCGTGGCGAGCACGGGCGCTTAGAAGCTTTGGTTTGAATTGAGGTCGACGACCTCATCGTCGCCGGCGACGACCGGATCATGGATCCTCCGCGTCAGGCGATGTGCCAGCGTGTTCAGTTCGGAAAGTGGAAGTTGGGTGAGTCTGAGTATGCAGGTCGTCGAGTGGTCCAGCACGGGGACCGCATTACGGTTGACCAAGAAAAATACATTAGGGAACAGCTTAGTGTCATGCAGCTCACCAGAGAGAGAAAAGCGACCCCCGACTCTCCCCTCACCCCCGACGAGATTTCGGCGCACCGCACTGTCGCGGCACAGGTGCAAAGGCTGGCTCGTGAGAGCCGCCCGGATGTTGCTGGGAGCGCGTCTCTCCTGGCCGCCGCTTTGCTTGCCCCGTCTGTGTCAGACGCCTTGGCGCTTGCCAAGGTGTGTAAGTACCTAAAGGGATCGTGCGAGCAGAAGTTAACCATTTGGTCACTAGACCCCTATTCTCTCATTTTCGCCACTGCGAGTGACTCGGGTGGACCCGGGGCCGCGCGTCGGGGAGGGGCCCAGGGTGCCTGGATTGTGATGGCGGCCGACGCCGGCATCAGGGAAAATCGTCGCTAAAAGGTTAGGACCTTGTCGTGGCGTTCTCAGCGTATCAAGCGGGCTGTCGCCAGTACTGTGGCCGCCGAGACCCTTGCTCTGTCGTCGGCTACGGGCGAGGCCCAGTGGCTTTAGGTTCTCTTTCGAGACGCGGTCTTCAATGATGTGTCGCGCCCCGATTGGTTTGATGGGCAGGCCCCCTTTACTGTCGCCATGTCTACCCAGAGGTCCACGGCTTGCTCGGTTAGCCCGCGAACACTTGAACACTTGGGCTCGAACACTTGTACAGGTGGGCGATGCCGACCGAACACTCAACGAAACAAGCCAACGCTCGACGAAGCACACCAACACTCAAAACAGCGAGCAAACACGCCATGCAACACTCAATCACTCAAACATTCAAACACTCATCCAACACTCGAGCACTCCAACACTCGAACACTCGTGCACATGCTACTTATTGTGCGTATATTTATACATATATGTATATATACATATATTCATATGAGTACGTATATGGACACATGTATGTGTTTATATATATACATATGTACATGCATACACATACATATATATATATACGAACATACTTATATACATGCATACATGCACGTATCTAAACATGTATATGTATATGTATGTTTTATACGTATGTATATACAGAGATTTCCACATTCATATATACACATAAATAAATACTATAGTGTTATTATGCACACATGTATATGCATGTGCATACATATACACATACATATATACATATAAAAATATATAGGTGTACGCACATAGACAGCGTTTTATCATAACCACAAAAAATAAGCCCACATGATTGCACACGTAACGCCCCGCTTTGAAATAATGCCGCCCTCCATGCGCGTGTATTGTAAAGAAGATAGGTCAGTTAAAAAAAGGTGATCTACACGAGCGAGAGCCACATTTTGAGAAAAAACCTTGGGTCGGAGCGCAGGCTTGCTAAGTACGGGAGGTGTCAGGAAATGCCTTGTGCGTGCGTCTCGCGCGCCGCGGCGTTCCCCGCCCGTGCTCGAGCCGTTCAGGAGCTTGCCCCCCTTGCGCCCGCCCAGGGTCTTGAGGGAGACCGCTTGGCCACTGCAAAGGAGGTGCGCCATTTCGCCCAAGGCAAGAGGAAGAGGAGGGGAGGGGGGGGGCAAGGAGGAGGATGAGGAGGAGCACGGACGAGAAGGAGGAGGAGGAGGGGGGAGGAGGAGGAGGAGGAGGAGGAGGAGGAAGAGGAGGAAGGGAGAAGGAGGAGGAGGACAGGACGGAGGAGGAGGAAGAGGAGGAGGAGGACGAGGAGGAGGGAGGAGGAGGAGAAGGAGGAGGAGGAGGAAAAGGAGGAGAGGGAGGAGAGGAGAGGAGGAGAAGGAGGCCGCTGTTTTTTCTGGCCGTGATTTGTTCGGGTCCTGGTGGCCATTGTTCCTGGAGGCCCTCGCGGCCCTCGCGGCCGTTGTTTTTTGGAACCCTTCGCCCTCGGGGGATCGAATGGGGAGGGGAAATTGTGCGCCTCCTTTGCTGTGGCCTCGTGTCTGGGGGCCGGATGCCGCGGTCCGCCCTGGCCGACGGCGTCGGCAGCTGCAGCGACACCGAGGCGGAGCAGACGATGCCCGCGGCGATGGCTGCTGCAGGCCTGCAGCCGCGGGGCGGGAAGGATGAGGGAGGAGGGAGGAGGAGGAGGGAAGGAGGCTGGAGGAAGGAGTTAGGAGAGGAGGGATCGAGGGACGAGAAAAGAGGGAGGGAGGATGATGGGAGGGAGGGAGGGAGGGAGGGAGGGAGAGGGGAGAGAGATGGTGGGAGGGAGAGGGGGAGGGAGAGGGAGAGGGAGAGAGAGAGAGAGAGAGAGAGAGAGAGAGAGAGAGAGAGAGAGAGAGAGAGAGAGAGAGAGAGAGAGAGAGAGAGAGAGAAAAAGAGAGAAAAAAAAACAAGATGAAGCATCAACAACAAGAAAACATCATAAATAAACCAGTTGAGCTGGGATATCACCGACGTCGCGATGATAAACGCGCCTCGCGAATCGCGGCCTGGGCCCATGAGCCCAAGGAGGCCTCGCGAGGGCGTGAAGGTAAGTGAAACCGTCTTTAACTTGAGGCGAACCTCCATCCCTCCTACCACTCCTATTCCTACTCCTCCTCCCCATCTCCCCCTCGCCCTCCTCCTCCTCCTCCTGCCCCCTCCTCCCCCTCCTCCTCCTCCTCCTCCAAACGCCTCCTCCATTCCACGGTGTGCATCTGATACCTCCCCTTCCCGCTCAACTTGGTCTTCCCTCGCTCTCCCCCAATTCGTCCGTGTATAGCCATTTTGGCTCTGGCCGAGATGTCTCGGCAGCTGTGCCGCGACCACGCCGCGGTGGCGGGCGCTCTTCAGCCGTTCGTCACTGGGCCCAAGTGGCTCGAATATGGGGCGGCGCCTGGTCAGGGCGCGTTCGACTCGGAGGCGCTCAACCGCGTGAAGAAGCACTGGAAGGACCGCGCAGCTGTAATCCTTCTCCTGGTCTTGCTGCGTCGGTCGGGGCGGGGGCGGCACCGCGGCCTCGACCGACGCGCAGCAAGAGTTCGGATGAAGGATTACATCTGCAGATGATCTGCGCTCTGGAGCTGGTGACTCCAAACCTCGCGATCGCCCCCGAGACGGCGAGGCGAGCGTTCATCCTGATCTCGGAGCGCATTCAGGCGTGGGAGGACTTGGGCCAGGAGAAGAGGGATCAGTGGGCCGACCACATGTCCGCAATGTGGAGTGGGCTCTCAATTTCAGTAGCGGGGGGAGGGGGTATGCCACAAAACGCCAACATGGTGTTGTTTCTTGGGGCTCGAGGGTTTCACTTTGGAAAACGTCGGCCTCCTCCAGGAGCGGTTTTCTAGTGGGCGGCATCTTGTGGCCGAGCTCCCCATGAGGATTAACCAACCCAAAGGCCTTCCCCTCCTGCACTCTCCCCCCCTCACCTCCGTGTCCTCCCGCCCCCCCTCCGCCTGCCTCCCTTCCCTTCCTTGAGTCATCCCCGCCTTCCCCCCCGAAAACCCCCTCCCTGATCCCCATTCTCCAGCTCCGCGCTCCTGCCGACAGGCTGCGATCGATGACGCGCCACTTGTGCGACCCCTTGAGAAAGGAGAGAGAATCGGCTGCTCCACCGAAGTGGCTGAAGCAGCTACGCGAGGGCCAGTCAGCTTCACCATCGCCTTCGCCAATAGCCGCCAGGGGTGCCCGCTCTCGGACTAAGTCAGCATCGCCTTCGTCGAAGTCGTCGCAGCAGTACGTCATCACGTACGACGCGGCGCAGCGCGCAGCCCACCGCGCCAAGCTCGGCTCCAAGGCGTCGGAGCCCACGAGGAAGCTCTTCGCGATCGACGAGGCCAACCCCAGTGGCTTCATGCACGCGGAGTGGCCTGACGGCTTCGTCGCGGAACTGCCCACTTTGACGGTGGCGGGCTGGCTTTCGCAGAACGCAGCGGGCGAGAGTGGTTCCAGCGGGGCGAAGAGGGCGGCTTCGGCGGAAGACAAGCTGTACGAGTGCTTCCAGGGGAGCTCGAAGATCGGCAAGGTCAAGGTGGAACGCAAGGGCCTGAGCAGCACCAAAGGGGGGGCCGTCGAGTGCGGCCTGGTGATCAAGCTGAACGGGGCGCAAAAACTTCAGTTGGCGTTCAAGCACGTCGACGAGCTGACGGCAGCTGAGTGGATGAACGCAACGGCGGCCAAGTTGCTGGCGGGCAAGATCACTGAGCAGCAGTTGGAGGACAAGAGGACTTCGTTTCTGGCATCCCTCGGCGTGGATCTCACCAAGAAGGGCGGCGTGTTCAAGAAGCCTGCTGCCCAGGAGCCTGTCGAAGCCGACGACGTCTCGGGACCTCCCGCGAAACGTGCGCGGCGTGATGATCGTGCCAGGGCCAGCGGCAGCGCTGCTGATGGAGGCGACGGAGGCGATAGTGATGATGACGAAGGAGGCGATGAGGATGACCACGGTGAAGACGGACGCGATGGTGGCGCAGAGGGCGCGGAGAGCTCGGACAAGCAAGAGGACGAGGAGGTGGAAGAGGACGAGCCAGAAGTTCCAGCGAAGAAGCGCCCAGCTGCCGCCGTCGCCAAGAAGCCAGCAACCGCAGTCGCGCCAGAGGAGTCCGAGGAGCCGCAGGACGTGCGCGCGCCGCAGCTGGCGCCGCCACCAGACGGCTTGATGAGCAGGTTCGGGACCCTCGCGGATTGGAGTCGATCATTTTCAATTGAGCTGCTCGCGCCAGAGACCCGAGCAGCTCGTGCCAGCCGCATCCATGCGGCACGGCCACTGACATACAAGAGAGAAATCGAGAGGGAGGCAACAACACAACAACGAGCGATTGACAGATAAACAGTCAGGAGGGATAACGATACACAGACACAATGAATCTGCGATTCCCAGAAAATATGGGAAAATATGGGAAGTGGGGGAAGACAAAAAACAGTAAATATGGGAACATGTGGGGGATATTTTTAGTTGTGTGTATTTATGCGTGTGTCCCAGTTCCCCTTCAAAGAGTTACATCGGATGAGCGTGAGACAGAATGAGAGGAGAGACCGAGAGAGAGAGAGAGAGAGAGAGAGAGAGAGAGAGAGAGAGAGAGAGAGAACACCAATAAATCTAGATAGAGAGAGGAGGGAACGGGGGAAGAGGAGCGAGGTAGGGAGAACGACGAGGAGAGGATTACCAAGGATGAACAGGGCAAGTGCGGGGAGGACGAGTATGACGATGAGGATGAGGAGGAGGAGCAGAGGAGGAGGAGTGGGATGGGCGATGAGGTTGTGGAGTGCAAAGAAGGGGGAACACTGGGAGGAATGAGAACAGGATGGAGGAGGATGAGGATAAGGATGAGGAGGGAGAGGGGCTTCCCTCCCTCTCTACTGCTGCCCATCCTCCTTCTCAATGTTTCCGCTCCCTCTTCGTCTCTCCTCCTCATCCTCCTCCTCCTCCTCACTCCCGCTTCCTCCCTCTTCCCTCTCTCCCTCGTTCCCTTCCCCTCCCCCTCCTGCTCCTCATATCGCCTCCCCCGCGCGGTCGGCATCGCCCCCCACGCCGCATGCCGGGCCTCTCCAACGAGCTGGTGGAGAACATGGAGGGCGCCAGCTTGGAGGACCAGCAGAACGAGCTCGATCGCATCGCGAAGGAGCGCGCCCGCTAGTGTAGATGGGAGCGAAGGAGGCGGACAAGGAGGAGAAGGAGGAGGAGAAGAATGAGGAGGATAAGGAGAAGGTGGACACCCACGCACGGAGAAGAATGAGGACGACAAGAAGATGAGGATGAGGAGGACGGAGAAGGAGAAGTAGAAGGAGGAGGAGAAGGAAGAGAGGAGAAGGTGGAGGAGGAGGAGAAGGAGGAGGAGGCTGAGGTCAAAGAAAACAAGACTGACTATCCCTGTCTCCTGTCAGTCTTTTCCTCCTCCTCCGTCCCCCCCCTCCTCCTTCTCCTCCTTCATCCTTCTCCTTCTCCTCCTCCAACCCCTCCTCGTTCTCCGGCTTCTCATCCTTAAATGTCCTCCTCCTCAGTCCTCCTCCTCTCCTCCTCCACTCCTGGGTGAACGAAGGCATCCCTCCTCCTTCCCTCCTCCTCCGTCTCCATATCCTGCTGACCCCTCTTGGTCACATTTCTCGTCCTCCCTCCTCGCTCGTTCGATCCTCCGTCTCCTCCGCCTTCTCCTCCTCCTCCCCCTTCTCCTTCTCCTTCTCCTTCTCCTTCTCCTCCTAGCTCCTCCTCCTCTTCATCCTCCTCCTCCTCCGCATCATCATCATCATCATCATCATCAGCATCATCATCATCATCAGCATCAGAGTCATCATCCCCATCATCATCATCATCAGCATCATCATCATCATCAGCATCAGCATCATCATCATCATCATCAGCATCATCATGTTCCTCCTCCTCCTCCTCCTTCTCCTCCTTCTCCTTCTTCTTCTCCCCCTCCCATCCCTCCACTCCCTCCTCATTGTCCTCCACCGCCGCATCCTCCTTCTCCTTATCCTTATCGTCCTCCTTGTCCTTGTCCTCCTCCTTCTCCCCATTCCTCTCCCCCTCCCCCTTCTCGCCCTCGCCCTCCCTCTTCCCCCCCGTGAGGAGAAAGAGGACGAGCTGCTGGCGAAGCGCATGAGTGACGGCGGCCCCTCGCCTGGATCAGAGCATCCTCCTCCTGCAGATGATGGCGTTGCAGGCGCCTCCCCGATCCATGTCGAGGACAGCCCTGAAGTCGCTGCTGGCCGAGCGGCCGCGGCCGAGGGGCGATCGCCAGCAGCGCCGCGGCTTCCATCTGACGAGGGGCCGCCGCCCGCAGCTGACGATGGACAGCCACCGCAGCGCATCAAGCGCCAGAGGCGCTTGGCGAGCAGCGGCTCGAGCCTGTCGCCGCCGCCAGCGCGCGAGGGGCGCAGGAGGAGGTCGCCGAGTAGCTCGCCAGAGCGCGTCAGGCGCTCAAGGGGCCAGCCGCCTGCGCCGAGAAGCTCGCCCAGCCCGCCAGCGGAGCCGAGGCGCTCGCAGCGGCGCCCGCCAGCGGCGCCAGGCTCGAGCTCGCCAGCCCGCGGCCCGCCAGCTCGCGGCCCGCCAGCTCGCGGCCCGCCAGCTCGCAGCAGCCAGCAGAGGAGCTCGTCAGCAGCGCCGAGGAGCTCGAGCCGAGCAGAACGCAAGCATGCCGCGCTGGCCAAGCAGGCAGCGTTCGCTGCGAGGAGCCCGCGGACTGCGCGCTCGAGCCAGCCGCCCGAGCGCTCGAGGAGCCCAGGAGCTGCGAGCTCGCGGGCGCGCTCGCCGAGCTCGCCGCCGCCCACGCAGCGCTCGGCGAGCCCAGCGCGCGCCGAGCGCTCGAGGCCTCAGAGCGAGAGCCAGCCGCCGCCGCCGCCGAAGATCTCGAGGCGTGTCGCAGGCAAGACGAGCATGGAAGTAAGCCCGCAAGCTGGACACCGCGACAGCGGCAAGGCCGCTCAGCGCCAGAGCTCGGCCGCCAGGACCGCGCAGGAGCTTCGAGAGGGCTGGGGCACTGGCATTGGCATCGACAGCGACGCGTCTGCCGCCTCGGAGGATTCGGGCGAGAACGTCAAGCGGGCCAAGGCGGCCTTGCGGGCAGCAAGCAAAGCCAAGGAGGCCAAGCGCTTGGCCGCGGCAGCGGCGGCGGCCCCCGCGCCAGCGATCAGCGGCGTCCGCGCGCCAGTGCCTGCGGACGGCAGCAGCATCAGGCCACATGCTGCTGCTATTGCCGATGCTGCTGCTGCTGCGGCTGCTCATCCGTATCCTCCTATTCGTGTTCTTCGTCCTTCTGCTGGTGCTGCTTGTGCTGCTGCTGCTGCCCCTCCTTCGCAGTCTCGTTCTCTTTCTCCTCCTCCTCCTCCTCCTCCTTCTCCTCCTCCTCCTCATCATTCCACTCCTCCTCCTCATCCCCTCATCCTCCTCATCATCATATTCCCCGCCATATCCTAGCTTTCTTCCCTTATAAGATCCTCCTCCTCCTCCTCCTCTTCTCTCTCCCTCTCTCTCTCTCTCTCTCTCTCTCTCTCTCTCTCATTCTCTCTTCTCATCTCTACTCTCTCTCCTTCTCTCAAGCTCTCCTCTCTCTCTCTCTCTCTCTCTCTTCTCTCTCATCTCTTCTCTCTATCTCTCTCTCTCTCTCTCTCCTCCTCTCTCTCTCTCTCTTCTCTTCGTCCCCCTTCGAATCTCTCGTCCCCCCCCCCCCCCCCCTCGCCTTCCTCTCCTCCTCCTCTCCTCCTCCTCCTCCTCCTTCTCCTCCTCCTCCTCTTCTTTATCCTTATCCTCTTCATCCTTCTCCTCCTACTCCATCGTCCTCCGACCCCTCCTTCTTCTCCTTCTCCTTCTCCTCCTCCTTCTCCTCCCGCCTCCCCCATCCTCCCCTCCCCTCCTCAACTCCTCTCCTCCTCTCCTCCCCCACCTCACCCCTCCTCTCCTCCTCCTCCTCCTCCTCCTCCCCTCCCCCACCTACTCCTCCTCCGCCTCCTCCTCCTCCTCCTCCTCCTCATCCTCTCTCCTCCTCTCTCCTCCTCCTCCTCTCCTCCTCCTCCCCCATCGTCGTCCTTCTCCTTCCTCCTCCTCTCCTCCTCCTCTCCTTACGCCTCCTCCTCATCCTCCTACCTCCTCCTCCTCCTCTTCTTCCTCCTCCTCCTCTTCATCAAATCCATATGCCCCCATCCTCCTCCTCCTCCTGGTCCTCATCATCCTCGCCACTAAAGCCGACCTCCTCCTCCTCCTCCTCCTCCTCCTCCTCCTCCTCCTCCCTCCCCCTCCTCGGCTCCTCCTCCTCCTCCTCCTCCTCCTCCTCCTCCTCCTCCTCCTCCTTTTCCCCCTCTGCTGCCGCCCTGCTCGCTCTCCTTTTCCTGCTCCTCCTGATCCTCCTGGTCCTCCTCTTCTTCCTCGTCCTCCTCCCGCCCCCTCGCATCCCTCCTCCTGCGCCCTCCCACTGGCAGGCATCGCGATGATGGCGATGAGGAGGACAGCCTGGCGCCTCCGAAGGTGGCGGCTGGGGCCGCGAAGGAGCTCGCTGCCGCAGTGGCGAACAGGGAGCAGACGGAGGCTGGATCCACCACTGGGATGCACGGCTTCAAGAGCAGGGCTCCAGGGGCAGGTGCGGAGAAGGCGCGGCTGCAGTCCATGAAGGACTTCAGCGACAGGAGAGCAGCCAGCAAGGGGCAGTGGGGCGAAGCCCACATGACGGAGCTCGAGGAAATCCTTCGCAAGGACAAGTGGGACTTCAACATGCGGTCGGCGATTGGGAATAAGTTTTATCGGATGCGCAACGAGGACTCGGAGTACGGCAGGAAGCTCAAGGCTGGATGGGAGGCCGCTAGCAACAAGACCGCGTTCAAGACGAAGTGGGTCAACGAGACCTGGGCGAAGGAGATCAAGGAGTTCCGCCGCACTATCCAGGAGCACTCCCAGGACTGGCGCGAGAAAGGCAGGCTCGTGAGCTTCATGAAGATGCTGCACTTGGAGGGGGGGCCAGAGGGCCAGAAGGATCCCCAGACAATCGCAGACTGTCGCGTGACGGCGCTCCAGTGCGTTCAGCTGGGCTACCCCTACGCGCAGTCCGATCCAGCCAACGGGTCGACAAAATTTCTCCACTTCGAGCTGCAGTACCAGGAGAAGTTCAAGGAGATGTGGCAGCAGGTGTCAGAGCAGACCAGAGAGCAGGCCATGGAGAACGGTGGCAATGCAGCGCCTGGTGGGCCACCAGCTCCAGCTCCGAAGCCGAGGGCAAAGCCGAAGCCTGCTGGCCCCGAGGTCGCTTCCTTGAACTACGCCAAGAAGTTCACGACGACCGCGCAGTTGTCCATCACTGCGGCCGAGAAGCTGCTGGAGAAGATCAAGAAGGCCGACGACCAGAGCCCGTATGCGTGGATGAACAACCAGGGGGTGCTGGACATGATCGAGAAGCCGCTGCTGAAGGTCGATCGCGCCATCAAGAAGAACGCCCTCGCGGAGATGCTGCTCGCGCAGACGCCGCTACCACAGGTTCTCCTCCTCTTATCTTCCTCCTCCTCCTCCACCTCCTCCTCCTTGTCCTCCTCCTTTGCTCCTCCCCGTCCTCCTCCTCCTCCTCCTCCTCCTGCTCCTGCTATCCTTCTCCTGCTCCCCCTCCTCCTCCCTCCTGTCGGCTGCTGTTGCTGATGATGCTGCTGCTCCTCCTCGTCCTCCTCCTTGTCCCCCTCCTCCTCCTCCTCCTCCTCCTTTCCTCCTTTCCTTTCCTTTCCTCCTCCCCCTCCTCCTCCTTCTGATCCTCGTCCTCATCCTCCTGTTCCTTCTCCCCAACCGCCGCCGCGCCTATAGGTGAAGACCACGCTCAGCACCTCGGAGATCATCACGGCCAGCGAATCCACGAAGACTGACCTGAAGGAGCGGGAGGGAGGAGGCCAGAATCGACGAACGAGGCCGGTAGAAGAGGGAGGCGGGCGAAGGAGGAACTAGGAGGAGGAGGAGGAGTAGGAGCAGGGGCAGGAGGAGGAGGAGGAGAAGGAGGAGGAGGAGGAGACGCCCATCGCTTACCTCTCACCCAGGATCGGGTTAGCAACCTCGACGACGCTTTGGAGCGCATCCGCGCCATGCACGAGAGCAAAACCAAACCCTCGAAGCACGCTGCCGATGCCGAGGGCAAGGACGACGTGCCCGCGAAGAAGGCTAAGAAGGCTAAGAAGTAGGAGGGCTTTTCACATTCTCTTCGGCGTGCACCGCTGTCTGAGCGAGGCCAGTTTATAGTGGTCGAGTGCTTGAGCAGGGGGAACGAGGACTGCGACTCTGCAGTCCTGCTGCTCGGGGCCTGGAGCCCCGACCTGCTCGATAGACGGAGGAGGCGGATAGGATAAAGGAGGAGGGGGGAAGAGGAGGATTAGGAGGAGGAGCAGGAGCAAGAGGAGGAGCAGAAGGAGAAAGAGCGAGGAGGAGGAGGAGGAGGAGCACCTCTCCATCTCGACCCCTGCCTGCTGCCACAGATGGCGAAGCTGCCGATTTTTTGCAGCGCTCGTTGCCGTTCGAGAGCGCGCAAGCCCAGCTGGAGAGCAACTCAGCGCGCGGGGCCTCGAAACTGTGAAAATTCAGACCCTCGCGGACCCCCCGAAAGTTGCTGGGCACTTGCTGAGCCCCAGTTGCTGATGATGCTGAGTGAGAGTGAGGAATCACTGTAGATTTTCCGGGTAAAACTTGCTGAGTCCAGTTGCTGATGTTGCTGAGGGGTTGCTGATAGTTGCTGATTCTCTCGTGCGCGCGCGGCGTCAGGCCCCGCAGCCGGTTCCGCGTGGTCCCCAGGTGGCATGCAGTTGGCCTCGAGAGGGGCGATCCGTCCCACAAGGTTCTCAGATCGGCTTCAAACCCAGCGAAATACAAGCATATAAGCAATCACACGTCCCAAGTTCCCTTAGAGGTAGACCGCGAGGCGTCGAGCCGAGGATAAAAAGGAGAAGGAGGAAGAGGAGGGGGATGAGGATGAGGATGAGAGATGCTCGGAGGAGAAGGCGGGGGTGGGGGGAAACGCTCTTGCTCACTAAGGCCCTCCCAGGGCCAAACACCTGTTAATTTTTCGGCTTGTTTTTGAGCGGGGGGAGGGGGAGGAGGAGGAGGAGGAGGAGGACGAGGACGAGGACGAGGAGGAGGAGGAGGAGGATCGAGGATGACGAGGAGGAGAACGAGGAGGATGGGGGGGCCTCAAGAACGCCCCGCGTGAAAACATCATGGATCTATTAGCATATACGGAGCGAACCCCCGAGGGGACCGAGAAGAGCTCCCCGAGCTTCTACGGAGCGGAGCCCCTTTAGGGATCACCCTTGGTTATGAAGGGTTGACCCGGTAAGTGCATTCGAGCCGGTTCAGTCGTCAACGGGGGGGTGTTAGTGGTGGAGCGTTTCCGCCGTTATTCATCGTTCCAGGGGGGTCAATTTCGATCGGACCCCCCCGTCATTTCTCCAAAGTGGGGGGTCTGCCTGCGCGCGATTTGTCTGTTGTCGGCTTCTGCTGCTGCTGCTGCTGCTGCTGCTGCTGCTGCTGCTGCGTGCTGCTGCTGCTCCATGCTGCTGCTGCTTGCGCGGTTCCAAGCGGCCCCCAGAGGCCCCCAAAGGCACCCAAGAGGCACCCAAGAGCGCCCCAAGACGCCCCCAAGAGCGCCCCGAGAGGCCCCCGAGAGAGCCCCAAGATTTTCTGTTTTTTCTGTGACCCCTCTGGGAGCTTTTGGTGGCCGAGGCCTCCAAAGGCTCCCAAGAGGCCCCCAAGAGGCCCTCAAGGGCCCCCAAGAGGCCCCCAAGAGACTTCAAGAGCGGCCCAAGAGGCCTCCAATAGGCCCCCAAGAGCGCCCAAGAGGCCCCCAGGAGGCCCCCAAAATTATTCCAGAAAAAGTAACGGAAATCACACTTTTTAAAGATTTCGGGAGACCCGCCGCTTTCGCCCCCTGTTTTGAACACTTTTTGGCGCGTCGCCGCGGCTTGTTTTTGCTGGCCTGCGCACGCAAAAGCCACCCCCGGCCCGCCCAGAGGGACGTCCAGAAAATGTGCTTTTTTGGGGGTTCCATATTCAGGGGACATTCGCAAAACCCACAGTTTCGGCAGGCCCTATGAATAGTGGAAGCGGGGGCCGGGGGGGCCCAAGACGGTTAGAAAAAGACACCAAAATCGTCAGAGCGTGGCCTTGGAGGCCCTGATGGCCCCAAGGGGCCGCGATATTCCCCCAAGAAGGCGCCATATGGCTTCAATGGTTTCCAAACCGCTCTTGGGGGCTTTCGGAGCCTGTATGCGTGCTTATGGGGGCCTTCTGGTGGGCTTCTTGGGGCCTTATGGGGCCATGCCGGGGGCCTTATGGGGCCCTCTTGGGGGCTTCTGGGGGCCTCATGGGGCCATCTTGGGGGCATGTGGGGGGCCTTCCGGGAATATTATGGCCTTTGGGGGTGGTTTGGGCCCCTGTCCAGCGACTTGTGTCGTGCCGAGCCAGAGTGATTTGCTCATCAGATGATTTTGCAATGCGTCAAAAGCTTTATTCATCGCCGAAGTGGGGTGTTGTGTTTGTAGTTGGGTTGTTATTGTTCGAGAAATCCCCCTCGCGTGTCGCCGTTGGAAGCGTTATTTATCGTTCCAGGGGGGTGAGTTAGTGTTAGTCAGGTTTTTCATTCGTCACGGCTGAGGGAAGGTTGAGTGTTTCGCGATTTATTTTTATTATTCAAGCCTGCTGAGACCAGGGTCCAGCGTTGTATTGCCGGGCGTGATCTTTAGGGTCGAGGGGCGAGGAGGATGAGGGGGAGCAGGGGGAGGCGAGGATGAGGGGGGTGGGAGAAGCAGGAGGAGGAGAAGGGGGGGGAGGAGCAGCAGCAAGAGGAGCAGGGGCTGAAGCAGCAGGAGCAGGAGCATGAGCAGGAGTAGGAGCAGGAGCAGGAGCAAGAACAGAACACATATCAGGACAGACGAGGAGGAAGAGGAGGAGCAGAAGGAGAAGGAGAAGAAGGAATGCAAGGGGGAGGAACAGGGCGCGTCCTAAGTCGGAATCGGATGAAGAGGAGGAGGAGGATGAGGAGGAGGGGGAGGAGGAGGAGGACGAGGAGGACAAGGAGGAGGAGGAGGAGGAGGAGGAGGAGGAGGAGGAGGAGGAGGGGGATCGAGGATCGAGGAGGAGGAGGACGAGGAGGACGACGAGGGGATGCAGGAGGAGGCGACGAAGGGACGCAGCAGGAGGAGGACGAGCAGGACGACGAGGGGATGCAGGACGACGAGGGGATGCAGCAGGAGGAGCAGGAGGAGCAGGGAGAGGCGATGAAGAGAAGCAGGAGGCGAGGATAGGGAACAGGAGGAGAATTGCCCTTGGGAGAAGGTCGTTCGGCCCCCCTCGCCTTACCCCCCCCCCTTGTCGAAGCTCTGGGCGCCGCTGCAGAGCATCGTCCATCGATGGGGGAGGGCGAGGGGTGGCCCACGACTGACTCATCATGGGGCAATCCACCTTCACATGTTCACCATCGCCAGCTCGAATCCCCTGCTTGAGCTGTATAGGGTAGCCCCCCAGAGAAAGTCGGTCGGCATCCCCCCCAATCGTCTTCCTCATCCCAAGAACCCTGGGCGACGCTGCTAAGCGTCGGCCATGGGGAGAGGAAGACGGCGGGCGGGCCGACCGATTCACCTGCGGGGCCACTTGTTTCCGAATCCCGCTCCTCTGGGCCCTCGCGCCTCCCTCCACTGCTTTAGGACAACCTCCATCAAAGGATATCGCTCGGCCCGCTCATCGCCCTCCTCCTTCCAGGAACCTTGGACGCGCTGCAAAGCATCGGCCATCAGTGGGGGAGAAGGCGATAAGATGAGGCCATACCGACTCCCCTTGTCGGGGCCATCCGCCCCAACGATCACCCCAAGATCGCCCAAGAGGCCTCCTAGATGGCCCCAGAACGGCCCAAGAGGCGCCAAAGGCGGCCCCAAGAGGGCACAAAGACGGCCAAAGGCCTCTAAGACGCCCACGAAAGCGTCCAAAACGGCCCTGGAGCACCCCAAGAGGGCCCCACGTCGGCCCAGAGAGGCCCCCCAAACAGCTTCCGACAACGTCAGACGGGTCAGGGGCCCACCGAGACGGCAAAAGATGGCCCGAAGATGGCCCAAGACGGCCCAAGAGGCCTCCAAGAGGGCCTCAGGAAGGCCCCCCACATGCCCTGATTGGCCGTTCTCTGGTGCCGCTGCCGTTCTTCTGTAACCATTGGGGCTCAACAAGCGAGATAGCTCTCACACATGGCTTCTGCCAACAAACGTAGACGACGGTTTCATGAGAGACCCGACGATGCTGGCCAGCAGGAGGCTGGCAAACATTTGCTCACGATGTTGCAGACTGCCTACTGCCGTGGAGAGCTCACCGCCAAAGCGTTTGGTGAGATTGCGTTCGAGTCCTGGAAGGCGGGAGCACAGCACGATGCGCTTCGCGAGCGGGGCCTGCCTTGTGGATCCCCGTCTGGGCACTTTCAGCGCAAGATCGACGAGCAGATACATAACCTCAACATGTCCAAAATTGATTTCATCACCCTCGAGGTTCCATGTCACGCCGCCAAATCTAGGAGGAGAACCCTCATGAATGTGGATGCAAAGCCAATGCACGAGTTGCTGCACGAGGAGGTCTTCAGAACTAGTATGTCCAGGGCTTCCATGAAAAACGCCGTGGGCAATCGATCGTGGCCAACCGTTTACACTCAGCACCCAGTTGTTCTAGCTGCGCGGGACGACGAGCTTGTCGCGCCGTGCGCCATCTTCATGGATGGAGCCCAGTTTGGCGGAGCAGCTGCGCGTGGCAGGATCAAGAGCCAATTGGTGGTGACGCTCATCAATGTATTGACGGGTGTTCGGCATGTGTCGGCTGTGTACAGAAAACATTTGAGGTGCAAGTGTGGTTGTCAGGGCCGATGCAGCTATTGGTGCCTAGACAACTTTATCAAGTGGTGCGTCGACGCTCTCGCGGAGGGTACTTTCCCGCTCACCAGGCCAGAAGGCGTCGCTTGGCAAGCGGGCACCAATGCTCGAGCGGACTTGGCTGGACAACCGATGGGCGTGAAAGGTGCCATCATTTATGTGATGCTCGACTGGGAGGGCATATGCTCGCCCCTCGGCGTGCCGAGTTGGTCTCGCAGTGTACATCCTTGTCCTGTATGCGACGCTCCGCTTGAGTCTTGGAACCAATACAGGAGCCCTTTTTTTGCTTGCTACTTTTCTCTTCCTCCTCCTCCTCTTCCTCCTCCTCCTCCTCCTCCTCCTCCTCCTCCTCCTCCTCTCCTCCTCCTCCTCCTCCTCCCCCTCCTCCTCCCTCTCCTCCTCCGCCCCCCTCCTCCTCCCTCTCCTCCTCCTCCCTGATCCCCTCTGACCCCTCCCTCTTTGCCAGCGGAGGTTGGTGCTCGCGCTCGCTGCCTCGATGCCCCAGTAGACATCGCCCTGGCGGCGCGGTGGGAGAGGAGGGAGAGGAAGGAGGAGGGGAGCGATGCAGTTGCTGAAGTTGCTGAGCCTCGCTTGCCCAGACATTGCTGACATTACTGAGCCCCACCTGCAGTTGCTGATGCAACTGCTGAAGTTGCTGAACCGAAATCAAGAAGTAGAAACATAACTGGTAAGACAGTTGCTGAAGATGCTGAGACCAGAAGAAGAGGATGTAGAACATCACATAATCGACGCGCCAGTTGCTGAAGATGCTGAGGCCAACTTGCTGAACACAAGAGGAGAGATGACTCATTTGCTGACCCAGAAGAAAATAATATAGAACATCACATACTCAACGCGATAGTTGCTGAAGATGCTGAGGCCAACTTGATGAACAGAAGAGGAGAGATTGCTCATTTGCTGACCTAGAAGAAAAGAATACAGGAAATCACAGAATCAACACGATAGTTGCTGAAGATGCTGAGGCCAACTTGCTGAACAAAAGAGGAGAGATGACTCATTTGCTGATCCAGAAGAAAAGAATATATAACATCACATACTCAACACGATAGTTGCTGAAGATGCTGAGGCCAACTTGCTGAACAGAAGAGGAGAGATTACTCATTTGCTGACCTAGAAGAAAAGAATATAGGAAACCACATAATCAACACGATAGTTGCTGAAGATGCTGAGGCCAACTTGCTGAACAGAAGAGGAGAGATGACTCATTTGCTGATCCAGAAGAAAAGAACATATAAAATCACCGAATCAACTCGATAGTTGCTGAAGATGCTGAGGCCAACTTGTTGAACAGAAGAGGAGAGGTTACTGATTTGCTGACCTAGAAAAAAAGAATATAGAAACTCACATAATCAACACGATAGTCGCTGAAGATGCTGAGGCCAACTTGCTGAACATACGGGTGGAGATGAATATATAAGCCAGAAAAAAGAAAATGATAAGGGGAAGCCCAAGAAGAGGGAGATTAGGCAACAAGTGATGAATAGCAGCATCTTCAGCATCAGCATCGTCAGCATCCGCCTCAGCATCATCAGCATCTTCAGCATTATAACAATGAGGAGAAGGAGGACGAGGAGGCGGAGAGAGGGGCATGGAGTTTGGCAAACCAGATTCTACACCCTTAAGTTCTGGCGGTGCTACTGGAATGTGTAAGAGGGAGAGGAGGAGGAGGAGGAAGAGGAGGAGAAGAAGGAGAAGGAGGAGGGTAAGGAGGAGAGGGAGGAGGAGAAGGAGAAGGGGAAAACGGAGAAGGAGGAGGAGGACGACACATTAGGACGGAGAAGGGGAGGAAGAAGAAAGAGCAGGAAAGAGGAAAAGGAGGAGGAGGAGGAGGAGAAGGAGGAGAAGCTATAGGTGGAGGATCTATGGAGATAGAAAGACGAAGTGGAGGATATGGAGGAGTTGGAGGACATGGAGGAGGAGGAGGAGAAGGAGGAAAAGGAGGAGGAGAAGGAGGAGAAGGAGAAATGGAGGAGGTGGTGGAGAAAATATTGGAGGGAGGGGGAGGGGATAGGAGCAGGAAAAGGAGGTCGGCCTTCCTCCTGCGTTTCTCCTCCTCGATCTCGTCTTTGCATCCTTCTCCTACTCCTTCCTGCCCTTCTCCTCCACCTGCTCAGATGAGAAGGAGGAGGAGGAGAAGGAGAAGGAGAAGAAGGAGAAGGTGGAGGAGGAGGAGGGGCACGCTGTCCGAATGTATAGCACGCTCTCCAGCCAGCTGCGATCGCCAAGGCCGCCCTGGACAGATCATTTGCGCGGTGCTCACGAGAGGGCTTGTAAGCAGGCTGAGGTATGCTGGGGGGGCAAACCGTCGACAATGATCGTGGCAAAACCTATCCACGGTGGCGGCGAGTGCCCTCTTGACCGAGCCAGGAGGGGAGCCTGCCATGGATAGGCACGGTCAAGGTCGGCATCGGCGGTTGCTCCCCCAGACCGTGGGTGTACATTGGCTCGGCACGGGATCGAGACAAGCTGGTACAACAAGCACGTTTGTTTTTCAACAGGCGCAAGAAAGGCAAAGGCCTCACGGTGTCAGAGGCGGTGCCTCCACTGAATGCTTGCAGCGCTGCACTTCAGAATGGGGATTTGCTCCGACCCCAACAGGGTTTACAAGATGTTGCCAAGTTTGCCGTCATGAAGTACCCTCAATGGATTTCATTTTGGCGCCCGAGCGAGCAAACCTTGTGCAATTTCCGTTCGCCGTTTCTGGGTAGCGTTGCTGGGCTCTCGGTGGTGGGGTCTCTCGCAATCGATTTCATGCACGCGATTTGTCTTGGAGTGCTCCAGTCCATCATATTGGAAGTTTTTTGGAGGACGCCCGAATGCCCCGATATAGTAAAGCAGACCCTGGATCAGGACACGCGGCACGCCATTGCTTTCGACATTTTCATTTTGGGGTATTCGAACTGGCGCGAAACACAACGAGCCGAAAAAAGACGGCGCCCCGTCGAAGTATCCAGCCCCGGCACTGGCATCTTCGGGAACTCCGCGAAGAGGGGGGGCATGTCATTGAAAGCTGCAGAATCTTCGTGGATGTTTGAATTTGTTGCGACGGCGTTCCTTCCAAAGTGCGCTGGTGCTCTGTCTAATGGGCGCTCCTTGATGGAGTGCACGGCGCATCTGTTCCGCTGGCAAGAGTACCTTCGACAGTTGCCAGACGTGCCGACCGTAGACCAATGCATGGTGCTCGAAGATTTGTGTCTAAAACACCTCGTTCTTCTTGACGCCGCAGGGGTCCCGCATAAACCTAAACATCATCTCATGTGGCACCTTGCTGACAGGACTGGCGACTGAAATTGCTTCACCGTCCCCGCCCGCCCTGCCCTCCCCTCCCTCCCTGGGGCCCCGGTGGACGTCTGGAAAAAAAGAGCGGCAACGGCTCCTGGTCCAGAGCCCGACCCGCGTCTCGGCCTGGCGGCGAGAGGCATTTCGAAGGGGGGCTCTGGAAAGACGCGCGGCGGGAAGAAGAGGGGGAGGAGGAGGAGGAGGAAGGAGAAGAGGAAACGAGGATGCGGACGTGAGATGGAGAGGACCAGGGGGCACCTCAAGACACGGAAAGTCTAGAGGAAGGATGTGGTGGAGGAGGGGAGGAGGGAGAGGTGGAGGAGGAGGTGGGGGAGGAGGGCATCGAAGAGGAAGAGAAGGATGAGGAGGAACAGGATGAAGAGAAAGAGGAAGAGGTGGGCAGTGGAGGAAGAGAAGGAGGAGGAGGAGGAGAAGGACAGAGGAGAAGGAGGGAGAGGAATAGGATCGGGAGAAGGAGGGGGAGGAGGAGGAGAAGGAGGAGAAGGAGGAGGGGGATGAAGGCCACTGAGCAAATATAAAGTAACTGCACAAATGATCAAAACGTTCGGGCACCCTCGCATGTACGCGACATTCACAGATGAGACGCTCAATTCATTGTTATGCTCCTTGGCGGAAGCATCTCATCCAGCTGGTTACGAAAAGGGCGTCTTCAACCGCCTCGCCCTGCAGTCGCACCTCGGCATCGGAGCCTCAGCTACGGACGTTCTCGTGTGAGCGGCGCCCTTGCGCATAAATTCATTTATAGCGGGGCAAAGGGGTTCCAAAGAAGACCAGGGGGATGCACGGACCACCCTGGGGCACGTTGTCGACTTGAACCGTCGATGCTGCAATGCACCCCCATCGCACGCGTCACACTTTGTATTTCGAAGAAGAGGGTGGCGTCGGGGGGTTTGAACAGGCGGCACTCGTGGCGCAATAAGCTTGCCAGCTCAACATGATCCCAACGAAAACTGATCCACGCCTCCCTCGTCCCTTCCTCCGTCTCCACTTGGCTCGGGGCGGCCTGCCTCGAAGTCCGTTGTCCCGCGCCAGCTCGGCGAAGTCGACGGGCAGAGTGGGTCGCGGCATCCGGCCCCCATGACGCGGAGTGGGAGGGGGGGGGGCTCAAGGGCAGAAGGGGATGAGGGGGGAGGGGCGGAGGCAGGGATCAGGAGGGACGAGGGGGGAGGAAGGGGCGAGGGGGGAGGAAAGGGCGGATGGAGGTAGAGGGCGTGGTACTGGAAGAGCGAACATGGAGGGGGGCAGCAGGGAGACAAGTACATGTTTTTTGATATGAGAATTTCCCATTCGGTCAGCCGTTGAGGGCCACGTGTCAGACATTGTTTGATCGGCATCCGTTCAGAAGGCCAGGTTGTCTTGGGGGACGTGCGCAAGAACAAAGCTCAAACGTCGCGTTCTAAACAACGTGGGCAGCACCGTGACATAATGGCTGGAATCGGCGCCTCGAGTGGGCTGGTGCACCGTGGCTCGGTGAGAGGAGGAGGAGGAGGAGGAGAAGGAAGAGGAGGAGAAGGAGGAGAAGGAAAAGGAGGAGGGTGAGAAGGAGGGGTAGAAGGAGGAGAAGGAGGAGGAGAAGGAGAAGGCGAACACGGAGGAGGAGGAGGAGGACGACACATTAGGACGGAGAAGGGGAGGAAGAAGAAAGAGCAGGAAAGAGGAAAAGGAAGAGGATAATGAGGAGGAGAAGGAGGAGGAGCTATAGGTGGAGGATCTATGGAGATAGAAAGACGAAGTGGAGGATATGGAGGAGTTGGAGGACATGGAGGAGGAGAATGAGGAGGAGGAGAAGGAGAAGGGGAAATGGAGGAGGTGGTGGAGAAAATATTGGAGGGAGGGGGAGGGGATAGGAGCAGGAAAAGGAGGTCGGCCTTCCTCCTGCGTTCCTCCTCCTCGATCTCCTGTTTACATCCTTCTCCTACTCCTTCCCGCCCTTCTCCTCCACCTGCTCCGATGATGGGGAGGAAGAGGAGGGGGAGAAGGAGGAGGAGAAGGAGGAGGAAAGGGAGGGTTGGAGGACGAAGAAGAAGAGAACGAGGGCGGAGGAGGAGGAGAAGGAAAAGGAGGAGGAGGAGGAGGAGAAGGAGAAGGAGGAAGTGGATGGATGTGGGAGACGAGGAAGGGCAGGTGGAGAAGGGGCGGGAAGGGGAGGAGGAGGGAGAGAAGCAGAAAGACTGACATTCGCTTTACCCCCCTGCCCACATCAACTTCGCGCCATCGAGATTTGAACCTGGGGGTGGTGGGGGAGGGAGGCGATCACCCTTCCCCCCGCCCCATGTAAAGATTTCGACGGGTCGAGGTCGGAGGGAAGTGGAGGAGGAAAACCAACTTTCCAACCGTAAGGATGCGTTGAAGCACCGCGACGACCTCTCGTCGCGGTGCAAAGCGTGCCCGCGGTGCTTCCTGATTTTCGAAGATTCGGGCATGGCCCAGGGCTGCAGGGTTTGCGCCCCCAGCCCGTACGCTTAGGGCTAGCCGCTTCGAAGGAAACAGGGCTTGAGGGGATTGATTTTTATCGTTCGAGGCCGGTTTACGATAACTCCCAGGGCAACGCGTTAGGCGAACCGCCTCTCCCAGGGCCGAAACATTTTAGATCCCAGGTGATTTCCCCTCGAAGGCCTTTCCGTCTCAAGGCCCGTTTCCTTCGCAGTCGATCGTGCATTCTCTTGCCGTTAACGCGGGTGCTGGGCCTGTGATGCAAAAACACAAAAACTATATAGATCAGGCCGTCGCCTTCCGCCGCCCCGTGGCGACGATATCCGAGGGGCGTTGCAAAATCGCCCGGTTCCTCCAGGGCTTTCACAAAGATATGTTTGCAGGCCTCGAGGCTGGGAACGGGCGCGGGCCCCCGAGATGCAGCCCCCAGAAATCATATGCGAGAGAGGGCGAATAATGAAGGCACGCAAAACGGGGCATGGGTGAGGAAAAGGAAAAGGAAAAGGAGGAGGAGGGAGAAGGAGAAGGGGGAGGAGGAGAAGGAGGAGAAGGAGAAAGAGGAGGACGGCGAGAAACAAAAGAGGGAGGAGGAAGAGGAGGGCGGAGGAGGGGACGGATGCTCGAGGGAAAAAGGTCAGAGGACGAGGAGGACAATGGAGGACCGCTGAGGGAAAAGGGGAACAGAGGGTCAGAGGGGGAGGGCGATGAACAGGAGGAGGGCGATGGCGGGAAGGCGGAGGAGGAGAAGGAACAGGAGGGGGAGAAGGAGAAGCAGGAGAAGGAGAAGGAGCAAAAGGGGGAGACGGAGAAGGAGAGGGAGAAGGAAAAGGAGGAGGAGAAGGAGAGGGAGGAGGAGGAGAAGAAGGAGAAGGAGAAGGAGGATGTGGAGGATGGGGGATAAGGCGAGAAGGAGAAGGACGAGGAGGGGGAGAAGGAGGAGGAGGAGAAGGAGAAGGAGGAGAAGAAGGAGGAATAATCAAGTGTTTTGGGGTGCACGCGCGACACGTCGCGAATGTGGTTTCCTTGGCGCCTGCGATATCGCGAACCGCAGTTTACAAAAAAATATCGCGCGTGGTGTTCGCACATCTCGCGTCGTGCAAACATGCGCGAACGCTCATGCATTGGGTTCACAGGAACGTACCGTGGCGCTGAACACGTAACCCACACGCGCAAGCAGAGATATCGATATCCTCCTCCTACTCCTCGGTTTCCTCTCCTCCCCGCGGCTCGCCGTTTAAATCAAACGCAAATGCGCGCGGTGCTCGCGCGACAAGTCGCGAACGCGTGGTTTTGCGAGCGCGGCGTCGGACGACTTCGTTTATACAATACAAACAGAGCGCATCAAGGGCGACCGGTACTCGGTCGACGGCTGAATGTCACGCGCAAGCGCCGTAGCCGTCGCACCAAAAATGTTGGGTCGCATGCTCGAGCGTCCGTGACACGAGATGACGACACAACTACCAACAAACTGCATAAACTACACCGAAACGCACACACCACATTCGAACATATTTCCCTATTGATGTATGCACACATCATGCACGCCGTAACTTGACAACTTGAGCACTTGAACACTCGAACACTTGAACACGTGAAAACTTCAACACTTGAACACTCGAACACTTGAGCACTTGAACATCTGAACACTTGACACTGACAGCGAACACTTGAACACTCATCGCAAGCCGCGAACCAGTTGACGCTCACACGCGAACACTCGAACACTCGAACACGCAAGCACTTGCAATCGTCGGTCCTCTGGGAGCCTCAGCCTGCCTCAGCCTCAGCCTGCCTCAGCCTCAGCCTGCCTCAGCCTCAGCCTCAGCCTGCTTCAGCCTCAGCCTCAGTCTGCCTTCAGCCTCGGCCTCAGCCTCAGCCTGCCTCAGCCTCAGCCTGCTTCAGCCTCAGCCTCAGCCTCAGCCTGCCTCAGCCTCAGCCTGCCTCAGCCTCAGCCTCAGCCTGCCTCAGCCTCAGCCTCAGTCTGCTTCAGCCTCAGCCTCAGTCTGCCTTCAGCCTCGGCCTCAGCCTCAGCCTGCCTCAGCCTCAGCCTGCCTCGGCCGCAGCATCAGCCTGCCTCAGCATTCAAAATGTGGCCCAGGAATGGAGTTCTGGGAACTAGAAGAACACGAAGTGGCCTACAGTTGGCTCCGGGCATTCAAAATCATGCCCAGGAATGGAGTTCTGGGAACTTGAAGAGCACGAAGTGGCCTACAGTTGGCTCCGGGCATCCAAAATGTGGCCCGGGAATGGAGTTCTGGGAATCGAAGAGCACGAAGTGGCCTACAGTTGGCTCCGGGCATTCAAAATGTTGCCCGGGAATGGAGTTCTGGGAACTCGAAGACCACGAAGTGGCCTACAGTTGGCTCCGGGCATTCAAAATGTGGCCCGGGAATGGAGTTCTGGGAAGTCGAAGAGCACGAAGTGGCCTACAGTTGGCTCCGGGCATTCAGAATGTGGCCCGGGAATGGAGTTCTGGGAGGTCGAAGAGCACGAAGTGTGTGACTGTTGGCTTAAAACGACTTCTGCGGCACCCTGTCCGGCACCCGCCCAGACCCCCCTGTGGAGTCATGATGCTCTCTTTTGACCCTACTAGAAACCTATCAGCAAACGCTGTTAGGTAAAATTATCCCGGCAAAGCAACCTAACAGCCATGTGTAGGACCTGGCCGGGGCAGCCGGCCGCCCTCCCCTCCTGCTCGTCCTCCTCCTCCTCCTCCTCCTGCTCGTCCTCGTGCTCCTCCTGCTCGTCCTCTTTCTCCTGCTCCTCCTCCTCCTCCTCCTCCTCCTCCTCCTCCTCCTCATTTTTCTCCTGCTCCTCCTCCTCCTCCTCCTCCTCCTCTTCCTCCTGCTCGTCCTCGTTCTCGTCCTCCTCGTCTTGCTCGTCCTCCTCCTCCTGGTGCTCTCTCCTCCTCCTCCTCCTGCTCCTCCTCCTCCTCCAACACACAGGAAGCCCGGGCCATCTGGCAACAGGAAGCGCGCAGGAAACCGAACAGTGCACGGGGAAGTGTTCGAGCGACGGCAAGGAGTAGGGCATAGATTCTCGACCTGCTTTCCAAGCTCCCTGGATGCCGATTTCTCCGGCCCGCGCTGCCGCCGCGGACGGGAGGGGTGAGAACCGCTGCCGGCTTCTACAGGTGGAGTACGAGACGGACCACCCTTTGGTCCTGTTCGTGTCTCGCGGGGCCGAGGAGCGGTGCTGTGGTGGGCGGGGCGATTAGTGCGAGCACTCGCGCGCGCGCGTGGCCTTGGGCGCGACCCCCTCCCTTGGAAGAGGAGGAGTTTCGGGAGGCAGCGCAGGAGGAAACAAGGGGATGAGCAGGGGGGAAGCGGGAGGCGGGGCGAGGCGAGGGACGGGGAGGAGGCCGGGCGGAAGGAGCAGGGGGAGGCGTAATGAGCAGGGATATGCAAGCAGGCGGACGCGCTAGCAGGGAGGATATGCAAGCAGGTGGACGCGCTAGCAGGGAGGGGGGGGAGGAGGGCTATCCACCCTCTTCCTTACAGGTACCCCCCTCCCCTGTCGCACCACAAGGCGTGTCCGTAGGCTGGGCCAGGCGCTTCGCTTCTTCATTTGTTAAATTCCTCTTCCTGACGCTGAGAGGACTCAAACAGTCAGTCACAAAGACGGAAGGCCGGTGGTTTTGAAAATGGGGTTTTCGCTTCATCGTTGCGCGCATTCGATTCTAACATGTGCAGCATTCACGAAGGAGGAAGGCAGGCTCGTTTTCAAAAATGAGGCTCTCGCCTCAGCGCCGCGCGCATTTTTTCAACTGCTACAAGGATGGAGGCTGGTTCGTTTGAAGAAATTGGGTATCGCTTGAGACTTCTTCAAAGTCTACGACCCGAAGCCCCAGGTTGTGCAACAGCTACACAGATGGATGGTGGCTCTTTCTCGAAACGGGACTATCGCTTGAGATTGCCGCGCGTCTCGTGGCCAGCACTCGATTTTTAGCGGCACTTGCACGGATGGAGCGCAGATCTTCCTGAACATTGTGTCGTCGTCTGACATCTCTTGGCGCTTCGTCGTCCCACCTCCCTGCGCTCCTGCGAGCTGGAAGGACGGAGGGCGGATCCTACACAAGAGGGGAGCGCTGCCCGAGTGGCAGGCCGCCTGGCCGCTCCTAGAGTGGAAAGGCATACTTCCAGGAGGGGAAAAAACATAGACACAACTAATCGTCGACTCCCAGGAAAATATGGGAAAGTATGGGAGGTGGGGGGGGGGAAGACAAAAACCCAGAACAGATGGAAAAATATAAGGGGGATCTTTCTATCTGTGTGTAGTTATTTGTGTGTCCTGGGGCCCCTTCATCATTACCTGCAGGGACGTGTGCGGAGGCGGCACGGGGGAGGGAGGGGCGTGTCTCGCAGCGCTGTCGTGCCGGCGCGTCCTGCGTTGACCCTGGCCCTCCTCGCCCTCCTCCGCGCCCCGCCGGCCCCCTATCCCTCCTTCTCGCCCCCCTTCCTCCATCGCGGCGGGCGGCACGTGGCCTGGCTCGCGTCTCGAGGAGTCCTTCGACGACATCGACGGTCAGGACACCTGGTGTCCTCGGTGCCAGTGTTGCGTCGAGACCCCGATGCATCGACACTGGGAGTGCAGTGCCAACATCGGGTCCAAGGCGTACGAGCTGAGCGGGCACCTGGTGGTGGGCAGGGCCATGGCCGAGGGCGACGCCTACCCGTGTTTCTGGCTGCGCGGGATGATCCTTGCGGCTTGGACGGCAGTACCCGAGCCTATGGATCATGATGATTGGAGCTACCTCGGCGTGGCCAACCTTGACGACGCGGTCCTCGGCACGGGCACGCTGCACCAGCTGCTCGCCCTATTTGGTGACGCTGGCGGAGGGGCCGACTCCAAGCATCCGCGACTTCGTCGGGTCGGTGTTGCAGTATGCCGGGTGTCCGCTGGCGCCGTGGACGTGGAGGCTGCTATCTTACTTCCGATGTCTGGCCCACGCCAAACAGTTCATCGTGGTGAACTTCGGGCCTTGGTGCTAGCCGCGGGCCACTCCCGTGGGCCGACTGTTTTCTTCACGGATAACTTGGCCGTGTGTGATGGCTGGTGGGCTCGATTGGACCAACGGCCTACTGGTCCCGACAGCGACTTGTGGTACGCTTTGTCGCGCATCTTCCTGCAGCGGGATCGTAGCGAGTTCTCTGTCGAGCACGTCAACTCGCACCTCAGTGCCGCGGAGGCGGCTGCTCGAGGAGTACCTGCAGAGGTGTTGCGAGGCAATGCCATGGCCGACGTCCTGGCGGGCCATGCTGCCAAGCAGTGCCGACTACCAGCGGATGTTCGAGCACGTGTGCGTGATGTGGAGTACATGGCCGCCATGGTGCGGTGGAGGCTATTGCGCTCGACGCTGGACGCCGCGGCGGCTCGGGACGCCAGGCCGTCCCAGCGCAGGAAGCGTCGGCCACGGCGCGTCCCACCAGCGCCACGAGTGGCAGCAGCCTTTTCTTCCCAGCATGTGCTTCATGCGGATGGTCGCAGTTGCCAGCGATACCGTTGTTCCGCAGGGCACTCCACCCAGACCGAGTGGCTCTCCAGGTCGTGTGGGGGCTTGGTCGATGCGGAAGCTGGACTGGCCAGGTTGGGGCCCATTGCTGGAGGTGTCGATGGTGTTCTCAAGATTGCCGATCAGGATGTGGACAGCTCGCACACGATGAGGTGGCATCGAGATCTAGATGTATGGTTCTGCCGAACATGCGGGTGCTTCGCGCGTCCTGCCCTTCGCGCCCTGGGTCGTGGGCTGCTGGCTCCGTGTCTCGGACGACCATCTGACACGGGAAGCGTGTACTTGGACAGGCTGAGTAGGGGTCTTTGGCCCAAGGTGGGCGCACCTCAGGGGTACGTCGAGTAGTACTTGGACCTTGACGATGATGAGCGCCTTCGAGGAGCCAGCCCTGGAGGACAGGTTGCACGGTCTGGTGCTCAGCAGGCGCGAGTGGCGAGCAGGTGGCCCAGAGCCTCGGCACCAGGACGGTGGCGGCGTCCGCGGCCGAGTTCCTGCAGGCCCGAGGGGCTCGCGCTGAGGCGACGGGCGGCCAGGCCCACTGCTGACGGCGCGGGCTTGCGGTGGGGCCGCGGGCGCAGCCCTGCGTCAGGCCCCGCAGTCGAGGGCGGGGCGAGGCGACGCCCGCGCTCCACCTCGGGGCCTGAGCTGAGGGCGACCTGCGCGAGGCTTCTGGCGGCAGCTCGGCGACCGCTGGACGAGGTCGACGGGCCAGCTGGCAGCGTGGTGGCGCCAGCTGGGTTGGGCGCGGAGGCGCCTCCCGTTGGAGCAGTCAGGCGGTGTCGGAGCGCTTCGCCGTCCGGAGCTTCGCGGGCGACGCGGCCTCGCGTCGAGCCTCGTGCGGCCCCAGGCGGCGGTGCCCTTTTCAGTCCCCGCGCCGACCACAAAAGGGCACCGGGCATTGGCGATGTGCGGGCGGCTTGCCCAGCAGGGGCTGCTGGCGCTGGCGCGGGCGCCCGCGGAGGCGCTGCTGGCGGGGCTGCTGCTGGCATGGACGGCCTCCCCAGCCAGAGAGGTGGCGAGAGGAGCGGCCCAGGGGGGCCAGTCCCGATGGGAGCGGCCCCCCAGGGTCCAAGTTGCGGATCAGGCAGTTGGGGGCACCCTGCGATAAATTGCCCCAGCGACCGACTTGGAGGACGACATCCTGCGCGCCAGCCTGGAGCGCACGGGTGTCCTCGCCAGTTCGACGTCGTCGAGCCCTTCGAGCAGGTGAGCTCCGTGGACGCGGCTGGCGGCATCGGCAGCGTGTGGCCGACCGTCGGAACCGTGGACGACGTGGAGGTCGGGTCGGCCTTCGGCGACTACGACGAGGCGGTCTGCGAGGACCTCAAACGGGGCCGCTCCGCCGAGCGGCCGTGGCGAGGCGTGAGGCCGCGCCTGCTGGGCGCCGAGGCGGTGGCGCCGCCCGCGGCTCGGCGCAGGCGGGCCCTCTCGCCTCCTGGCGAGCGGCGGGGCCAGAGGGCGCGGCTCGGCGGCGTGGAGCTGCCGCCCGCTCCTGCCGCCCCGAGCTTCGCCGAGCTGGTGCGGCTGGCGGCGGGGGCGCCGCCCGTGCGGGGCCGCGCGGCTGGGCCACGCTGGGCGGCCTGAGCGCCCGCCGCGGCCCGCGGCCGAGGCCCGCCCCGCGCGCGGCTCGGCCGTGGGCGTTCGCCCGACGGGATCTCCCGCCACGTCCCCCTGTGGGCGGGAGACGGTCGTGGCTACGCTCCGCCCGCGCGGGCGGCCGAGGGGCGCGTGTCGCGCGAAGTCCCCGCGGACTTCAGACGCTCGCCTTCTTGGGTCCGAATGCTCGAATGCTCCTCCTCCTCCTCCTCCCTCTCCTCCTCCTCCCTCCTCCTCCTCCAGCCCCCGCCCCCCCGCCCCGCCTCCCTCCTCCTTCCCTCTCCCCTCCCCGCCTGCCCCCTCCGTTCCTGTTGTTCAAAGGGGGGGGGGGCATGATTGGCAGCCTCTGAGGGGCGCCACAAGCGGGGGCGGTGCTCCGCATGCCGTTGTCTTCGTCGTCGTGGCCCCCCCCCCTCTCTCTCCCACCCCCTGGTTCGGCGGCGAGGCCAGGGGTCAGTGAACAGGGGCGGGCTTTCTCAGAAGGCTCGGGAAGCCTTCCTTGAAGACGCGGACAACTTTTCAGAAGGCGCGAGAGCTTGTGAGCATTCACGCCGCCTTCTGAGAAGACCTTCTCCTTCTCACTTCCCCCCCTCGCTTGCCGCCGACTGGTGATCCCTCCCGTTGCCCTCCTCTCTCTCCCCCCTTGCCCCTCCACTCCCGCCTCCGCTCGTTCGCTCCTCGTCCCCCTCCTTGCCCTCCCGCCTTTTATCTCGCCCCCTGCTCTCCCCTCCCTTCTCCTCCTTCTCCTGACTCCCCCTTCCTCCCCCCCCTCCTTCTCCCCCTCCTCCTTCCCTCTCCATCGCTCCCCCTCCTCCCTCCACTCTTGCTCACCCCCCCTCTCCCCTGCCCCTCATCCTCCCTCCTCCCCCGTCCGTCCGCATCTCCATCCTCCCTCGTACCTTTTTTCATCCTCCCTTCTCAGCCCCCCTCTTTCGCCCTCCTGCCTGCCCGTGTTCGTTCCGACCCCTGTACCTGTCCCCTGGACCCCTTCGCCCCTCCTTCGCCCCTCCTTCGACCCCTTCGCCCCTCCTTCGACACTTTCGCCCCTATCCCTTCGCCCCTCCTTCGACCCCTGGACCCATCCCCGTGTTCGCCCCGACCACATGATCTCGAGGCGCATGCAGCGTGAGGAGGAGGAGGAGGAGGAGGAGGAGGAGGAGGAGGAGGAGGAGGGGGCCGACGACGAGGGCACGCTCAAAAAACCTCTAGCCTCGATCCCTCCATCCCTCATCCTCTTTGTCGTCGTCATCCTCATCCTCTCCTCGTCCTCGCCCCGGCGGCGTCTCAGTATACGCCCCCTACGCCCCAGGACCCCTCCAGAGGCGCCCTCTTCCGTCTTCCTCTCCCGTACATCCTCCTCTACACATTGTTAATTTCTAATTGTTCGAGAGTTCTTGATTTTTGTTGGCGGGCCCAAGATCCTTCTAGTTCTAAGTATTCTGTCCTGGGCCTCTTCCTGGCCACTAGGGGCCAGGAACCATTAGAAACGAGCAGAACTAGAAATGAGCACGATTGGAAATGAACGACGTGTACCCTTCGCTCTTGGAAACAAGTGTCCCCGGGCCGCACCACCAGACGCGTCGTTAGGCTGAGCGTTTCGTCTAAGACTTTCTCAGCGCTTACGATATTGAAGCGTGAAGCCTCCCGCAGTGACACGCATGGAGGGCGGGCGGCTTTCAGCACGGGGCTCTCGCTCTGACGCCGCGCACACTCGGCCCAAACAGATCCAAGCCCGTTGCCAGAATGAAGGCGCCCGCCTTGGCGCCGTACACGCTCGTCTTAATCACATTCAGAGGTTACACTGATGGAGCGACTTGCTTTCACAATGGGGCTTTCGCCTTGGCGCCGCGCACACTCTTCTGAAACAGCTGGTGGCGATCGTCTTCTTATTCATTGTTTTGCCGATCGGCGCGGGCCCTCGCACCCCAACCCTCGTGGAAGAGTAGATCGTGGCTGTTTGGGGCGCCTGTTTAAGGCAGGTGTAGCCTCCTTCATAGGACGCACTGCTGCAAAAAAGTCGCATCAAGCAGAGGTCCGGAGCCACACTTCCCCCCCCTTCCGCCCAATGTCGAAACGCCGAATAAGAAAATGCTCAACAGTGGGGCTCTCATCCGACATTTACCCGTGGTTTGTTTCACATACAACCGTGCATTTGCCGAACGGGTGCATGCCTGTTCCTTCTCAGAGCGAGGCATCGTTCTGGACCTCCCCAGAGATGTGAGGACCGCCCTGCCATCTCGCAGCAGCTGCGCGGATGGAGGACCAGGTCTCTTTTCGGAGCGGGGTTGTCGCTGGGCATCTGGCTGTACGGCCCTGCCTCGTCTCGGGTTGCACAGCCCGAGGTGTCGACGGCCGCTTCTCTCAAGCCGGGGCTCCCGCCCACGCTGCAGGCCCACGGGGTGGTCGCCCTTCGAGAGGGGGGGGCGCGCTGCGCGGTGAGGTGGAGAGCGCTCGTGGGGGGACCGGTGAGGCGCCCGCGGCCACTTGAGAGCCCCTACAGTCAAAGCGCGACTTTGCTCAGGGTACCCTTGCTCTTCCTTGCTCTTCCTTGCTCTTGCGTCCTTGAGGTTTTCGTCGTCCGCCGCCCCAAAAATCCCAACTTCGGCTTCCAAGGGTCTTGCGTCCTTGCCGCGCGTCCTTACCAGGGTTTTTGAGTGTACCCCTGCGGGTCCAATCGGCTCTGAGGTATCGTACACCCCTGCTGAGGAGGAGGAGGAGGAAGAGGAGGAGAAGGAGGAGGAGGAGGAGACATGGAGCGGGAGCGCGTGCTGCCGCATCGACGCTACATCCTGGCTCTGTTGCGATCCTCGTCCCTCCTGCCTCCTCGCCTCCTCCCCAGAACTCCGGCGCCGTGACTTCTGTTCACGGCGTCGACCCCCCCGAGACCTGGGCCCCTTCCCCGGGACCGACGCTTCGCCGCGGGTTGTTCTTGACGGCCCCGAGGCCTTTCTGAGGGCCCCTGGAAGCCGACAGCGGCTAAAAGCTTCCCGCCGTGCTTTCGTTCTTCGCGACGAGAGGGGGTGGGGTCCTCCCTCCCCCCCTCCCTCCCTCCCTCTCTCTCTTTCCCTCCCTCCCTCCTTCCCTCCCTCCTTCCCTCCCTCCCTCCTTCCCTCCCTCCTTCCCTCCCTCCTTCCCTCCCTCTCTCTCTCCCTCCCCCACTCCCCCCCCGTCGCCCGCTCAGAGGCTCAGAGGCGCGCCGCGGCGCGCTCCCAGGGCCCCCCCGGGCTCTGACGCGCTCCCCCGCGTGACGCGCCACGCCGCCCGCAGCCGCCCCCCCCCCTCTCGTTGGCCGCCGGGGGCAACCAGCGGTGCCGCGCCCGCGCCTTAGCGGCCCGGCGGTGCAGGGAGGAAGCCCCTCTCACCTCAGTTGATGCCGGGAACGCCGGGGGTGTCTTCTACATCCCGTTTCAACTTTTCAGGTGTTCGGCCAGCCAGAACGGGAACAAAAACAGCAGTCCAACAAAGAAGAGAGCGGCCGTGCAAAACGGAACCGAGCCGACAACTTCACGAGCGAACGTCCCAGAACTAAGAGAACTGATTCCAAAGTCGGCAAGTACATGGCGATCGTGAAAACAGTAGGGATAACAAAAAAACGTCCTCAGCGTTGTTAACATCATCTAAGACCACCACCTCTTATCGCTGCGAAATCGCGACGGGACCTTGAGATCCTGGCGCCGCAATTTTTCCTATTTTTTTCCGCGCCGAGCGTTTTCGCCCTCCTTGTCGGGCCCTGGGACCTTCACACATCGATCCGGCTCGAGAAATACTACAGAAAAGGTGACTTAGGGCTTTTTTCTGGTCGTCATTTTCGGGCCGGACGAAAGGGGGGGATTGGGAAAGGGGGGGTTACGAAATCTGCTGCATGCAGCTGGTTTCGGCCCCACCGAGGGGCCCCTTCCTCGATACATAGCCGCCTCCGGCGCCGGGAGGCGCCGGGAAAATCAGCTCCGTGAGCTGATTCTCACCCCCCCCTTTGCTATCCCCCCCTTTCGCCCGGCCCGACATTTGCCCCCGTGCACCAACACACAAGTGTATCCTCCTCTCTGCCCGACGTCGGTGGCTGATTATTTGGGCCCAGGCGCTCGGCCCGTCGGGTTCGGGTCAGTGGCGGGTAGAGCTTCGGGACCGCGCAGCACGTCTCCTCCTTTGCTCACCACCCGCCAAGCCACCCCAACCCAACCCGAAGGCTCCGATACCCTCGATTTCTAGTGGGGGGGGTCCGGGAGCATCGAAAAAAACACATATGGAGCCCATACCCCCCCCAACCCGAACTTCGGGCCTTCGGGTTGGGTTGGGGTGGTCTGGTAGGTAGTCATTTGCTGGGTCGGGCCTGTTGAATCGCCGCACGATCCGGAACCTTCTGCTGAAGCCACCTGGCGTGGTCAGGACCGCGGCCCGCTTGGTGTCCGGTGGTCCACCCTCGGCGTCGCCAGCGCGACCCGCGATCGAGGGACGGCTCGACAGCATGCGCTGCGGGCCCTCTCAGAGGAAGAGAAGGCACGCGCGTTCGCATCGCCGTACTCAGACCAGAGCTTCCTTTTCGCAGATGAGGACGTGCTATTGGACACGCAGGCGCAGCTGTACTTCTACGGCGTGACGAGCCTGGGCAAGCTCTCCGCTCGAATGAACTCAAGCCAGGACGTCTGGGATTTTCGCCAGAGAACAGCTCAACGTCAACGCATTGACAAGGATTGAACAGCGCGTTCATGTCGCCGCTCTGTGGTGCGCACGGCACGTGGCGCGCGAGGATCGAGCAGCAACAGAAGACGGAGGACGAATGCGACGCCCGTCAAGTGAACAAGCCGCTGGTCGTCATCGACCACTAGGAGATGAGGCTGGCCTTCGAGAAGACGTACTGGAAGCTCGAAGATGGCCACGTACCAGCAAGGTCCTACTTCGAGGCCAAGCAGACGGAGATCGAGCGCGGCGGCATCCAGGCAGAGGCGTTCAGAGCGATCAGCCGAGAAAGATGAGGATCCCGACCTCCTGGCGCCAGTCTGGTCCAGCTCAGGGGCGATGCAACTCAGGAAGGTCAAGGTCGACCCCCCGCGGGGCCCTGAGGCGCTGCGAATGCGCACCCGGCTGGTGATCACAGGGATCCTCATGCTCAGCCAGTAGCACTCACATCGGCAGGAGCTGCAAGGCTGCAACCCGCAAGAGTTCCAGTCGTTTTTGGATGACTTGTTCGGGGAGCACGTCGAGAGCCTCGTAGCGATGAGCGCGCAGGGCGACGTGGTCGCGCACCCGCCGTGGGCCCAGGTGCTGCAGCACGAGCAGCACATCCGCAAGAATATTTGGCAGGTGGCGCAGCAACGCTCCAGCGGGCGATCGACGATCCAGCGGTCAAGGGGATCCACTTCACGGAACCGCTGGTTTTCGCCAGCCTTGCAGCACGCCGCCAAACCCAAGCGCCGAAGCAGCCGCGGCCGCCGCAGCAGCGGGCGCTCCACGACAATCCGCCGCGGAATGCACGCAAGGACGGCGCAGGCAAGGGAGGCGGACGCGGCGCCTGCCAAGACGCGCCTAGCCAGGGCTGGCCGCATGAGTGCGCGAACGGCCAGGACCATGCGCCACGCGACACGAAGATCTCTTTCAGGCGCAATTCCAAGGTGGCCATGTGCGATCCGAAGAAATGCCGCTTTCTCCACGTGTGCTCGCTCTGCTTGGCACGAGGCCACCCGCGATGCGAGTGCAAGGGGGCCGCCCGCGGGGCCGATGCGCGGGGGGGGGGTCTCGCTGGAGCCCCCGCGGCGCCGGCGCCGATCCAGGACGCCCCGAAGGGCAGGGGCGGCCGCAGCAAGCGGCGTTGACGCTGGGGCGACGACGGCGACAGCGCAGGGCCAGGGTGGTCGCGCCCCCCGCTGCCGCCGCCAGCAGACACAGGCCTGGCCCAGCGGCCCAGAGGGCGGGCGAGGCGCTCCGCGCTGCCAAGGTAGCCCGCGCCCTCCTCCTCCTCCTCCTCCTCCTCCTCCTCCTCCTCCTCCTCCTCCTCCTCCTCCTCCTCCTCCTCTCCCTCCTTCTCTTCCTCCTCCTAGCCGTTCCTCTCGGGGAGGGTGCCGGAGCTTCGATGGCCAGCTTGGGTGTGGCATTGCCATGAAGAGCCCAGCAGGTCGGTGGCGGCCTTCCTCGGCTACAAGGCCGAGACCAGGCCAGCCACAAAGTTCGCAGCCGCTTGATGGCCACGTCCTCTTTCTCCGCTCTCTCGCGCCCTCCCGTTCTCGCCCTCGCCCTCTTGCCCTGCCATCTCGCGAGCTCCGAAGGCACCCTCCAGCTCGAACTATTGTCTTCAAGATTGCACGTCCTGCGCACGCTTTCCGGCAGCCTTGACCGGCTCTGAGAATGGCTGAGCATCAGCGCGCACGGGCAGGCACCAGAGACAGACCAGCGGAGCCCACTGCCATCAGCTATCGAAGCAACGACCAGGCCCCGCCAGCGCCGAAACACGAGCCACACACCATCAGCAGCAAAGATGGGAGTATCATCTGCGGGAACAACGATTACGTAACGAATCTCATCAGCTACCGTCCTGGCACCGCTGCTTGAAACAAAGGCGGGCAGTGGCAGCACGTGTGTGTGAGAAGGCGCAAACAGGAAATACATCATCAGCTTTAAAAGGCAGGGATCAGCTCTCACGAAACAGCGCGCAGTGGCAGCATCTGGCACTTTGTGCGAGAAGGGCGAGCAGCGGCTGCAGGTTCTGTCGCTGCCCAACGAGCTGCGGAAGACGAAGCTAGAGCCCGGTGTCATCAGCTACAGCGCTGGCGTCGGGGCGTGCAAGAAGGGCGTCGCTGCGCCGAGCGGGGCGAGAGACTCACCTCTGCTGCAGCGCCGGGATCAGCTAACGCGGAAAGGCAGGCAGTAGCAGAGGGCTCAGCTACTGGAAGCGGGGGTTGTGCCAAGCACATCTCAGCTACAGTGCGGGAACTCGCTCGTCCGAGTTTTTCCTGCTCGTGGGACAGGTTCTGAGCTACAGAGCGGAGATTGGTGTGTTCGAGAAGGCAGGCAGTGGCAGCAGGCTGTGTAGCTGCACGCGGTCGTGCGAACACACATCTAGAAGTCAAAATCGTCAGCCACAGCGCTGGAATCAGCTCGCGCGCGACATACCCAAGCGTGCGAGAAAGGCAGGCAGTGGCATCAGGAGTGGAGGAAGGCCGCGAGCCCGACGTCATCAGCTACAGTGCTGGGCCCATCGTAGAAGCCAGCGGAGGGTCATGACAACCGACGCGATCAGCTACAGCGTCGGGGACAGGGCGAGAAAACGGACCGTCAACGAATGAAAAGCTGACCCACTTCAGTCAAAGGGGCTTGTTTGGAGCATGACGTCGTCAGCAACAGCAGCGGCGCCACGGCGTGCGAGAAGGACAGGCGTTGGCACCAGAATTGGGGGACAGACTCGAACTTGAACCAACGTCGTCAGCTACAGTGCTGGGCCCATCGTCGGAGCCAGCGCAGCACCACGGCGGCAGGCGCGATCAGTTGCAGCACTGGGGCGAGCTCGTGCGAAGAAGGAGGCTCAAGAGTGCGCGTCAGACAGGCCTGGGCAGGCAGCGGCAGGCATGTGAGAAAGCAGGCAGTGGCAGCAGGCACTGTGTTGCCAACGGGGGGCTCGTGCGAAAGGGCAAGCAGCGCGACAGCAGCCGCAGCGCTGCGATCAGCTCGTGCGAGAAGGGCACAGGCGTGCATAGCAGGCTTGCGACGCATCACATCTGCAGACGTTCCGCGCCGTGGGGGAGGTTGCCTCAACTCATGCGCGGGGATTGCCCGTGCGAGACGCTGGGTGCTGAGGCACGGGCAAGGCCAGAAGGGCCGGGGCACCTCCCAGCCGCCCCCGCGGAGCGGAAGGCACCCAACCCAAATCGGCCCCTGAAGGGCCGAAGGCTTGGCTGTTTCGACTCTGATGCGGGGCCGGCCCGCGTGGCGAAATTCGGCCGCGAGGTTTTCAGGGCGCCTGCGCTTCCTGGTTACTCGCTGGACCGCGATACTCCCAAGCGATACCCCTTCCCCTCCTCCTCCTCCTCCTCCTCCACCTCCTCCTCCTTCTCCTCCTCCTCCTCCTCCTCCTAGTTGGCGTGAGGGGCTCAGGAGGTCTTCCGACCGAGCCACACTCGCAAACACAATTCCGATTGGTCCAGGGCCCACAGAAAACGTCCCGCGGTCAGGGAGGAAGAGGGTCAGGGGGCGGATCCGTAACCGAACACATCTTCCGCGTACCGTATTAGCCATTCTCCCACTCGCTCATGTCGCTTATTGTGCCGCCGTCTTTCGAAGAATGTGCGACCTACGATTGTAAGGCCGAGCCGAGGGGAGATTTCGCCGGGAAGACATCGACCATGAGGAGGAGGGAGAGAACACGACGAACAGAAACACTCAAGTCGTGAACTTGGGATTTTACGCAGCTTCGCATCTGCACCTCTGCCAGGGCTGCCACAGCACGGGGCGATCGTCGCAGAGTGCGAGGGCGATGGGAAGGGCGAGCCTCTGGTGGATGATGGCCAGATGGGTTTGGCAGCTGAGGGGGCTGGGAAGGGGGGGCACTCGGTTTTACTGATCCAGAGCCGCAAGGCTGTATGGAGGAGAACCCCCTCCCAGCCCCCGGACGGCTTCGCAAACAAGTAGCGTTGTTGAAGGTACGGGCATTCAAGTTGCAGCTGCAGAAATGGAGGCGCAACACAATGAGGACATCAGCACAATACACCCCGATGTTTCAAACAATGCAGGTGGTCAGGCGCTTGGCAAGGATAGTGATAACAGTATGGATACAGACGTGAATTGGCCAACTGAGCTGGAATCCAACATTTGGGAGTTCGCACAAAAAGTACATCGATGAGTATGGGGAACCCGCAGATGTCGACACATCTCAGCTGTTAGTAGAGACTACCAGACGTTGGACACAGTGTGGTATCAGTGTTGCCTTGCAGCTCTTGCTGTTGAAAGGTGAATTCGCGTCCATGGAAGAGAATGGGGCCTGGCTCGTATTCCCGTCCTTTGCAAAGGGGGCCGACGAACCAGAAGCGAGACCAGATATTCTTGACGGGGTATATACTGTTCTGGCCCCGGGAAATGAGCTCAAGTATGGAGCCCCCTTGCGAAAGTAATTGAAGTGTACGGCGCACTCTGGATGTGGGTTTGAATTGCGTTGAGTTGTTGCACATTGAAGCACATTTCGTAACATACACTTTGTTTCACTTATTTGTTGCCCTGCAATTTGAAACATCAAACACCAAGAGAGAAGCTCGACGCCATTTTTTCGCGCGAGCATCTTTCATCGCCTGCAGCTGAGGAGGGGCAGTGGAGGGGGCGGGTCGGCGCTCGTTTGGTTTCATGTCGACAGGCCTTCCCGGGGAAAGGGCAACGCGAGAGCTGACCTCGCCAGCCCCATTCTCCCCCGTTTTTCTCGAGTTCAGGACGAGCGTCTCGCCCCTCGCAGGGGGGGCCACCCTGTCAGCCTGGCCTCGAACGGGGTGGGAGTGAGGGTGCGACCACACATCGCGACCCCGGAGCCTGCCAAGGACGACCCCGTGGGCACACGGCCTCCCCGCCCACGGGGTGGTCCTTGGCAGGCTCCGGGGTCGCGATGCGTGGTCGCGTCGAGGCCCTGCTCCGCGCGTCGCTTCTCGGGGAGGCCAGGAATGGCCCGAGGGGCCGCGGCCGCCGCCGGGACGAAACTCCTGGAGCCAAGAGGAACGAACAACGCCCAGACCCAGCGGTCCGATGCTTCGATTTTTCGAACGCGTGAGAGAGAGAAAGAGAGAGAGAGAGAGATAGAGAGAGAGAAGCTGAAAGGAGAGGGGGGGGGAGGGAGAAAGGGAGGGAGGGGGGGGGCGAGGGAGCGAGGGAGCGAGGGAGGAGAGGAGAGAGAGAGAGAGGCCCCAGGACCGGAGGCGACGATGGGGGCGAACCGCCCAGGGGCGGGCACTACACCTTAGGCGATGCTTAAGAAAACTTGAATGCTCGGCCAGAGCCTCGATTATTCTTAACGCTCTTCCATGTAAGTCCCAATATTTTAATAGAAATTTTGGGTTTTAGTCAGGCTCCGAGGCTATGAGTTTCTTAACCCATGATTTCTTAAGCATATCGCAGGGTGCACGCGCATTCGCCCAGAAGCCTCGCCGAAGGCATGGGCCATCGGCGCCCTCGGACACCTGCACTGTTCTCCCCTGGGTTATTGGCCCCCGTCGTCGCCCGCCGACAAGGGGCCCAGCCCTTTCCCCGCGGCCGATCTCTCACCTCGAGTAGATCGTTGTTCGGCGATCCAGGAGAGCACGGCGAGGGTTCTCGGGGGCAGCAATGGATGGGAAGACCTTCGCATGTTTTTTTCGCTCAAGGCTCTCGATGTTTGGGGGGCGCTTTGGTCCTTTTCCTCCTGCCACCCGAGAGCGCGGCCGCGCCACTTCGGGAGGTTCCACAAGGACCAAGCACATACGAAAGCATGGATCCTCGACCCTGGACCCCAAAGAGCGATGATCGAGGATCCAGGATCGAGGTTGATAGAAGGATCCTATCTTTGGGCCGAGGATCGAGTGGATCCTTCGACCCAAGGGATCCTGTGGGGGGGGTCGAGGCTCCACAAGAATCGGAGGATCGATCTTTGCGGGCCTCCTCCCCAAGAGATCGGAGTTTGGGAGAGGCCCACGCCCTGCCGAGTCGATCCGCGGGTTGCCCTGTTTTTTTTTTTTTTTTTTGTTTTTCCCTGGCGGGCGTCGAGGCGCATGTGTTGCCTCCGCCCGCCAGGCCTGGCCATGTCTGGTGCCAGGCCGTCTTCACGAAAGGGTATCTTACGGAATGATTTTTTTCCGAAGAGGGTGCCTTCCGCAGAGGCTCGATCCTCGATGCTCGCACCCCGATCCCTCCCAAGCTCGACGGCGAGCGAGAGGGGGAAGTGAGAAGCGGCGGACCTTCTGAAAAGGCTCGGAAGTCCCCTGGCCTTTGAGAAATGCTCTAAACCTTCCCCGGAGACACAGAGAATCTTTCGGAAGGCCGGAGGGCTTCTGAGAAACCCCGCCGCTTTCTGAGAAGGCCTTCTCCTTCTCACTTCCCCTCCTGGGCGGGCATCTTGGGGGGTTACCCGTCGGTCGTTGACAGTTCTTCGATTCTTGAGGGGGAGGGTGGGGTTCGCTTCGCTCGGGAGCTCCCGAGCGATGTGAACCCCGCCCTCCCCCAGAAATCGCGGGGGGTAGGGGTAGGGTTCGCATGTGGCCCCCATACTCAAGGTCTGGACCTCCTCCCTGGGACCGGCGTCCGATCTCGGGCAGTTTCCTGGGCGGCCCCGAGGCCCCGGCGAGGGCCCCCAGGCGCGAAACACGGGCGAGAGCCTCCCGTCGGGACGTCTGACGACGGCAGGAGGAGGGGAGGGTACCACCCCCCCCGACGACGAGAGGAGGAGGAGGAGGAGGAGGAGGAGGAGGAGGAGGAGGAGGAGGAGGAGGAGGAGGAGGAGGAGGAGGAGCGGGAGAAGAAGAAGGAGGAGAAGGAGGAGGAGGAGGAGGAGGCGAGGGTGCCTCCCCCCCCTCTGCGTCGGAGCCGAAGCCTCGCCGTCCCGCCGCCGGGTGCGGCTCCAGGGCCCGGTGCCCTGGCATGGTCCACGAGGGGCCGCCCGCGGCGGGCGTGGCGCACATCAACGAGCACGGGCGCGAGCACTTCGCGGGCGCCCGCGGGGCGGTCGGGGGTGGGCGGGGGAGGGCCTCGGCATCGCTCGGACGTGTGGGTTTTTTCCTTCGGCGAGGACCATCGAGGAGCATCCTCGATCATTGGGCAAAAAAAGCCACGCACGAAGCCGAAACAAACACGGGGAATGGACGTCCAAGCGATGGCGAGGGGCGGGGGGGGCGGCTCGGCACCGCTCGGACACGTGCCTCTCTTTTTGTCGGCGAGGGCCGTCGAGGAGCATCCTGGATCGCGTCGCGGAGGAAGCACGCACGAGACCGAAGAATGCACGGGGGATGGACGGCCGAGCGCTGGCAAGGGGGGGAGCCCACTTCTTCTTCTTCTTCTTCTTCTTCGTCTTCTTCTTCTTTTTCTCATCGGGGGAGAATCGCAGCGGGAGGCCTTTCGCAGTCCTCGGCCTCCAGGGGGCGCTCGCCGGGCCTCGGGACCGTCAAGAAATGGCCCTGGATGAAACACCCGTCCTGGGAAGGGGTCCAGACTTGTGGAGGCCGACCGTTGTCACAGAATCACGACGTCGGGTTTCTCGGGAGGGCGGGGGGAGACGGAGAGGCGCGGGGGAGATGAGGAGGAGGACGAGGAGGAGAAGGAGGAGGAGGAGGAGGAAGAGGGGTGCAGGTGGTGGAGGAGGATGAGGAGGAGCAGGAGGAGGAGGAGGAGGAGGAGGAGGACGAGGACGAGGTTCAGAGTAAATCCAGGATGCACCAGCGCTGCTGCACCCGTCCCAAGCCCCCTCCTCATGCGTCCCTGCAAGCTTTCCTCCTCAGTGCAAGAGGTTCCTCTCTGAGAAGCCAGCGCCGTGTGGACCTGCCATTTCGCCTTGCATCCTTCTGTCGCCTACAGCCAACCCGAAGAGCACAGATGAGCGACTTTCCAAGGGTAGCCTTGCATCCTTCCCTGTCGGCCCATCCTTGGCCGCTTTCGCTGGCCGCGCACCGCTCGCAAAGTGTCGACATGGTCTTCCAAGGCCCTTGCATCGTCATCTTGCGGCCTCACGAGCATAGTTGCAGGTCACCCTCCCGTCCCGTCCCAGGTCCCCTCCTCGTGCGCCCCTGCAAGCTATCTTGGTCGCTGCAGGATGTTCCTCTCTGAGAGGCCAGCGCCGCGCGGACCTGCCATTCCGCCCTGCACGCTGCTGGCGCCCAAGCAGGGATGCGACGTATCATGATCACAGTTGCAGCGAGATGTCCAGCGACACCCTCCATCTCGAGAAAGGACCGCCCCGCCCCCATCCGTGTAGCTGTTGCGTACGGCCAGACCAGGGTCTAAGGTCGAGATGGGTTCGGGTAGGTTGCCCTGCCCTAAAGTTTCTCGTGCTTGTTGGATGTGCTTGCGCTTCTTGGGGGAGGGCACCCTCGAGTAATCTTACGGTTTGGGGCGTTCTGGCCAGCGGAGGGTCTCATGCTCTTGACGGATGTTACTCTGTCCTAGGTCTGGCCGTAAGTCTACACATCCCGCGTGCCAAGGTAGTCTATCATACGTGAGTCTATGAATCCTTAGAAGCGGCCGAACACCATCCCAGCAAATCTCCAAACAGGCCCGTAGCCACTTTGCATCAGCCTTCTGTCTCTGGCCATTTGGGCCTGTTCGCGTTGAGGCTTGATTCGCCAGGGCTTTGCCACGCCGCCGCTACGGGCATCGGCGATTCCTTGTCCGGCCCATGCGGTACAATGTCTAACGAAGGGGCTCCAGCAGTTGAGGGCGCATCGACACAGGTCGGACACTGCTAGCACATCTCAATTGGTGACGTAAGCGAGACACCCCTGATATACCCCGTAGAGGCGAAGAGGGTCCAGTGGAAGCAGCCAGTCAAGTCGATTATGCTTCGGATGATGGGTCGAGATCCAGTTCGGGATCCAGTTCCAAAAACGCCTACGCTTCTGGGCGCCCTGCGAGGGGCACTAGCGCGCCACCTGCCAATAGATTACGTGACAAACGCGTGGCCCAGTGCAGGGAGTCGCACAAGCATTACCGCTGCTTGCGAGGGAACTGCTGATCCTGAGGTTTGGGCATCCGTGGCAAAAGCAGTGACAAAAGCCCTCCCCGAAGGGGACGAAAAGTGGTTGGAAAGAGGGCGGTTGGAAAGAGGGCGGTTGGAATCATGGGCGGCCTAACCGAGTCTTAGCAAATCATCCTCTTCTGTGACGTTCCCCTCGCCTCGCCCCAAGACGTATGTATGCGGCTGGAGGGAAGCTCGAAAGGCGAGGATGCCGTCACGGAAGGAGATGGTTTGCTAGCGGTCGGTTAGGCCGCGCCAGATTGACGAGGGCATGCTTTCGACCACCTCGGCCCGAAAGGGCTGGTCTGGTGGAGCTTTTCCCCCCCGACAATCTAAGCGCTGAAATAAGGAACAGACTGGGATTCGGGAGGGGCTCGATGTTCCTTAGGTCCTTCCACGGCTGTTCCTCTAGCCCTTCTCGTGCACGCAGGCGCTTCTGGGACCAAAAGGGGGCTTCGATCCTGATTGATCGTTTCTTGCATCAGCCCGACTGTACAGTTGGCACACCAAATACGAAATCGGCCTGCCAACAGGTGCACTATGATCAGTTCTGATCTCCCGATCTGTCGACGCACTCTTTGTTCCGACGCGCGGCCTTACGTCTTGGAGAGGGCGCCTCGGCAACCAGGGCAAATTCTCTCTCGGACGCAAGGTTCGCCGTGGGGTTTGCCGCGGTGCCGACTTCGTCTACTTGGGCGCGTTCAGAACAAACTGCGCGGCGACATATGGAGCCGCAGAGCCCCGAGGCAGCCTGCGAGAAGACCAGAGCTAACGAAGGATGATTCCCTAGATGTGACATATCGGCATCTCTTATCGTATGGGCCTAACCGCAGTCGGTCTGTCATAGCCCCCCTTTAGCTATGGGCAAATAATCATGTTTCTGGTGGCTAATTGGGGGCTGCTGACATGACGTGCAACAATATTCGGCAAATAAGTTTTCCGCCGCCGCCCCCGTCGCGGAAGAAGAGGAGGAGGAGGAGGGGGAGGAGGAGGAGGAGGGAGGAGGAGGAGGAGAAGGAGGAGGAGGAGGAGGAGGAGGAGGAGGAGGAGAATGAGAAGAAGGGCAGAGCGAACCGGGGGGACGCGCAGAGTCGCAGAGTTCACTGCCCGCCACGAGCGCTTTGGGGGGGGGGGGAGCAGGGGCCCCGGCAGGACTGCAGGCCCCCTGCGGTTGCCGCACGGCTGCCTGGCTGCCCCCGCCGCAGGCTGCCTGGAGTGCCAGTGGACCGAGGACAGGGGCCGCGTGCTGTACGCCCGGAGGGGCTGGAAGCGGGGGGACGTCATCCTCCGAGAGGCCGGCCGCTGCCGGCGGAGCCCTCCTGGGGAGAAGGCGAGTCCTCATCGGCTCGGGGCCGCGCTGCGTTGAGGCCATTTGGCCCGAAGACGGGCGAGTTCCAGGTGCCAGATTCGGGCCGGGCGAAAGGGGGGGATTGGGAAAGGGGGGGTTACGAAATTTGCTGCATGCAGCTGGTTTCGGCCTCACCGAGGGGCCCATTCCTCGATACATGGCCGCCTCCGGCGCCGGGAGGCGCCGGGAAAATCAGCTCCGTGAGCTGATTCTCAATCCCCCCCTTTGCTATCCCCCCCTTCTGCCCGACCCGACAGATGCAAATGGTCCAGGTGCCGCTTAGGGCGGTTAAGGTTCGAGGCGGGAGGGAGGGAGGCCCAGGACTCTCTCCGGATCCGCCGTTCGGGGCGGATCCGGAGCGAGGCGCTGCAGCACGGGCTGCGCCCTCGAGGGCCGCAGGAGCTTGTCACCTCTTCCTCGGCGGGAGGCGGTGGAAGGGCGGCGGAAGCCCGCGGAAGCGCGACGGGGCCGCGGAAGCCAGCCCCAAGAGGCCCCTAAGAGGCCCCAAGAGGCCCCCACGAGGCCCTCAGGAGGCCCCCAAGAGTCCCCCAAGCGGCCCCAGGAGGCCCCCCAAATGCCCCCCCGAGCGCCCCAGGAGTCCCCCAAGCGGCCCCAGGAACCCCCAAAGCGCCACATTGACACCAGGCCCTCGGGCAAACGGCAGACATGAGACCGTATGGGCCGGCGGAATGAGCGAAGCGATTCAATAAACAATGCGTTCCCAAGAGATGGCAACTTTCTTCGGGTTGAGAGATTCTGGAGCGGGCCAGATGGGTACGGAACAAACAGGCCGCCTGCCCCACAGCGGCCGCTGTCGGTTTGGGACAACATGCTTTCTTGGGCATCGTGCCCATTTTTGTCCGTACCCATTTCGGGCGTCCACAGCCGTGGTTTGGGCGATTTCGCGAGTAGGGCGGGAATATCTGTGCTACTTTTCAGGCTCCTCTGGTGCCAATGTTTTCTTTCCTGCTCTGCCTGCGCTGCCTCCGCTATGCATTTGTGCGGAAATATCCCGCCCGACTCTTCCGAAGCGAAATGTTCTAAATTTGTATCGCATTGCTTGGGGTACATCTCCGATACAATTGTAGCAGATCCGGAGTCAAGGGGAAGGCGAGGTTGGAGCTGGCTGTGATGCTGAGGGGGCCCAGCACTGCCTTGTCTCCGGATCCGCCGTACTTCGGTAGATCTTCCAACCTGAAGCTACGTTGGAAATGCACCCCCAGACGGTGCGAAGAGGTGGGGCGGAAGCTTCCGCCTCAGAAAAGTAGGGTGGCTATTTCCGCAGAGGCATGGCGAGAAACACGACGTCACAGCTGGCGGATTCGCAGGCGGGGGGGGAGGGAGGTGGGAGCCGGCGGGAGTGCCGAGGTGGCCCAGCACGGGTTCTGTCCAGCACGCTCGTCGCCGCGCCCCTCCTGCACGTGATGTCACCGCTCCCTGCTCTGCCGCATGGCGAGTCTGGCATGATGGCATTTGTTTGTGGTTCGCCCCCCAGACGTTGCCACCTGACGGGTAGCACGAAGCACGATTTGGTGTCGGCGCCCTGCGTCGCCACTGGGGGGACGTAAATATGTTGATTGCTCCGCCTCCATGCGTTGCCACAGCGAGTAGAGAAGAATACTATGTTCCCCCCTCCCCCCCCCCAGGCTTTGCCATGTGACGCGTGGAGCAGGACCATTTTTTGTTTCTGCCCCCATGCGTTGCGAGGTGACGAGCAGAGTGGAATGGGACCCAACCACTTCCTAACGATTCGTGGGGGGTCGTGCGGATTTCTCCAGTCAGGGATCTGAAGGATTCCGAAACTTCCGGCTGGCCGCTGGGCTCAAGCATGGGGGTAGCGAAATATTATGTGTGTTCCGTTTTTTTTTGCGCTGCTACGTGACCGTCACGTCGTGACGAGTGCAAATTGATAGTATGGCTTCCGCCCGCGAGTTCGGCCACGTGGGGAGCATTTTGGGATCATATCGTTTTCGCGCCACCAGGCGTTGCCGTGTGACGGGTCGAATCGAGTAATTTGTTCTCCGCTTCCCGGCGTTGCCACGTGAACAGGTTCCTAGGACAGTATTGTTTTCGCCCGCCAGGCATTGCCGTGTGACGAGTAGAGTAGGTTGGTATTGCTTCGGGCTGGCAAGGTCCAAGCGGGAGAGGAGCTTTCGCGGGGTGAAGACGGGGGGGAGTGTTGCTTTCCGACTTGCGAGGTCAAAGGGGGGGGGGTAGCTTGCAGGGGTCGTAAGGGGAAAGGGGGGATGCGGGGGGGGGCAGGGGGGCCGAAGGGAGGGGGAAGAGGGGGTAGTTTCCGGAGCTCGAAAAAAAGAGGCGCGGAGGGGGGGGGTCAGGTCGGGGAGATCAATGGGAGGGGGGGGGGGAGTTTGCAGAGGCCGCTGGGAAAAGGGAGGGAGGGGGGGGTGCGGTGCATGCTTTGCGCGATTACAACCGCATCTTAGCTCCAACAGGCAGGAGGGAGGAGTGAGGAGGGGTCGGACCCAGGCGAACCAGTTTGATGACACCTCTGTGGTCGAGTCCGCCGGAAGCGGCCTTGCAGCTCTGAGCTCCGAGCGCGATGTGGTCTGGCCTGTTTCGCCCGAGGCATCTTCGCAGCTCTGAGCTCCGAGGTGCCGCCCCCGGGCCCATCCCTGCCTCCTCCTCCCTCCTCGCGCCTCCCGCCTGCTGCGCCGCTCTCTGCCGCCGCAGCACCCGCCGCGCGCGCCCCCGCCTCCGCCCTCCCCAGACTCATCACCCACCAAACCACCCCAACCCAACCCGAAGGCTCAGATTTACCCTCGATTTCCAGTGGGGGGGGTTCGGGGAACATCGAAAAAACACATGTGGAACCCTTACCCCCCCCAACCCGAAATTCGGGTCTTCGGGTTGGGTTGGGGTGGTCTGGTAGGTAGTCACAGACAGCCGACGTCACGACTCTTGTCTCGAGGCGTATGCCCGCGGACCCGCCCGAGACGCGGGCCCGCGGGTCTCCCGTGGGCGCATGACAAGCGGTGTGGCGCACGACTCGGTGCAGCCTCCCTCCTCCTCCTCCTCCTCCTCCTCCTCCTCCTCCTCCTCCTCCTCCTCTTCCTCCTCCTCCTCCTCCTCCTCCTCCTCCTCCTCCTCCTCCTCCTGTATCCTAGATGTTACAAACACCATGTCCTCCCGCACGGGGTAGACGTGCAAGCGCGGTTGGGAACCATCGTGCGTCCTAAAAACCATGGTTTGGGATGCTGCGCTCCGGCTGCACTTGTTCACACAGCGCTCAGAGAGCCTGAGTTCCTTCACCCTGGGGCTGACGAGCCCGCGAGTGCGCGCACCGACTGGTAGCATCACCCGCGTCCCTGTCGCAGCGATTCTCGCCAAGGTCAGCACTCAACCGATCCCTGCGCTGTATGCCGTTGGGGCCTTTGCCTCCCATCACGCTCTCGCCCTCTCCCTACAGCCCCATCAGTGAGCCGGCCAGCCGTGCCGCGAGGGCTTGTCCGCTCCTTCTCCTGCGCGCGTGTCTTGGGTGTTCGCTTCCTCGGGTGTTCGCCTCGGCGCCCACCGATATCTAGCCACCGCAGAAGCAGGACTTGCCACATGCATATCCGGTGTCTGATCACATCTATCGTCACCAGCGCGTCTGCCGATTCTCCTCCGCGGGCGCCCGGTGGACCGCAGGCACCGCTGCACGTGGTGCAGCAGGAGGAGGGGTGCGCTGCCTATCGGCGCTTGGTGCAGCTGTGCAAAAAGCACGAGGCTGCCGACGGGGGGCTGCGGGCCGTAGCGTGCCGGCCACATCCGCCGACACCAGCGCATCCCATCCCGATCCAAGTCCACCCACCCCATCCCAGCCCATCAAATAAAAAACAGAAAGTCAGAACGAGTGATCAGTGCAATGCTCTCTCATTATTTTGGCCTCTCAGGGGTACTTCGTGGAGGTATGCTGGGCTGTGTTTGAGAACATTGGTGGCAGGACGAGGCCGTCCGCAGGACATGTAGGCGTTCTGGACGCACCTCGGAGGCCTCCTTGGACATACTGTGCTTCGTGGAAGCTGGATAAACATGACGCGGCCAGCCCTGAGCGAGAGCTGGATACACGTGTGGCCAGGTGTCTTTGCGGCACCCGGCCCTTCCGTGGCCGGACGCGCAGTGTTGCCGCATGTGTATCCAGCGCTTGGCCTCCAGATGTTCCTCACGTGGAGCCAGCCGTCTGTGTGTGTGTTCCGGTTTCCTGGCGCTCTGTGGTACCCCTGGTCAAACCCCACCACGCCACACGGCGTGCCGCCTGGGCCCCTCCCCCCATGCAGCCGCTGCGTGGCTGATGTACGCGTGCGTGCTCAAGCACGCGCGAGAGCGTAGACGCTCGCTTCCGCGTACGCGCGCCCACGCGTGTGTGTGTGTGTGTGTGTGTGTATGTGTGCGTGTGCGCGTGTGTGTGTGTGTGTGTGTTTGTGTGTGTGTGTGTGTGTGTTTTGTGCGGCCTTCTCCACTCCGTGTGCAATTCATCAGTGTGTGTTCCCTGCAAGCATTCGCGACGGTGGGACCGCTCTGCCGGTGGAGGAGGATGCGTGTGTGTGCGCGCGTGTGTGTGTGTTTGTGCTTGTGCGTGTGTGTGGCCGCCGTCCCCTCCGTCGCCGCCTCTTGGTCCCCTCGCTCCCGCCTGTGCGGTTCATCCCGCGCTTGCCACCACTGTGACCAGCATGTCGCCAAGCGCGCGCCCGCTGAGGAACAAAAAGTGTGTGCGCGCGCGTGTGTGTGTGTGCGTGTGTGCGCGCGCGTGTGTGCGTGTGTGCTTGTGTGTGGTTGTGTTTGTGTGTGTGTGTGTGTGTTTGTGTTTGTGTGTTGTGTGTATGGGCGTGAGTGCGTGCGTGCGTGCGCGCGGGCGCGCCATCTGACAGGCCATTGCCGAGCCGCCTCGAGCCGCTACCTCTCGGTCGCGACCTCCACCGCTCCAGACCGTCCGCGCGCTTGCCCTCCTCGCGCGCCTGCGACGCTCCGACGCCCTCGCAGCTGCGGCTGGCCCGATGCTCGACGCGTTCTGCATCCCACTCCTCAGCTCTCTTGTGAGACTCTGGCCGGCCTTCCTCACTCTGCCTCTCCTCCTGCTTCTCCACCGTCCCGTGCTGCTCCGCCTCTGTCTGGGCGGAGACGTTGCTGCTCGGGGGTGCGGCGAGGGGCTGTGAGGACAGGGGGCTGCTGGATGTATATGGAGTCTCTCGGCCATCGAGTCCGACAGCGAGCAGGGCGCACCTTCTGCCTGTAGAGCACAAACAAAAAAATGTTTCACCCCCTGCTCTTGGCCACGCGCGGGCACGAACGACTGGCCCTCCCAATCATACCCGATCACATACGTGAGCGACACATTGAGCATACATGGGCCAGTCATAGGGGAACGAAGAATGACATGCCATGAAAATTCGGAGGTCCACGTGGATTTCTCGGATCCGCGCTGGACCCCCCTCCCTAGAGCGCGGAGCGCGCCAGGGGCGTCGCTGGAGGCGCCGCCAGGGGAGTCCAGCGCGGATCCGAGAAGTCCGCGCGGACCTCCGAGTTTTTTTGTTTCCGTCATTCTTCGTTCCCCTTAATTCAGCCCCCCCCTGCTGCAGACCCCCTGCTGCAGACCCCTTGCTTTCCCCCTCCAGTGCTCCCGGAGCGAAGCGCCCCGCCGTCCTCCTCGCCTCCGGGGCGCGGGGCGCACGCGCGCGGCCGAGCGAGCGCGCCGATCCGCAGCGCCGCGGGGCACCACGGGGTAAGGGGCATTGCCCTCGCATCCTCGCGTCGACGACGACGACGACGACGACGACGACGACGCTTGGCCTCCCCCCCCGTCCACGACGACGTCCCCACACCATCCGCGCATGACGATGGGCTCGGGGCGCGTCGCGTGCGCATTGCGCCCTGCAGCCCGCAAGCGGGTCTCTGGCCCACCCGTGCGACGACGACGACCACCCTCTGGCATGCTTTTCCGCTTGTGTGCGACATCTCGGTACGTCTCTACGTTGAAGTCTTGTCTCCGTTCCAACGCGCTGGTCACGACGACGACTGGGCTCGGCTCACGCCTGCTGTCCTTCGCTCCTCATTTACTAGCGCACGCCTCGTACGACATCGGTGCGTCGTTCACTGGACGCGGGCTCTGGCAGCCCACCATGACGCGGGAAACATGTCCATATCCACGGCCTCGCGGGCTGGGCCCCTGGGCCGCGAACCCGTGCGCACGGGGCGTCTTTTTCGCTGGCGCCCGCGCAGGACGTGTCAGTGCGACGGCGCATCCACGCGATCGCGTCACGGAATCCTGACCACAAATGCGCGGATATGGATATGTTCGCCGCTCGTGATACTACCCCCCTGATTTCGGATCCGCCGAACTTTGGGCACTTTCGCAAGCTGGAGGGAAATATCCGTCCTTCTTGTAAAATTCCTTTGATGCTGGTTTCTGCCCTACTTAGGCGTTTTATTGTCCGCCATATGTTTTCGAAATGTCCGCTGTCTTTTCTGAGACGGAAGTTTCCTCTCTATTGTTTCGCATCGTTTGGGGAGCACGTCCGACACATCTGCACGTCGCAGAATCAAGCAACGCACGGCGGATCCGGAGTCAGGGATAGGTACGTTACGTCACAATGTTGGCCGTTCAAGGCATGACATTGGGCGACGAAATTTGTACATATCCCCGGCCTTTGGCCTGGCCCTTCCTGGGCCCAGGAGCTGTGGATACGCCCTCCTGGCCAAGCCAGGAGGGCGTGGCGCATCCACCTCTGCGTGATTCAGGATGGGCTCGGCCGTGGAGCAGCGGATACGTGTAAATTTCGCTGCCCCACTGCCTGCATGCGGGTCTCGGACCCGTCCGCTCTCGCGACGCGACGATGTGTGGCCCTCGGCCATGCCCATTGATGCCCTCCCCCTCCAAGGGCTGCTCCTGGATCGAGGCGGGGGGTCTTGGCTGTGCCTCTCCCCCCTGGGGCAATCAGAATCGCCATGATGGGCCCAAGACCATACGACAGTTAATGGTGTAGGCCTTCTCGCCGAGGCCATCCTGGACGCTTTCACGCCCCGCGACCCCCCAAAAAACCAGGGAGTCTAGGGGAAGGGGGGCGAGGTAAACCTCCCGGAAAGGAAGAGGCTTTTGGAAGAGGAAAAACGATGTCGTTGTTCCTCCTCCTCATCCTCCTTCCTCCTCTTCCTCCTGCCCCTTCTTGCATAGCGCTGTGTTGGATTTCTCAGCATGGCCGTTTGGGCCACCCAGGAGGGGTTCTAATACAGATTACAACACGCAGCCTGTGTTGCAACAGTGGGGCCGATACGCCTCCAGGGGGATTCGTATCATCGGCCCTCGGGGTTTTCTCTGGTCTCCTCCGACTCGCACCCTTGCCGGGACAGTTATTGTCACGGGTAGCTCCGCCTTGGCTCGGTCCGCCCGGGAGGGGGGGGGGAGCAAGATCGGACAGCAGAGGGCAGTAAACATTTGGCGAATCTATGTCGGACCGCTCAATGCAAACAAACATGTTGAAGGACACGCAGTGCGCATGAGCTTTCAGAAGTACATCAAAAATAGGCAGGAATGGCAAGATAGCGACAGAGACAGAAGCATGCAGAAGTGGGTGAAGGGGGACATACATGTTCCGTAAAATCAATAGTAGCGCCGAGCGCTACATTCGCGGGACAGAACAGCGCCATGCGCTCTATAGAAGAGTAGCGCGTCGCGCTGGTCGAGGCAAGCGCACGGGGTAGCATGGCGGGCCAGAGGCAGCTGAGGATGGAAGGCCACCCAGATAAAAGACAGCGCCATGCGCTGCGTGGCGCAGCTGTTCCCTGCGAGCTACGATGCGATAGCGCTGCGTGACGGGACAGCGCCGAACGCTATGAGAACACCTGCCTTTTGGATGCGAGTAGTTGCCTTCAATTGCATGTCTCCTCGGCGCCCGCGCCAGTGAGGCGCCGGCGACAACTACCGCGAATTCGCCTGACACCCCATGCAGCCCACGAGCGTGACGACAGTTACGCACTTCGCAGCCCCCCCTGGGAGCTGCAAGGTCTCGACGTGATCTGCGTGACTACTGACTCCGCCAGGCCCAGTCTGAAGTTCACAAAAGTGGCGACAGTTGCGCGCTTGGCAGCCCCCCAGGGAGCCGCGAGGTCTCGACGGGATCCCCGTGAACCTCCGCCCCGTTGGACTTCCCAGGAGCCCACGACGTTGGCGACAGTTTCACACTTCGCGGCCCCCCCAAAGAGCCGCGAGGTCCCAAGTGGATCTGAGTGTAACCCCACGCCTCTGGACCTCCCAGGAGCTTACGAAAGTGTCGACAGTTTCACACTTCGCAGCCCCTTCAGGGAGCCGCGAGGTCCCAACTGGGTGCCCGTACAACTCCACTTCGCTGGACCTCCCAGGAGCCCACGACGTTGGCGACAGTTCCACCCTTCGCAGCCCCCCGGGGAGCCGCGAGGTCCCAACTGGGTCCCCGTGCAACTCCACTCCGCTGGACCTCCCAGGAGCCCACGACGTTGACGACGGTTTCACACTTCGCAGCCCCCCAGGGAGCGCGAGGTCTCCACAGGGTCCCCGTGCAGCTCTACTCCACGCGACCGCCCAGGAGCCCACCAAAGTGGCGATAGTTTCACACTTCGCAGCCCCCCAGGGAAGCGTGAGGTTTCAACTCAGTCCCCGTGCAACTCCACTCCGCGCGACCTCCCAGGAGCCCACGAAGGTGGCGCCAGTTTCATACGTCGCAGCCACCAGAGGAGCCTCGAGGTCTCAACTGGATGCCCGCCGAACTCCACTCCGCTGGACCTCCGAGGAGCCCGCGGAGGTGGCGGCAGTGTCACACTTCGCGGCCCCCCCGGGGAGCCGCGAGGTCCAAACTGGATCCCCGTACAATTCCACTCTGCTGGACCTCCCAGGAGTCCACGAAAATGGCGGCAGTTGCGCACTTCGCAGCCCCTTCTGGGAGCCGCGAGGTCTCGACGAGACCCCGTGCGACTCCACTCCGCTGGACCTCCCAAAATCCCAAGAGGGTGGCGACAGTTTCAGGCTTCGCAGCCCCCTAAGGAGCCGCGAGGTCTCAACCGGGTCCCCGTACAACTCCAGTCCAATTCCACGCCGCGCGACCTCCCGGGAGTCCACGAAGTTGGCGGCAGTCTCACATTTTGCAGCCCCCCAGGGAGCCGCGAGGTCCCAACTGGATCCCCATAGAAATCCACTCCGTTGGACCTTCCAGGAGTCGACGAAAGTGGGTGGTAGCGACGGGAAGCAGGAGGCAACAGGGGGAGGAAGAACGAGGAGACTTGACCACAGTGCTCTATTCAAAACGAGAGTTCAGCGCAGGAGGGTTTGGAGCCGCGAGGTCTCGACTCGGTCCCCGTCCAACTCCACTCCGCTAGACCTCCCAGGAGCCCACGAGCGTGGTGACAATTTCACACGCCGCAGCCGCCCACGGAGCCTCGAGGCCCCAACTGCATCCCCGTACAACGCCACTCCGCTCGACCTCCCAGGGGCCCACGAAGGTGGCGACAGTTTCGCACTTCGCAGCCCCCCACAGGGAGCCGCGAGGTCTCAACTGGGCCCTCGTACAACTCCCACGAAGGTGGCGGCAATTTTACGCTTCGCAGCCCCCCAGGGAGCCGCGAGGTCTCGACGGGATCCCCGTACAACTCCATCCCGCCGGACCTCCCAAAAGCCCACGAAATTGGCGACAGTTTCACACTTCGCAGCCCCCCAGGGCGCCGTAAGGTCTCAACCGGATCCCCGTACAACAACTCAACTCCGCTGGCCCCCCCATGAGCCCGCGAACGTGGCGACAGTTTTACATCTCGCAGCCCCCCAGGGCGCCGCGAGGTCTCCACCGGGCCCCCGTGCAACTCCACTCCGCGCGATCTCCAAGGAGCCCACGAAAGTGGGCGGTGGAGAGAACACATTCCGAAGAGCAGGGGCACGCGAAGTATGCTCCCGGCAGGAGGCAGGAAGCAGGAGGCAGGAGGCTGGGAGGGGGAGGAGGGAGGAGGGAGGAGGAGTGGAGACCGCAGAGCTCTGTTCAAAACGAGAACCTAGCACAGGAGGGCTGGGAACTACAGAAAGATCTCGCTAGACGGCCTTAACCCCAAGGGCCGGTGGGATTCGTTGGCGCACCCGTGGGGGCTCCATGGTCACCGCGTTTCGCGGTCTGGGTGGGATCAGTTGTCTTTTGCCAGGGGCCCGCGCGAGAGCGCGAAGGTAACCGCGCATCGCGCGGCGCGAAGTGCGCAAAGGCAGGTGACCTGGAGGTAGTATTGGGAAGGCTTTACGGCCGGTGCTGCCGACCCAGACCAGGGACGACGACGACGACGACGACGACGACGACGACGACGACGACGACGACGATGACGACGGCGGCGGCGGCGGCGGCGGCGACGACGACGACGACGACGACGACGACGCTGACGCTCTGGAGCCCTTCTTGGGGCTCTCTTGGGGGCCTCTTGGGCTCGACTGGGCGGTCTCTGGGAGGACTTCTTGGGGAGCTCCGTGGCCACTGGTAGCCGCCCCGGGGCGGATCTGAGGCCTCTTGGAGGCATGTGGGAAAATATGCAGCACCCAGAGGGGAGTGAGGCGGGTGCCTGTGGGAGGGGGGAGGATCTGGGAGGAGGGGTGCGTGGTGGTGGTCCCCTTGTCCACAGGGGTGGGGGGGGAGGGGGTCCCGAGTTCCCGTTGTCCCCCGGTGGACCACCACCGTGTCCTCCTTGTCCACAGGGGGGTCCGAGGTCACGACCCGCGAGAGCCCCCCGCGACACCCCCATCCCCCTGGCAGGGAAGGGATTAGAGGGAAGGGGCCTCCCTTCAAAACAAATACTCTGTGACGTACCCAACCCAGTTGCATCAAGTGACACAAGGAGTTGGCCCAAACTTGCCAGGACAATGGCAGCGCATGCGCCATTATATGTTGTGCAAGCTACATGGGATGCGTTCGCGTGGCACGATTCGCAGGACAACAACATAAGGACGAAGAGCGAGGGCCCAGGCTTGAGGAGGACATTGGGGCGGGAACGAGGGGCAGGAGAAGGACGCGTAGGTGGCCGAACCGTCAGCGTGGCAGCAGCAGAGGGAAGGTGGCAGGGGGCAGAGGACGACGAAAGTGACGGGAGAAGGCCGAAGAGTGTTGCTTCTGTCGGTAGTACGCTACAGGTGCAGCGCTGCCTGCGCCATGTCGCCGCGGCGCTCGAACAAATGATTCAGCCTGCTTATACTTAGTGCCAGAAGCCAGCGAGGCTCAGCTCGCACGCCAGATTCTTTGCTTCCTTCCGGACGACCCCGGAACTCGAAACAACCCACAGGTAACAGAAAAAGGCGTCACCCCGCTGGACCCCAGGGATGGCGAGGTCTCCCGGTGGTCCGCATAAGACGTAATTCCGCTGCACCCCCCAGCAGCCCTCGAAAGCGGCGACACTTTCGCAGATCGCTGCCCCCCAGGGATGGCGAGGTCTCCTGGTGGCCCGCGTAAGACGTCACTTCGCTGCACCCCCCCAGCAACCCTCGAAAGTGGCGACCGTTTCGCAGATCGCTGCCCCCAGGGATGGCGAGGCATCCTGGTGGTCCGCGTAAGACGTCATTCGGGTGCACCCCCCAGCAGCCCTCGAAAGTGGCGGCGGCGGTTTCGCGGATTATGCGCCCCCCCAGCAGCCCTGCAAAGTGGCGACCGTCTCGCAGATCGCATCACGCCAGGAATAGCGAGGTTCCCTGGTGGTCCGCGTAAGACGCTCCCCCGCAGCCCCGTAAAGTGGCGACCGTTTCGCAAATCGCAGCCCCCAGGGATGGCGAGGTCTCCTGGTGGTCCGCGTAAGACGCCACTCCGCTGCACCCCCCAGCAGCCCTCGAAAGTGGCGACGGTTTCGCAGATCGCAGCCGCCCAGGAACGGTGAGGTCGCCTGGTGGTCCGCATAAGACGTCACTTCGCTGCACCCCCCCCCAGCAACCTTCGAAAATGGCGACTGTTTCGCAGATCGCTGCCCCCCATGCATGGCGAGGTCTCCTGGTTGTCCGCGTAAGGCGTGGTCCCGCTACACCTCCCAGCAGCCTCCGGAAGTGGCGACACTTTCGCAGATCGCAGCCCCCCAGGTAATATGTAAAAGGTAGTCGGCAGGAGAGAGGAGGAAGGAGGCGGGAAGGAAGGAAGGTTGTGTGCGACCGCAATGCTCTATTCAAAACGAGTACCCAACGCAGGGGGGGTCGGAATTACAACCTTGTTTGATTTCCGTCTGGCTTGGTCGCTTGAGGAGGATGGCCAAGGGAAGAGAGGGGCGGCGACGGCGACGACTCAAACGGGAAAACGTTTCACACGCGCTGAGAGGGTCGGCGGACTTCCTCCCACGTCGCGAGTGGTTTCAGACCCCTTGGGGACCCCGACCCCTTCCGCGGGTACGATTTTCATTATGAGTCGCTTTTGGCGGTCCCAGGGTCGGGGAGTGGCCGAGAGCGCTGAAGATTCTGCCGCCGCGATTTTGCTCGGGCGCTTTCGCCTGAGAGCAGACCTGCCGGCGCGCAGAGGCGGGTGTTGTGCGACGGGGGCGGGCCTTCGAGAGGGCGGGGGGCGCTTCTTGGGAGGCGGGGGCCTTCTCAGAAACGCCTGGGGCCTTCTCAGGTGCGGAAGAGGGACGTACACGTACATGAAGCCACGCTGGTTTCGAGAGTGCGCATTCCGCGACCGTTCGTGTCACGCGGCCGGTCTCGCGGACTGGGGGGCCGTGCTCATGTACGCGGTTGCGCGCGTACGTGCCTTGGGGGGCTCCCTGTACAAGGCTGGCCTCTCAGAAGCCAGGGCGGCTTCCGAAGGAGCCCCCCCGCCTCCTCAGAAGGCCGCGCAGCTCGCGCCCTCCCCCCGTGCGCGCCGCAGAGTGGCGCGCTCCAGAGAGCCCTTCGCCTTCAAAGGGTCCAGGGAGTCACCATCTGTGCAGCGCACAGTCGGGAGGGGCTAAGAGTTCTGTCATTGCTTTACAGTTTGTCTTGGGTTGTCCTCAGGTTTCCGATGGGAGATCGAAGTTGAACTTGTGGAAAGAAGCGGCCCCGTTCCTTATTTAGGGTTCCTTTTGATAGCGTCTCGACTGCAGAAGAACGAAGCCGGTTTTACCGACATTGGCGCGCAAGCTGCCCGCGCAGGGGCGCGCGAGCGCGCCGTCGTTGCCGATGCAGCGTGCCGCGCTGGCGGCCGCGGAAGCCGCCGCGGAAGGTCGCTACGTCATCTCGCGTAAGGCCCCTTTGTCTGTTCGTTGCCCCTCTCCTCCCCGGCGGACGGCGGGGAGGCGCGGCGGAAGGCGGCGCAGGGAACAGATGCGCCCCCCATAGATGGCAAGGCTTTTGGGGTTCAGGGTCTCTGGAACCGGCCAAGCATCAGGATGGAAAAAACACACACAGACACGATTAATCGTCGATTCCCCAGAAAATACGGGAAAATATGGGAAGTGGGGAGGAGGACAAAAACCCAGGAAATATGGGGAACTATGGGGAATATTCTTATTTGTGTGTATCTATTTGTGTGTCCTGGGGCCCCTCTCAAAGTAGAGGACGACGAGGGCGCTGGCGGGTGGTGGGCAGGGCCCGGGGGGCCCCGGGAGGAGGAGCCCCCGAGGCAGACTTCGACTACGAGCCGCTGTGGTACTGGTGCGCTCTGCAGGCGCTGCCCGCCGTCGCCGCCCGGGGAGGGGGGGTCCCCGGGCGGCGACGGGGGCCTCTCTCAGCATCGATTCTCCGACCCCCATCCCCATCCCCATCCCCTTCGAGACCCCCACCAAATTACCACCCCAGTTGGGAATACACCCCTCGAAACCCGAAGGGGACGGCCTAGATCCCCATCTACGGGGGTAAATCGGCCAGTGGAGATCCCCCCTGGTTTTTTTTGTTGGAGAACGGATGGCAAGGTGGGCGCGAGCACGAAGCGAAGGAGGAGGAGGAGGAGGAGGAGGAGGAGGAGGAGGAGGAGGAGGCGGATGACAAGCACGCGTTGCCGTCTTGTTCGCCCCCCTCCTTCTCACTTGTCTGGCGATGCTCGCAGGCTCATATGGTTGGGCCCTTCGCCGGGATTTTTTGCTCGGTGAGGGCTCCGGCCCAGGGTTCTCCTCCAGTCTGCGGGCCAAAGGCCCTCCACCACTGGAAGGGTGCCGAGCAGCAGGCGCCGGAATCGGACACGCGAAAATACGTGCGTGCGGAGGGGGGGCCTCCAACTCGAGTCTGGGCACGCGTGCGTTCGGCACGCGCTTTCGCGCGCTGCCGGCCACGACGGGGCCCCAGGCGAGGGAACCGACTTGGCCACTGGAGCCTTCACACGTCAGGGTGCACGCGAGGAGGGTGGGGTGGGCGGGGGGCCCCGGCGCGTGCGCGCGGGGCACGTGTTTTCACGTGTCCACGGCCCCCAAAGGGGGAACCCAACCTGGGCGCGGCGGGTGCTTCGCACGTGGAAATACGTGCGCGGCGTGGATGGCCAAGGCACGTGCGCGCGCGGGGCATGTGTTTTCACGTGTCCAACGGCCCCCACAGGGGGACCCAACTTGGGCGCGTCGGAACTTCTGCACGTGGAGGTACGTGCGCGGAGGGGGGGGGTCCCAACATGCCTCTGGCGCGTGCGCGCGGGGCATACGTTTTTACGTGTCCACGGCCCCCGAGGGGGGACCCAATTTGGGGGTGTCGAGTTCTTCACGCGGGACAGTACGTGCGCGGAGGGGGAGACCCAACAGGCGCCTGGCTGCGCGCAGGGCACATGTGTTCACGTGTCCTCGGCCCCCCAGAGGGGCACCCAATGTGGGCGCGTCGGATCCCCTACGCGTGACAATACGTGCGCGGAGGGGGGAGGCCCAACATGCACTTGGCGTGTGCGCGCGCGGGCCCGTGTTTCCACGTGTCCACGGCCTCCAAGAAGGCAATCCAGTTTGGGCGCGTCGGATTCTTTACAGGTGACAATACGTGCGCTGAGGTGGGGGGGAGGCAACATGCGCCTGGCGCGCGCGCGCGGAGCACGCGTTCTCACGTGTCCACGGCTCCCAGGGGGGGGGACCCAACTTGGGCTCGTCAGATTCTCAGCACGTGACCATACGTGCGCGGAGGTGGAGACCCAACATGACATGCACCTGAACCGTGCACGCGGCGTAAGTGTTTTCACGTGTCCACGGCCCCCTGGCAGGAATCCAACCTGGGCGCGTCAGAATCTTCACACGGGAAAATACGTGCGCGGAAGGGATGACCAAGGCACGTGCGAGCGGGGCATGTGTTTTCACGCGTCCACGCCCCCCAAGTGGGCATCCAATTCGGGCGCGTCGGAACTTCTGCACGTGGAGGTACGTGCGCGGAGGGGGGGGGTGTCCCAACATGCGCCTGGCGCTTGCGCGCGGGGCACACGTTTTTACGTGTCCACGGTCTCCAAGGGGGGACCCAATTTGGGGGCGTCGAGTTCTTCACACGCGACGGAGGTGGAGGCCCAACATGACATGCGCCTGGAAATGTGTGCGCGGAGCCCGCGTTTCCACGTGGCCACGGCCCACAGTGGGGGACCCAACTCGGGCTCGTCAGGTTCTCAACACGTGACAATACGGCCCCGCGTATGAGTAAGAAACCTCCCCACGAAAAGCTGGCCCAGCGTTTCTTGACCAGCTTGTTGGAAAGCCGGCTCAGCTTCTTGAGGGGATCTGGTAGCCTCGGATCCTAGAAATGAGCAGTGCACGTTCCTGGCCCCAAGAGCTGGCCCAGCGCTTCCTTAAGAAACGTCTGAAAAAGCTTGCCCAGCTTTCTTACTTGATAGTTTTCGTGATCCTGTTGTTTGACTGTGCGTGCGCGGAGGGGGGGAGACCCCCCACGTGCGCCTGGCGCAAGCGCGCGGAGCACGCGTTCGCACGTGTCCACGAACCCCCAGGGGGGTACCCAACCTGGGCGCGTCTGGCTCTCCACACGACAAACTATGCCTGCGCCAGGGAGGAAACCCAACACGCGCCTGGCGCCGCGTGCGTGCGGGGCCAGTGTTTTCACGTGTCCACGGCTCCCACAGGGGGGCCCAATTCGGACGCGTCGGATTCTCTACACGCGAAACTGCGTGCGCGGAGGGGGGGTCTCAACATGCGCCTGGCGAGTGCGCGCGGGGCACACGTTCTCACGTGTCCACGGCCTCCAAGGGGGGACCCGACTTGGGGGCGGCGAACTCTTCGCATGCGACGGAGGCTGTGCCCCAACACGACACGCGCCTGGAACGTGCGCGCGGAGCACGCGTTTTCACGTGATCTCGGCCCCCCAAAGGGGGACCCGATTTGGGCGCGCCAGATCCGCAATGCGTGGCAATGCGTGCGCGGACTGGGAGGGCAGACCCCACATGCGCCTGGCGCAGGCGCGCGGAACACGCGCTCTCACGCGTCCACGAACCCCAGGGGGGTTACCCAATCTGGGCGCGCCTGATTCTCTACACGAAAAAATACGACAACTATGCATGCGCTAAGGGGGGGGCCCAACATGCGCCGGGCGCGTGCGCGCAGAGCACGCGTGCTCTTGTGTCCACGGCCCCCACGGGGGTGGGGGACCCGATTCGGGCGCGTCAGATTCTCTACACGTGACAATACGTGCGCGGAGGGGGGGGCAACATGCGCGTGGCACATGCGCGCAGAGCACGCGTTCTCTCGTGTCCGGAATCTCTACACGTGGCAATGCGTGCGCGGAGGGCGTGGGGTGGGGGAGGGGGGGGCAACATGCGCCTGGCGCGTGCGCACGGGGTACGCGTTCTCACGTGTGCACGGCCCCCAGGTGGGCACCACACTCGGGCGTAGGAAGGAGGAGGAAGGAGGAATGAGGCATGATGATGAGGAAGGAGCAGGAGGAGCAGGAGGACAAGCAGGACGTGCAGGAGGTGTGGCTGCAGCCAAGCAAAGGGAAAGCGTTGCATGCGTGTCAGAAGAACGTTTGACTAACGTTCCTTACGGGGTTCGTGGATCCCTCAAGTTTTACGTGTGTGTTATTTGTTTGTGCTTTTGTTTATTTGTGAGTGTGTGTGTGTGTGTGTGTGAGAACACTTACTCCTGTCGAGCATAAAAAATGGGTCTCGTCGAACGGCCGGCAGTCGTTGACCGCCGCGGAGTTGGAGGGCGCCTGCGAGGGCGGCTGGGCAGGCGCCTCGGAGGCGACGCAGACGAATCTGCTGCTGCTGCACCACGAGGAGGCACTCACTTGCCACATGTGCCTCCTTTCGGTAGCGGGGGCTGACGGCGCCGCAGGGAAGGAGGAGAAGGATGAATGAGGATGAGAAGGATAAGGAGGAGTTAGAGTGAGCAGGAGGAGCAGGAGGAGGAGGAGGAGGAGGACCAGCGTAAACCCAAGGGTCACCAACGATGTTGGAATAAACACTCCCTCCAAGCTCCCCCTTCATAGGCCCCTACAACGGTTCACAGCCACTGAGGGAAATGCCTCGTTGGAAAACAACCGTTTGAAGACCCTGAAGCATGTCAAAACACTATTCTAGGGAATCCAACGCCACGGGTCAACCTGACTGTTGCGTCTTGGCGGTCCTGTATCGTGCAAAAACGCAATGTCTGGGACTTCAACACCGCGAATCAACGTAACTGTTGCACCCTCCTGATCTTGAATCCTTCCAAAACGTTTGTCTGGTACGCTGATCATGGGAACCCGTGAAGCGAGTGAAATTGTTTTAAACAATTGCGCGCGGCGCTAAGGCGAGAGCCACATTTTGAAAAGGAACTGCCCTCACTCCGTGAAGCTCTTGCAAGCTTTTAAAACAAATGTGCGCGGCGCTACGGCGAGAGCCACATTTTGAAAACCTTCCGCCCTACATCCGCGAAACTCATGCACATGTTTAAGACGAATGTGCGCGGTGCTCAGGCGAGAGCCACATTTCGAAAACGACCCGCCCTCCAGCCGTGAAATTGTTGCCACTTTTGACTCCTCAGGGTCATAAGTGGTGATGAAGTCTCAGACGAAACTCCCGGCCCTCCCTAAAACTGGCCTCGGGGTACGACAGGGGGAATTTTTACCTTACAGCGAAGACTGATAGGTTTCTAGTAGTGTCAAAAGAGAGCATCTTGACTCCCCAGGGGGGTCTGGGCGGGTGCCGGGGAGAACCCGCGGAAGTCGTTTTTAGCAAACAGTTACACACTTCGTGGTCTTCGAGTTCCCAAAATTCCGCTCCTGGGCATGATTTTGAATGCCCGGAGCCACCTGTAGGCCACTTCGTGGTCTTTGAATTCCCAGAACTCCATTCCTGGGCATGATTTTGAATGCTCGGAGCCAACTGTAGGCCACTTCGTGGTCTTCGAGTTCCCAGAATTCCATTCCTGGGCATGATTGTGAATGCCCGGAGCCAGCTGTAGGCCACTTCGTGCTCTGCGAGTTCCCAGAACTCCATTCCTGGGCATGATTTTGAATGCCCGGAGCCAACTGTAGGCCACTTCGTGGTGTTCGAGTTCCCAGAATTCCATTCCTGGGCATGATTTTGAACGCAGGGAGCCAACTGTAGGCCACTTCGTGGTCTTCGAGTTCCCAGAACTCTATTCCTGGGCATGATTTTGAATGCCCGGAGCCAGCTGTAGGCCACTTCGTGGTCTTCGAGTTCCCAGAATTCCATTCCTGGGCATGATTTTGAACGCAGGGAGCCAACTGTAGGCCACTTCGTGCTCTGCGAGTTCCCAGAACTCTATTCCTGGGCATGATTTTGAATGCCCGGAGCCAACTGTAGGCCACTTCGTGGTCTTCGAGTCCCCAGAACTCCATTCCCGGGCCACATTTTGAATGCTGAGGCAGGCTGAGGCTGAGGCTGATGCAGGCTGAGGCTGAGGCAGGCTGCGGCTGAGGCCGAGGCTGAAGGCAGACTGAGGCTGATGCTGAGGCAGGCTGAGGCTGAAGCTGAGGCAGACTGAGGCTGAGGCTGAGGCAGGCTGAGGCTGAGGCTGAGGCTGAGGCTGATGCAGGCTGAGGCTGAGGCCGAGGCTGAAGGCAGACTGAGGCTGAGGCTGAAGCAGGCAGGCTGAGGCTGAGGCTGAGGCAGGCTGAGGCTGAGGCTGAGGCAGGCTGATGCTGAGGCAGGCTGAGGCTGAGGCTGAGGCTGAGGCTGATGCAGGCTGAGGCTGAGGCAGGCTGAGGCTGAGGCCGAGGCTGAAGGCAGACTGAGGCTGAGGCTGAAGCAGCTGAGGCTGAGGCTGAGGCTGAGGCAGGCTGAGGCTGAGGCTGAGGCAGGCTGATGCTGAGGCAGGCTGAGGCTGAGGCTGAGGCTGATGCAGGCTGAGGCTGAGGCAGGCTGAGGCTGAGGCCGAGGCTGAAGGCAGACTGAGGCTGAGGCTGAAGCAGGCTGAGGCTGAGGCTGAGGCAGGCTGAGGCTGAGGCAGGCTGAGGCTGAGGCTGAGGCAGGCTGAGGCTGAGGCAGGCTGAGGCTGAGGCTGAGGCTGAGGCAGGCTGGCTGAGGCTGAGGCCGAGGCTGAGGCAGACTGAGGCTGAGGCTGAGGCAGGCTGAGGCTGAGGCTGAGGCTGAGGCATGAGGAGGCTGAGGCTGAGGCAGGCAGGCTGAGGCTGAGGCTGAGGAGGCAGGCTGAGGCTGAGGCTGAGGCTGATGCAGGCTGAGGCTGAGGCAGGCTGAGGCTGAGGCCGAGGCTGAAGGCAGACTGAGGCTGAGGCTGAAGCAGGCTGAGGCTGAGGCTGAGGCTGAGGCTGAGGCTGAGGCAGGCTGATGCTGAGGCAGGCTGAGGCTGAGGCTGAGGCTGAGCAGGCTGAGGCTGAGGCAGGCTGAGGCTGAGGCCGAGGCTGAAGGCAGACTGAGGCTGAGGCTGAAGCAGGCTGAGGCTGAGGCTGAGGCAGGCTGAGGCTGAGGCTGAGCAGGCTGATGTTGAGGCAGGCTGAGGCTGAGGCTGAGGCTGATGCAGGCTGAGGCAGGCTGAGGCTGAGGCCGAGGCTGAAGGCAGACTGAGGCTGAGGCTGAAGCAGGCTGAGGCTGATGCTGAGGCAGGCTGAGGCTGAGGCTGAGGCTGATGCAGGCTGAGGCTGAGGCCGAGGCTGAAGGCAGACTGAGGCGGAGGCTGAAGCAGGCCGAGGCTGAGGCTGAGGCAGGCTGAGGCTGAGGCTGAGGCAGGCTGAGGCTGAGGCTGGCTGAGGCTGAGGCTGAGGCTTATGCAGGCTGAGGCTGAGGCAGGCTGAGGCTGAGGCCGAGGCTGAAGGAAGACTGAGGAGGCTGAGGCTGACGCAGGCTGAGGCTGAGGCTGAGGCAGGCTGATGCTGAGGCAGGCTGAGGCTGAGGCTGAAGCAGGCTGAGGCTGAGGCCGAGGCTGAAGGCAGACTGAGGCTGAGGCTGAAGCAAGCTGAGGCTGAGGCTGAGGCCGAGGCTGAGGCTGAGGCTTAGGCAGAGGCCGAGGCTGAGGCTGAGGCTTAGGCAGGCTGATGCTGAGGCAGGCTGAGGCTGAGGCTGAGGCTGAGGCCGAGGCTGAAGGCAGACTGAGGCGGAGGCTGAAGCAGGCTGAGGCTGAGGCTGAGGCAGGCTGAGGCTGAGGCTGTGACTGCGACTGCCGTTGGCACTGCGACTGTCATCGCGAATGCGACTGCGATTGCGAGAACAGCAGAATTCTACAAGTGGATTCTCATCTGAATCTTAAGGGGAATGCTTCCAGATATGCTCCTACATATCGATGTTCGGTTGCTTTGCCGGGATAATTTATGACGGAAAAGGAAGGGAGAAGGATGATACATAACGGGGAGGAGGAGGAGGAGGAGGAGGAGGAGGAGGAGGAGGAGGAGGAGGAGGAGGAGGAGGGGGGGGGAGGAACAGGAGGAGGAGGAGGAGGAGGAGGAGGAGGAGGAGGAGGAGGAGGAGGAGGAGGAGGAGGAGGAGGGAGGAGGACGCCAGGCAGGAGTCGGGGAGGAGGGTTAGCATTGGGGTGCACAGCAATGCTGTACAGTATTCTCTGGGGGTCTGGTAAAATTCTGGAGGGGCTCCTCTGTCCTCCCTCCTCCCTCCTCCTGTGCATTTTTTTGAATAACTCCGGCGCCATTTTGGCTCAAGAGGGCCGTTCTGGCCCAGGCGGGCTTTCAGATTTTGAACTTTGAGCGGCAGTGCAGTCGACGCCTTCTGGCTCGGCACCGCACGCTCGATCATTCCGCGCTCTTCTCCAGCGTCGCGGCGCTCCAGAGTCACGCCGGGCTTTCAGATTGTGCACTTTACACGGCAGTACAGTCGGTGCCTTCTGGCTCGGCACCGCACACTCGATCATTCCGCGCTCTTCTCCAGCGTCGCGGCGCTCCAGGGTCACGGCGCAGAGTCGGGTGCGTCTCGGAACGGCGGTCAGTCTGTTTTTTGTTCCCCTTGGCCCGAGGGGCAGGACCAGGCACACCGCTGCCGGGCCCCCCTGGCCGGCGCACCCGGGACACGCTGCGTAACGGTGGAGCCGAGGGCTCCAGCTGTGGTCCTTGCCAAGGCGCAGCATGTCCGCACGTCGGATCCGAAGGGTGGAGTGGCCGTGATATCCCGCCCGCCCTCTGCGCTGGCCTGCTCTCAGAGGGCATCCCTTCCCCTCCTCCCCCCCCACCATCGTCCTCCGCATCACCCTCCTTCCCCTGCCTCATCCCATCTCCTCCAGTTGATGGACAATAGATTCGGACCCTTACACGTTCGAGGGAGATTCAAAATCACCCCCGCACCCCCGACATCGATGTTGATCTCAGTAAAGGCGGTGCTTTGGGCTTGGAAGATTTCTGTCCATTCACGCCCCCCCCCCGTCGCCACGCCATCAATATTAGTTTCAGGGGGGTCTGGGGGGCGTCCTGGGCCACAGGGTCGGAATACCACGGCCACGCACGGTCCCTCTCCCCGCTCCCCTCCCGATTCTGCGCGGGGCGCCGGCGTGCAGGCCGCAGGCGAAGGAGCAGGCCCGCAGCCCTCTCGCGGGGGGCCCGCTTCGGGCCCGCGGCATGCCATGGCGAAGGCATCTATACACCACCACGGTGTCAGGACAGGGCCATCCTGGGCCCCAGGATAGTGTATAGACCCTCCTGGCCTCGGCCAGGATGGCGATTACGCCATCCCAGGGCCCAGGATGGCCCTGGCCTGGCACGGTGGTGGTGTATAGATGCTTTCTGCGTATGCCGGAGCACGGCTCGGGACAGCGGCCTGGCCCCGGGGGGAAGGGGCGGATGGGCACGGGCCCGCACGCCGCGGGCAGGCCGTGGCGTCCGCCACGGCAGGCTCCGTGTCGTGGCGGCACGGCGACGACCCGAGCGCGGGCGCCCGCGGTGGAACGCCGCCAGCGGCCCCGACTCGGCCGACATCGAGGGATCTGGGGAGGAGGAGGGAGGAGGAGGAGGAGGAGGAGAAGGAGGAAGAGGAGGAGGAGGATGGAGGCGGATGCAGAGGCGGAGGAGGAGGAGGAGGCGGATGCGGAGGTGCGGCGGAGGAGAAGCAGCAGGATGAGGAGGAGGAGGAGGAGGATGAGGAGGAAGGAGGCGGGTGCGGAGGCGGAGGAGGAAAAGGCGGATGCGGAGGAGGAGGAGGAGAAGAAGGAGGAGGAGGAGGAAGAGGAGGAGAAGGAGGAGGAGGAGGAGCGGAGTGCCGCCAATCGTTCAAGGATACACGCGGTGTCAGAAACCCACGCCGGGGCCGCCACGACACGACCCTGCTGCATGCTCCCCCGGGGCTTCCGACACCGATCTCTCTCTCTCTCTCTCTTTCTTCGCGACGCGGGCGCCCTGGACCTCTGGAGCCCATCCCGAGAGGACCCGTTATCGTCACCGCGGGTCACATCCAGCTGGGCCGCGGCAGAAGATCGAGGTCGGGGCGGGGAGGGTGCCCTGATGTTCTGCGTGCTCGTTGGCCGCTCTTGGTGCCTCCTGGGGGAGGGCACCCCTCAAGTGATCAGCAGGGTTTGGGGTGTCTCGGCGGGCGGAGGGTCTCGTGCTCTTGAAGCCTCGTCTTCCTCCTCCTCCTCCTCCTCCTCCTCCTCTTCCTCCTCCTCCTCCTCCTCCTCCTCCTCCTCTTCCTCCTCCTCCTCCTCCTCCTCCTCCTCCTCCTCCAGGTCCGACCGTATCTCTCTTCGCGACGCGGGTCCTGGAGCTGTCGGGCACCGCTCCTCCTCGTCGCGGGTCCTGTCTTCCGACGGCTCAGGGCGCGAGGGCCGCCTTCTGGAGGCCTGCGGGAGGTCCTCGGAGGCCTCTCGAGGAGTCCGGGTGCCCCCGGAAGATCGGCGGCGAGCGAGGGGGACAGCGAGGAGGAGAAAGCCTGCTCAGAGTGTCCCAGAAGCCCTCGCGCCTTCTGAGAGAGTTTCGCTGTCGCCGGGGAAAACCTAGAGAACATTTCTCAGGAGGCCCGCGGACTTCCGGGCCCTCTGAGAAGGCCTGCTCCTTCTCGCTTCCCCCCGGGCTCGCCGCCGAATGCATGTCACCACAGACAGAATCGCCCTAATGCTGCCATCTGCCTTCATTTGTCTGTAGGTGCATGATGGGCGCCTGCCGTTTCTGCGCACTTCGGCTTCGGCGCACTTCCTTCATTTTCCGCGCAATATTCGGCCTCAGCCTGTTGTTGCATCGCGTAGCGCCTTCGGGCCAGCTCACCCGAGACGTTTTTGTTCCGCCTGCAAGGGTGTTTACAAGGCGCTTCCTGCAACTGCATCCCCCCTCCCATACCCCATGTACCCCTTCTTCTGCCCCGTGAGCCGAGCCCGGGGACCCTGACTTCCTGGGCGGCGTAAGCGATATCACGGCGGCGTGCGGTTTTTTCCAGACATCGGTGGGAAGACACAAAATGGTGTTTCCTTGCGAGGTGAACACGTCAACTGTGCGGGCAGCCCAGTGCATTTCATTCAAGACAGCGGCTGCGATCGTCAAAATATCTTTGTGGCGCGCGGCGTCTGAGCACGTCAGCAGTGCGGGCAACCCAGTCTTCTTGGTCCTCCAGTAGAGTCGGGGCGCTGAAGAAGGAACCCTTTTCGTTGGGGAGGGGCTCCGTGCTCCTTGATTGCTTCACCGTCTGCTTGAGGCTGCCCTCAGGTCTTCGATGGGAGTTCGAAGCTCAGCCTCCGGAAAACAGGGGCCTCGTTCCTTACCTAGGGCTCCTCAGGTCAACGCCCCGACTCTATCGAATGAGCCCGGGAGGGACGAGGCGAGGGACGCGGACCCCGTGCAAGTGTTGGGCGCCGAGCCCCCCAGGGTAGAGCTCCCCCCCCCCCCACGGCCTGCCCATCGCGCGGCCGGCTCGTCCGTCTCCCTCCCCCTTCCGTCGCTCCTCCCTCCTCTCCTCCTCCGTGTGTGCATCGGGCCTCCCCCTCCCTCGCTCCTCCCTCCTCCTCCTCCGTGTGTGCGTCGGGCCTCCTCCTCATGACGCGGTACATGCATCCCTCCTCCTCGCTCCTCCCTGTCTGCATCGCTCCCCCCTCTTCTCTCCTCCCTCCTCCCTCCTCTCATGACACAGCAGACACAGCCTGCTCCTCTCTCCTTCTGCCCCTCGCCATCCTCATTCTCCAGGTGAGGAGGAGGGCGACGAGGATGAGTAGCATGATCGGGGGAGAACGAGGATGAGGAACTAGGAGGAGGAACGAGGAGTGGGAGAACGAGGAGGATGACGAGCAGGAAGAGGAGGAGGAGGAGGAGGAGGAGGAGGAGGAGGAGGAGGACAACACGGAGAATAACGAGGAGGACAACGAGGAGGAGGAGAACGAATACCAGTGTGTTGCAGCAACAAAGCTCGCATGGCGGCCCCGCCCCATGTCGGCACACCCCTCATGCGTTTCGTAGCCCTGTACGGGTCTACACCGAAGGCCCCAGTGGCGAAGTTCGCATGGCGGTCCCGCCCTATTTCGGCACACCCCTGGTAAGTTTAGCGGCCACATGGGAGCTCCTCCGAAGGCCCGCCCCAGTGGCAGAGTTCGCATTGCGGCCCCGTCCTAGTCTGGCACACCTCTCATACGTTTGGCGGCCCCAGAGGGAGCTCCACCAAAGGCCTCAGTGGACAAGCTTGCATAGCAAACCCGCCCCATTTCAGCACACCGCTCACGCGCTGCGTGGCCCCACAGGGAGCTCCACCGAATGCCCCAGTGTCAGGGTCCACATGGCAGCCCCGCCTCACTTCGGATCACCAGCTTCGCACTTCGTGGCCCCGTGCGGAGCTCCGCCGACGTTCTCAGCCGGTGTGTCCGCCTGGCGGCCCCGCCCCGTCTCGGCCAGCCCTCACGCGCTTCGTGGCCCCGACGGGGCTCCGCCCACGGTCCCGGTGGGCGCGACCGCACGGCGCCTCCTCCTTCTCGCGGCGCGCCCTTCGCACGCTCCGTGGCCCCCCACCTGCACTGCCCACGGCTCCCATCCTGCTCGCGGCGCACTGCCTACGGGAGGGAGGCCATGTCTGCTCGCAGCCGAGTCGCGTGGGGCCCTTGACCGGGCTGAGTTTCGGTATGTCTGGCTCTCGGGCAGGTCTTCGTGCTGGGCTCCACCTTGGGGTCGGAGGCCCCGGGGGCGTGAACCGGCCTCCCGTCGAGAGGTTCGAGAGGCCCTCAACAGGCCCTCAGGTAGGTTCAAGAATGCTTCAGAAGGCTACACACTGTTCATTTCTGATTCTTCAAAGGTTCTTTGATTTGTGGGGGGGCCAAGATCCTTTCGTTTCTGCTTGGTCTATCCTGGGCCTCGTCCTGGCCACCAGGGGGGCCTGGAACAGTTAGAAACGAGCGCACTTAGCAATGAGCACGATCAGAAAGGAACGACGTGTACCAAGATGACCCCAGAGGGCTCTGGGCAGACCATGAGAGCGCCGAAGGGGCTCCCGGGAGGGCCCCGCGGGCCCAGGGCAGACGAGGGCAGCCCCAGGATGCGCCAGGGCTTGCCTGGAGGGGCCCTTCTGGCGGCTCGGGGGGCACGCAGACTTCCAGACGCGGCTCCCAACCCTCCTGTTGCATTGGGCCCTCGGTTTCAATCGGCAGCGCCGTACGTGTTCGTCCTCTCCTCCTCCTCCTCCTCCTCCTCCTCCTCCTCCTCCTCCTCCTCCTCCTCCTCCTCCTCCCCATTGCTGCTCTTCTACGATCGCGTCCTCCCTGTTGGTGCGGGATGGGGGTGAAAGCGGACAGTAGTTTGGTGGCAGCTGTGTGGCAGCAAGACGCGCAGACGTTGTTCTTACCCGCCGACGCATGGTCCTTTGCAGCTCGTGCCTCTCGGTGCGTGCATCCCGACCCTGATCGCCGCCGCATGGCACAACGAAGGGGCTTCCTTGGGACCGCTGTGGACGCCGTCAGGCACAGACACGTGCATCCTGGCTCTTAGTTTGCTTGCGCGGCGCAGTTCAAGGCGCCTTCTGGCACCTGCACCCCAGCCTAGTAGCCGCTGCGTGGTGCCAGTATGGGAGCGTTGCGATCTTGCCGCAAGAGGTCGTGTCGATGGCTCTAGTAAGGCTGGGAAGTTCAGGGTAGTGCGGATGGGGCGGGCAGTTAGTCCACCTGTTGGTGCCCCAGTGGCAAATTTCTCATGGAGGTTCCGCCGCACTCCGGTTCACCCGTCATCGTTGTCCTCGTCGTCGTCGTCGCCGCCGTCGTCCTCCTCATCCTTCTCCTCCTCATCCTCTTCGTCGTCGTCGTCGTCGCCGCCGTTGGAGTTCACGAGAAAGGGGCAAGATGGGAATGGAAAAGGGCTTGTGAGGGCAGGGGCGAAATTGCAGGCAGGGGTCCCCTGCCTTGCCCCATCACCGCTTGCAGCGTCATCCCTGCGGCCACTCCCGCCAGGCAACCTCACGTCACCCCGATCCTCCATCCCGCGCCTCATCCCCCACCTCGCCCCCCCTCAGCCCGCCCTCGCCACCCCAATCCCCACCCACCCCTCGGAAACTGCCGACGCCATTCGGTCCCCCCCCCCCCCCTGGCCCAGAAACTTGAGCTTCAAAACTGCCATCCCGACGGCACGCGCTCATCCCCCCCCCCCACCCCCCAAGGAGGGTAATTAGCTTGACACGGTGCTGGGCAGCCTTGCCCCTCCAAAGTTGAGCAGCGCTTGAAACATCACTCCCTGTCGCCAAGTGAGGATGAGGATGATGATAATGATGATGATGCTGATGATGATGCTGATGATGATGATGATGATGATGATGATGATGGTGATGATGATGCTGATGATGATGATGATGATGATGCTGCTGCTGCTGCCGCTGCTGCTGATGATGATGATGCTGCTGCTGATGATGGTGATGATGATGATGATGGTGATGATGCTGATGATGCTGATGATGCTGATGATGCTGATTATGCTGATGATGCTGCTGATGATGCTGCTGATGATGATGATGATGATGATGACGATGACGATGACGATGATGATGATGATGATGATGATGATGATGATGATGATGATGATGATGATGATGCTGATTGATTGATGATTGATGATTGATGATGATGATGATGATGATGATGATGATGATGATGATGATGATGATGATGATGATGATGATGATGATGATGATGATGAGATGATGATGATGATGATGATGGAAGAGGGAGGAGGAGGAGGAGGAGGAGGAGGAGGAGGAGGAGGACGACGACGAGGATGAGCAGGAGGAGGGGGGAGAACGAGGAGGAGGAGGGCGACGACGACGAGGATAAGGAGGAGGAGGGGGGAGAACGAGGAGGAGGAGGAGGAGGAGGAGGACGACGACGACGAGGATGAGCAGGAGGAGGGGGGAGAACGAGGAGGAGGAGGACGACGACGACGAGGATAAGGAGGAGGAGGGGGGAATGAGGAGGAGGAGGAGGAGGACGAGGGAGGAGAAAATGGAGGGAGGGAAGATCGGGGATGATGCTGATGATTATGATTACGATGTTGCTGATAATGCTGATGATGATGATGATGATGATGATGATGATGATGATGATGATGATGATGATGATGATGATGATGATGATGATGATGATGATGATGCCGCTGCTGCTGCTGAGGAGGAGGCGGAGGAGGAGGAGGAGGAGGAGGAGGATCTGGAGGACCAGGAGGAGGAGGAAGAGGAGGTGGGTTAGGAGGAGGAGAAGGAGGAGGATAAGGGGGAGGAAGCGGATGAGGATTCAGTATGCCTTGACGTGGCGACGGGATGATGGATGGATGTATGGATGGATTGATGGATGGATAGAGGTGCGCATGCTATGTTGATGCGCGGATAGTCCTGGATGGAGGCAGGCTGGATGGAGGGAAGGATGGAGGCATGGAGGTACGCCTGAGGCAATCAGGACGGAGGGAGGGAGGGGGAGGGAAGAGGGAGGCCCGACGGATGGAGGATGGAGGGATCCGAGACGTCGCCTGGATGCGCGGCGCCGGCCTCGCCAGGTGGTCTCGCCCAGGAGCGCCGCCACCATCCTGGCCAGGGAGATGGCGCCTGCGGCGAGCCCGATCACCATTGAGCGGCTCACGCAGATATGGGTGCTGAATTGTTTTGAGTACTCGGACGAGCAGGAAGCTCGGCAGAAAGGCAGTTGCGATGGAGCGGATCGGAAGCCCGATCGACCCCGACGTTTGCACTGTGCAAGGGCATCGTCCGCTCGGTCCGTATGACTTGATTGCAGGACCACAGACCCTACAGTCCTGGGATGACTGGGATCGCCTCCGCGACCCAGGACGTGATCTGAACAGTGGAAAGAGGCATCGCGAGCTTCGGTAGCGTGGTTAATTAGCCAGGCACCGACGTTCCTCCCGCCTGCCAGGGGCCATTTCGGTCCGATCGGTCCGATCGGATGTCAGTTCTGGCTGGTTCGATCCGATTCGTTGTTCAAGAGGCTTGCGCCGTTCTGCCAGCCCCCAGAAGAGGAGGTGTGCGGCTTCCGATTTCGTGTTTGGTGCTTGCTGCTTCACGCCGTGCTGCCTGCGGGTAGTTAATGCTGAGTCGCTCTCCTCGTCCTCCGCGTCTGTTGCAGGGCTCGGGGGCCAAGCGAAGGCCTAGGAGCCCGCCCCCTTGAGCCTCTTCAGGTCCCTGGGGGGCTTCGGGGTGCCTCCGGGGGCCTCTCAGGGGGCATCTCGGGGGCATGCTGGGGGTCTCGGGGGCCAGCTTCGGCCACGCGCACAAGGGGGGTGGGGGGGGAGGGGCTTCTTGGAAGCACCCCTGCTTCTTCGAAGCCTTCCCAACCCCCTCCTGCCCCCCTCTGCTCGCCGCCAGCATCTTGTGGTGGATGGCTTCCTGGTTCCCTGCGAGTTCCCACTCTTGGGCCTCTCTTGCGGACCTCTTGATGGATCTGTTGATTGCTTGGGGGCCTCTTGGACTGTCCGAGGACCCTCTCGGGACGTCTTGCCAGTCTGGAGGCCTCTCGGACCGTCTTGAGATTCTAGAAGCCCGAAATGGCAAACGCGAGAATAGATAATTCAAATGTCCTTGAGCGGAATTCAATGATTGGTGCCTCTTGAGGCCTTTTGGGGGTCCTCTTGGGATATCTTGGAGGCGTCTTGGACAGTCTTGAGGCCACATTGGGTGTTCCCGAGGCGCGGCGCGTTAGACCTTTGCCGGCACGGGAACGGAAATAGTGCTGAGCAACCTGCCCGAGATGGCTCATGGCACCCTTCGTTTTGGGGAGCCTTGGTGTTAAGAGCTTGTTGCGTCACCGCTCTCTGTTGGGAGCTATGGTGTTCAGAGACTTCCACGTTGCCGCTCGCTCTTGAGAGCCTTGTTGTTGAGAGTTGTTTTACGTCACCGCGCTCCAGGGAGCCTTGGTGTTCAGAGATTGTTGCAACACCGCTCGCTGTTTGGAGCCATGGTGTTACTTGGCGTCTCTGAGTCTTCTTGGGGGTCTTTTTGGAACCCTTTTCAGCTGTTTTGGGAACCTCTTGGGCCGTCCCGGGGCCCTTTTGGGCCGTCTTGGGGCGTCTTGGAAGCATTTGGCCGTCTTGGGGCTCTCTTGGGGGCCTCTTGAGGCCCTCTTGGAAACCTCTTTGGGCCCTCTTGGGTCTCTCTTGGGGCAGTCTTGGGACTCTCTTGGGCCGTCTTGGGGCCCTCTCGGGCCGTCTTCGGGCCATCTTGGATAGTTTTCGAGTCCCTTTGAGGGCCTCTTGGGCCGTCTTGGTACGATCTTTGGAGCCTCTTGGGCCGTTTTGGGCCGTTCTTGGCCCGATGAGGCGAGAACTAGAAAAACTTGTTTGAAAACCACAGGAACTAAATAAACTGTGCCTCTTTGGGTCCTCTTGGGAAGCCTCGTGCAGGCCTCTTGGGGCGTCTCGGGGCCCTCTTGGACCGTCCGTGGGGCCCTTTTGGGCCGTCTTGGGGGGTTCTGCTCGTCCTCGAGTCCTCTTGGGCCGTCTTGGGGCCCTCTTGGGGGCCTCTTTGGACGGCCGTTGTGCAATATTTGGGGGCCTCTTGGGCCGTCCTGGGCCGTCGGATGCCCGCAGGGGCGAAAATCCAAGAAACCATGTTTGTTGCCTCCTCTGGGTCCTGCCAGGGCTGCCAGGGCCCTGTCGGGCCCTCTTGGGGCCCTCTGGAGCCATCTTGGGGGCCTCTGCGTTCCTTTCGGGGCCCTTTTGGGGGGCCTCTTGGGCCGTCTTGGAACGATCGTTGGAGCTTCTTGGGCCGTTTTGGGCCGTTCGTCGCACGAAAAGGCAAACAAACGAAAAACACATAGAAAAAGCATTGAAAAAAGAGCGTGTTAGACCTTGTGTGCGCTCCTCCCGAGGGAGGGGGGAGCCATCGAACAGCACGTGCGCATGTGCCTGCTGTATCCGCCCTCCCCCCGCCCAGGCCGTATGTAGGGTTACTCCACGTATTCTTTCTTTTCAAGGAATTTGGGCCCATGCCTGACGAGGGGGGGGGGCCAGGAGTTCCCAAAAATCGTCGCACACGCATACACACACAGACACACAGACACACACTGGACGGCGCCTTGGATTGCGCATTGTAAAACAAATCAGGCTGGAGGACACGGTTCAGTGCATGAGCTTGCCTATCGCAGGTCGGCTCGTGCGGTGTTCCCGGTTTGCCTGCCCACCTCTTGATGCGCACAGCGGTCGAGCCCGAGCCGGGGTGCAGCTCCGTGGCCGCCCCCCTCCTCAGAATCGGGGCAAGAAGAGCTCAGGCCGGAGGGCTACTCCACGTACTTCTTCTCCTCCTTCATGTCCCACTCCTGCTGCCCGAACGCGGTCTGGCACTACACGGGCGTGGACCACGTCCTGCGGGCCCGCAGGGACGTCCAGGAGCCGCCTCTCCGGAGGGCGCGGCCGCAGCCCCTGGGCTGCGCGCGTTCGCCGGCGCTGGGCCCGCCCCCCCGCCCCCGCCTCCTCCTCCTCCTCCTCCCTCCTCCTCCTCCTCCTCCTCCTCCTCCTCCCTCCTCCCCTCCTCCTCCTCCTCCTTCCTCCTCCCCCTCTCCTCCTCCCTCCTCCTCCTCCTCCTCCTCCTCCTCCTCCTCCTCCTCCTCCTCCTCCTCCTCCTCCTCCTCCTCCTCCTCCTCCTCCTCCAGGCTCGAGGCTCGACCCCCCCCTTCCCTCGCCGCGAGCCGATCGCGAAGGGAGGTTTTTGGCAGTCTGCGGCCTCCACGGGCCCTGGCCTGGGGCCCCAGGACACGAAGAAGCGGTCCGGGGGGAGGGGTCCCAGCCTCGGGGGCTCGACGTCGGGAACAGAGTCAAGACGTCGGAGTTCTGGGGAGGACCGAGGGTACGGTCAAAAACCCTAATAAGGACGCGCGGCTTTGCTCAGGGTACCCTGGCGTCCTTGCTCTTCCTTGCTCTTGCGTCCTTGGGGTTTTCGTCGTCCGCCGCCCCAAAAATCCCAACTTCGGCTTCCAGGGGTCTTGCGTCCTTACCGCGCGTCCTTATTCGGGTTTTTGACTGTAGAAGTTTCTGGCGTTCTGGAGCCTCCATGGGCCTCCGGCGAGGGCCCCCCGTTGTAACGGCTGGCTTCCCATTGGAGTGATGGGCGGAGAGCGTCGCAGGGGAAGCCCAGGCTGGGGACTTCTGTTCACCTACAGTCAACGCGCCTAGTAAGGACGCGTGCCTTCATCTAGGCTACCCTTGAGTCCTTGCCTCTGCGGCCCGTCCTTCGCCGTTTTCACTGGCCGCCCCCCGCCCCAAAAATCCAACTTCGGCCTCCAAGGGTCTTGCGTCACCACCCGTCCTTACTAAGGACGGGTGGTTTTGACTGTAAACCTCCAGCGTGTTGAGAACGTATGCAGCAGTCTTTCGCAACGGCCAGCCTCCGTGGGCCTGCTCTCGTAGGAGCAGCCTTCGGGCACTGGGCCTCTCTTCGCTGTAATTACATGTCTTTTTCTGGCGCGCGCGCGCGATGAGGGGGAGGCGACCATACAAAAGTACACACGCCTTACAGTGGGGACGCGCATCAAGAAGCCATATGCCTTTCGTGAGGGGTTCCTGGGTTTCTTCGCTCCGCGAGCTGCGCGGTGACTTCCCGCGGCCGTGGAAGAAGCTGCGGCGTTCAGGGTGCTCCGGGTTTCCCCTCGAGTGCACCTCGTGCGCGGGTTTTCAGGGCTGGGTTTCTCGCGAGGGTTTCTTGCGGCCGCGCCCGCACTGTACCAGACGGGTGCGAGACATTATGGCGCCCCGCTGTCGTGCCAGCGCGGCGGTGGAGATCCACGAGGTTCGCGGGGGTCGAATCGCTGGCAGCGACCCCGCTCCGGCCACCGTGTTCCCAAATTCATGCAAGACACATCGCTGTCGTCTCGTCGGCTGCCGTGGGAAGTTATGATGATGTTTAGTTCCCAGCTCCCCCTCGTGCGCGATACCACCGATGGTGAAATCAATTCGCCAGCCAGTCACAAGTGACCTTCGAGTTGTCTCTTGCGATTTGCGTCCGTGCGACGTCGAACGAGCAGTCGTATCGACGATTTCGGCGCACTCCGCTGGCCACGCGAGGAGTCATGGCACCGTCCACGTGCGTCTCCATCACCCAGTGCAGCGCTTCGTGGCCCCATGGGGAGCTCCACCGAAGGCCCCAGTGGCGGAGTCCACATACGCTTCCCTCACCCAGTACAGCGCCTCGTGGCCCCATGGGGGCTCCACCGAAGGCCCCAGTGGCGGAGTCCACGTACGCTTCCCTCGCCCAGTACTGCGCTTCGTGGCCCCATGGGGAGCTCCACCGAAGGCCCCAGTGGCGGAGTCCACGCACGCTTCCCTCGCCCAGTGCAGCGCTTCGTGGCCCCATGGGGAGCTCCACCGAAGGTCCCTGTGGCACCGTTCTTTTTCTCCTCCTGCCTTGCCCCCCCTTACTCTGTTCCGTCCCTCCACTTCCTCCTCCTCCTCGCTCCTCGCTCCTCGCTGTCCGCTGTCCTCGCTCCTCGCTCCTCCTCCTCCTCCTCCTCCTCCTCCTCCTCCTCCTCCTCCTCCTCCTCCTCGCTCCTCCTCCTCCTCCTCCTCGCTCCTCCTCCTCGCTCCTCCTCCTCCTCGCTCCTCCTCCTCCCCCCCACCAAGCACAGCGTTTCGTGGCCCCCGTTCGCGGCTGCACCTTCCGCAACCCCTCTGGCTCAGGCAGCGCTCTCTTTGCCTGCGCGACCTGCCCCCGGGCGGCGCTCGCTGCACCCGGCGCGCCCCAGCAAACGAAGCACCATGGCCTTCGGCGTCGTCTCGGTCGTGGCCGTCCTGCTGGCGCAGATCCGCGCGGTCGCTCAGGCTTGGAGGCTCGGAAATGGGCACCGACACTAAAGCAGGGGATTGCGCTCACTGGGGAGGGATGATCCTAGACTTTGGTCTTGGTGGCAATCTTTCGGCCACCTAGGAAGCCCAACTACAGTCGGGGCCCTGAAGAAGGAACCCTTTTCGTTGGGGAGGGTCTCCGTGCTCCTTAATTCGTTCGCAGCTTGCCTTGGATTTTCCTCAGGTCTTCGATGCGAAATCGAAGTTCAACTTATGGAAAATAGGGACCTCGTTCCTTATTTAGGGTTCTTTAGGTTAACGCCTCGACTGTACTACCACCGTCACATAGACTGAGATCAGCTCCCCTCGGTGGAGGCACACGGCCGATCCTGGTGTCGGTGCCAGCCTCTGGGCCTCCGGCAGGCGTCCCGGGTCACGCCGCTGCAGAAGGTGATGGACATGCTGGACGAGATGGTCGCCAAGGGTGCGGCGGCCAAGCACGAGGAGGAGGTTCGGCGACGCGCCGAGGGGGGAGAGCGAGAGGGGGCAGGCCTTCTCGGGGAAGCCGTGGGGCTGCTCAGAAGCGCGCCGGCCTTCTTTAGAAGCCCACTGCGGCTTCGGAGAAGGCTCAGGAAGCTTCTCAGAAGGCTGGGGGCATTCCGAGAAGCCCCGCCCCCTCGGTTTTGTCCCCCACGGGCGCGCCAGCGAGAGGTGGCGTTCGCTGAGTTCCACCAATGGTGCGATTCCCTGCGGGACGAGAAGGAGAAGAGCATCAAGGATCAGAAGAGGAAAAGATACCGGTACCGCTACTCGTCCTTGAGATCCCTCGTCGCCACGGCTGGATTTTCATCGGAATCCTGGTCAGAACGCACCCAGGGAGAGGTGCGGGGAGCAGCAGCATCGGTAATTGCCTTCCTGCCCTTCCAAAGGAGGCCTCGGCGCAGATCGAGCAGCTGACCGCGGACATCGCTAAGGCCGAGAGCGATGCAGGGACACTCGCGGGAGAGCTCAGCGCCCTGGAGGCGGCCATTGCGAAGGCCGAGTCGGAGCTTGCAGAGGCGAAGCAGATCCGTGCAAAGGAGGTTCGTAGGGTGGGACTCATAGGCCTCCCAGATGGGGCCGGAGGATCGAGCCACATCGGCGATGCGGCTCGACGTGGGGCCCGGTTTTCTCCACGCCGACGTTGACGATACAGCGCCGACGTCGACGGTGCATCGGCGATGTGGGCGATCCTCAGCCTTGACCCCATCTGGGAGGCCTCACGGGGAAAACATCTCCACATCCACGGCTTCGCGGGCCGGGCCCCTGGGCCGCGACCCCCCGTGCGTGCGGGCGTGTTTGTCCGCGGATGGCCCGCGCGGAGCGTATCTCGGCGGCGAGCGAGGGGGGGAAGTGAGAAGGAGAAGGGCTTCTCAGAATCTCAGAAGTCCCTGCGGCTTCTGAGAAGTTTTCTGTGTCTTCGGGGAAGGCTTAGAAAACTTCCCAGAAGTCCGGGGGACTTCCGAGCCTTCTGAGAAGGCCCGCCCCTTCTCACTTCCACCCCCGGCTCGCCGCCGAGTATCCCATGCGACCGCGTATCCACGGGGCCACGCCTCGGAGTCCAGCCTGCGAGGGTGTGCATGTGGATCCGGTCGCCGCTCGTGAGAGGCGGCAGACTACGACGCGCAGCACGCCGACTTCTCGGAGTCGATCGACGCGCTGGAGAGGGCCGTGCAGGTGCTCAAGGCCCGCGAGGCGGACGTGCCGCAGTCGCTGGCGCAGGTGCGCGCCGCGGGGTACCTGCCCCCGAAGGCGAGGGCTGCCCTGGCGGCCTTCCTGGAGACGCGGCAGGCGCCCGAGGCGAACGCCTACGAGTTCCAGTCGGGCTCGGCGGAGGAAAGGGTGCCGATGCGGCAGCTCGTGCTCCGTGTTCGCTCTTGGGGGCCTCCTGGGAAGCCCTCGTCTCCGCGGCCAGATGCGTCTCGAAGTTCTTGTCAGAGCGCAGCCCAGGAGAGTTCCAGGGAGTAGCGGTATCGGTACAGTGTGGTTTCCCAACAGGCGGTGTTGTGGCGATGCTGGAGAAGTTGCGGCACAAGTTTCAAGACCAGCTGCTGGCTCTGCAAAAGGAGGAGATGAACATGAAGGCGAACTTCGAGGCGCTGTCGCAGGGCCTGGAGGACAATATCGAATACGACACCAAGTCTTCAAAGCAGAAGACTGCAGAAAAGGCCGCTCGGCTGGAGGCCGCCGCCAATGCCAAGGGGGATCTTGTGGTAACCCAGAAGACGAAGGCCGACGACGAGAAGAACCTCGAGGATACCCTTACGGAGTGCCACCAGAAGTCGGAGGAGTTCGAGAAGAACCAGGTGCTGCGCAAGGAGGAGATCGACGCCATCCGGAAAGCCCACGAGATCTTGTCCAGCGACGAGGTCCTCGGCAATGCGGAGAAGTACCTCCCGAAGTTGGTCCAGAAGGCGCCCGCCTCGTTCGCCCAGATGCGTTCGCAGGTGGGCGAGGACGGCGACAGCCGGGCGCGCGCCGCTGCCTACCTTCAGATGCGCGCCAAGAAGCTTGGCAGCCAGTACTTGCTCACAATGGCAGCTCACGTCACCGAGGATCCTTTCGGCAAAGTGAAAAAGATGATCAAAGATCTCATAGTAAAGCTCATGGAGGAAGCGAATGCGGAGGCAGACCATAACGCCTTCTGCAGCACCGAGCTGGCCACCAACAAGCAGACGCGCGAGAACAAGGCTGCGAAGGCCGAGGAGCTGTCCGCGACGTCGGACAAGCTGACGGCGGACATCGAACTGCTCGCCGAGGAGATCGCGCAGCTAGGGGATGCAATCGCGACCACTCTGGCCGAGCAGGCCGAGGCGACGAAGATCCGAAGCGAGGACAAGGCCGCCAACGCGCAGACCGTTGCCGACGCCAAGGATGGTCAGGGCTCCGTCGAGATGGCCATCAAGGTGCTGCGGGATTTCTACACCAGGGCCGAGGTCGACCAAAAACCAAACGACACCACCCCACCCATGGCCCTCCATGTTGCGCTACGGCGCATCGGGGGCCGCAGCGTGTACCACGCCAAAACCCGAGCCGCATTCCATGGTATGTGCTGAGGCCCGTGGGGCCGTGGGTGGGGTGGCGTCTTGTGTCTGTTGCTCCACGAGGGGGCCGGCGCGCTGGTGCAGACGCGGGAGCCGTACAAGGGCATGCAGGATTCGAGGAGGAGGAGGAGGAGGACAAGGAGGAGGAGAAAGAGGAGGACGAGGAGGAGGAGGAGGACGAGGAGGGGGAGGAGGAGGAGGAGGAGGAGGAGGAGGAGGAGGGGGAGGAGGAGGAGGAGGAGGAGGAGGAGGAGGAGGAGGCGGAGGATGAGGAGGAGGAGGAGGAGGAGGAGGAGGAGGAGGAGGAGGAAGAGGAGAGAAAAGCGGCAAGCGGTACTTGCACCAGCTTTTTCGGAGGTCCGCCGGGGATCGGCGCGGGGCGCCCCTCCTGGGCACGCGCAGCGCCGGGGGCGGCGCCGGAGGCGCGGCCAGGGGGTCCCCAGCGCCGATCCGAGGAATCCGCGCGGAGCTCCGAGAGTTTGTCGAAGACGCCTGCGGCGGATCACCGCCGCCCCGCTGCCTGTCGGGGTGCGCCTGTGTGGCCAAGCGTTTGGGCAAGGCTTGGCCAAGTTATTGGACCGCGTGCTCCCCGGGCCGTGGTGGAAACCTTTCGGGGAACACGGGGGGAGAAAGGTGCGGACAAGGAGAGGGGGGGAGAAGGAGGAGGAGGTGGAGGAGGAGGAGGAGGAGGAGAAGAAGGAAGAAGAGGAGGAGGAGGAGGAGGAGGAGATCTCTTGGGAGCCTCTTGGGTCATTCGTGGGGCCTCCTGGGAGCTTCCATGGTGCCTCCTGGAGGCCTCTTGGGAGCCTCCCCGGGTCGCTTGGCGGCCTTGGAGGGCTTTTGTGTTTTGCCCCTCGATTTTGGCGCACATTTGTTTGAGCGAAAGCCCGCTGGGTTTCGGGGGCCTTCGGGTCCTGGGCCTCTACCGTTCCTTTTCTTGCCTTCCCTCTCTCGTCCTTCTGATGATCGAGGATGAGGTTCGGTTTAAGTTTTCGCCTCGAGCATCCTTTGGGTTCGCGAGGCAGCTTGGGAAAAGTCGCGGGGCGGGCGCGCGCGCGCGTCCGCTCTCCTATTCCCTCTCCGTCGTCGTCGTTTGCTCTTTATTTCTGGCGGTAATCACACGAATTACAGAGGACGCCAGCCGCCTTCACAGGTGAGACGCGGCCTACTATACTACGGAGTTGTTTGTCTTTACGGCCATTTGATCCCCAAATCCAGGTTATCAGCCGAAACAGCGCAAGCGATGCAACTGGCGCGAAGCGCCTTAATTGAGATGGCAGACGCAGGTGAGTTAGAAGCACTTGGAGCCGATCATCTCCGACGAATCTCTTGGTTAGGAGACGTCGAGACCAGAAGCTGCGATTAGCAGTTTGTTGGGCGCGGACAGATCGCACCAATAAACCGTGCGTCGGGCAAGGGTCAACACGTCCCACCGCGCCCCCGTGGTAGCGTGATTGCGGCGGGGAAGCCTGACGCTATTGCGACGGGGGGGTCCGACGCGGTCGCGGCAATATTCCGCATGGGATCAGAAGAGAGAAGGTTTGTCCCGCACTCGGCTGGCGCTCAACAGGGTTACGATGTTCCAGCAGCGAAGGCACCCGAGAGCCCCAGGGCACCCTTGCCATTCGACCAAGTGCAACCGGTACCGTCACGATTAGTCGGGCAACAGCTGCCTGGACGAAGGGCGGGGTTGCGAGAATGGACCAAAACAGCCGCCACTGAGAAATCAAGATCAGTTTCAAGAGCCGACCTGCTCCAGACACTTGGCCAGCAGATGGTTGAACTTCAACAGCAGGCACCGTCGGGGCAAAGCAGAATGTTTGACCAACAACAAGAGGCGAACCTCACCAGACTGTGAGCAACTTGTACCGAATTCGGAATTCGCAAGCGCATCTCAAGCGCATGACGCTCAGATCGTGGACCCGCAGGCTCGTGAAAGACGGGGCAATCTGGCCTCTGCTACTGCGCGGGCACGCCAGGATGACGAGCGAACTACGGCACAAGGAGCCAACCACATCTTGGAGCGAATCAGTGCTGAAGAGCACGCAGTGCGAAGACATGATACACTCGAGACCAGGGCTACTACGTTGGAGAATCGCAGCAACGAGTTAGCTCAACAACTTGACCGTGCTGAGACTGCGCGGGCTCAGGTTCGGCGCGAAACCAAAAAGAGCATATCCAACATTCAGGAGATGATGAAGTCCTTCGCCGCCCTCCAAGAAAGACTGGGCAGCGCTGGTGGACTGTGTTCCACCAACGGCAAGGCGATATCAGTGCAAGAGACTCGTCTCCTGGAGCTCCAAAACAAGGTTCAGTCCATACCTGGCAGGGCTGAAGTGCGCGGAGGGGTCAGCGCTAATCTGGGCCACCAGGTCCGCAACGCCAGCGACCTCAACGTTGCGAATGTGGAATTGAATCCGCCGCGAGGCCGTTGCTGAGATTAGTCGCACTAACATTGGGGGTGGAGAACCTCGTTCGGACAGTGCATGAGCGCCATCAGGAAACCACCTTAGAGCTGGCGGCCATGGCTCGACAGCCACCCCCAGCTACGCGGCGTGGTAGCTCAGTAGATCGGACCTTCATTGGGCAACGAGGAAGCCCATCCCCACCAGCGGTCTGGGAGCTTGCCGATTGGAGAAATGCGGGCGACACCCGCCCACCAACCGTTGAGGCTCTGCCAGAGCTCGCGTCGAGGAAACCTGCAGCTGTTGCGTCGGGGAAACTTGGCGCCGTTGTTCGGGGAAGCCCGATGCCGCTGCGACGGGAAACCTGGCGCGTATCTCACCGCAGCGCCTCAAGGAAGGGAAGTGGCGAGCGTTCCGCCGCCGCCGCGGCCGCGCCCTGAATGGAGGCCGCCACTGCGGCCGCGCGAGCCACCAAGCGCGCCAAACATGCCAGGGCGCGACAAACCTGCCATGCAAGAGCTGCGGGCGCAGCCCCCAGAAGCCTGGCGCGGCGCGCCAGATGCTCTGCCACCGTCCGAGATCGAAAGAATGACATTGGCGCGGATTCACCCAACGACCGTCGCAGTCTGCTGCAGAGCAGGTCCTTATTATGCGAATGCTTAACTACAAGAAAAACATACTGGCAGAGTGCCTCAAGTTTAGGTATCTGCCTTCCGTGTCCTACATCCGAGAATGGATGCGCGACGTTTACGAAACGTAGAGCTCGGTATCGGGTCGGACCGAAGCGGCGTCGAGGTGGCTTCCCGAGGTCGAGGGCGAGGGCGTTACGCATGAAAAGCTCGCTTGTAGCGGGGGCGTCGACATGCTCGACGCGAAGTTCGCGTCAGCCCTCGGCGACACCCCCGAAAGCACGGCCTCGCACAACGGGTGAGCGCCCGCGAGGAAGAAGCCAAGGCCTGACATTGCCGCGTCGAGGGGCGGCGCGTGTTCCATCATTCTGGGTCGGCACCGGCTTCTCGAAGCCGACGGGTGCGTCTTTGATTGTTTGCTGAATTATGTCATGATGACCGACGACAATTTAATGGCGTTCCCGGCAAATTGGAACAAATCTATCTTCAGGATGAAATTGGCCTGTGTAGATAATATCCTCGACGCCTTGTTTCTGGCGCAAGTTGAGCGCCGCCGGGGCATGGGCGCCGGCGCGGGCGCGCGCCGCCGCGCGGGGCGGGGCGACCCGAACGCGACAGACCAATGGTTCCACAACAGATGCCGCAAACTTCTCGAACGCCAGAGACGTGCTATTTGCCGGAGGGAGATGGTCAGCCGAAACAGGTGGAAAAAGCACCGTGGCCGCGAGCACGAGCATTCGCGGTGGCTGGGCCCTGCAGGGAGGCTGCTCAGCCCGCGGTAACAAATGCCCTCGGCCCCCCCCCCCCCCCGCGAAAGGCGGCGGGGATGCATTTGTCGCGGGGCAACCTGGCGCCGGCGAGGGCCTCGATAAGGTTCGTCGCGCGCGCGCCAAAGATGACAGGCGCAACAGACCTGGCTGCAAGGAGCCGCAGAAGAAAGCCTGCATCTTCTACAGAAACGGCAAGTGCACCGGGGAGATAAGCGCCTTCGCGCACATAGCAGAGTCGGGCGCTCCTGATGCGAAGCCAGGGTCTCGGCGAGGCACCCGGCAGTCAGGGGGGGGCCTAGCGGCCGCGGCACCAAGCGCGGCGCATCTCGATCGCACCCCGCGCCCCAAGATGGGCCCGCAAAAAATGGAAGGACGAGTCAAAGGAGCGAGAGCTCTTGTCAGAGCCGCCCCCTAGGGTTCTCGAAAGCAGGGCGAGGGGATCGGCGGGGTCGCGACCCGCCGGGGCAGGACGCCCTCAGGCAGCCCGCGGCGGGGCAACAGTCCCACGGGCAACCGCGAGGGTGGCCCTGGGAACCGCGACCGCGAGACCAACCCACGGACTGGCCACGGCAACGTTGCGCGCCGTGGCCTCCTGGCGCCCCCGCTGACGCAGGCTGCTCTTCCGCGGCATTTCCCGTGGCCCGCGAGGGGGCGGGGGGCGCGATCGCCCGCGATCGCCCGCGAGGGGGGCGTCGCTTGCCCCGAGACGTAGCGACGAGGAAAATCGACGCAGAAACGACCATTGCGACGCGGAATCGCAGGAACTTAAGTCGACCATCCTTCGCAAGCGATCGCGACGACGCCAGACGGGCTGTTCGCATGGCCAAGCGTCTGCATCGCAGTAATTAGCGGGCGAGACCACTTATAAAAGGGCGACCGTCTTGTTCCAGCAGGGTGGGTTTCAACGGCCGTGGGCGCGCGAGAGATGCCAGCGAGCACCGCGGTGCTCATCGCGGACAGGAAACACAACCGACGCGCGGTCGACTTCTGGCCTAGGGTACTAAGCGACGATCGTCCGATCATGTTCGTTCGTTCGTTGACCAAGCGGAAGCAGCCGCTCGAGCAGCAGCGAGACGCCAATAATATGAAATAACCATGAGAGGAGCACGCGACAGGCATACCCAATATCGCCCCGTTCCTGGATCTACGTGTCATGATCCTTATGCGTCTTCAGACACGAAGTCATGCAATGGTGACATGACAGTCTGGGGCACGGACGTTCTTCGTCAGCGGCGACTCGAGGAAGGTGGCGGGCGCCGCCCCTCGGGGTCTGTTGCTGCCGCTGTCATTGAGGAGAGGGCGGTTGGTCGATCCGGGATCGCGCTTCGACTTAGTCGGCCGCAGGGATCCTACCCGTAGCGAGCGATCAAGGACGTATCATTCGGATGGAAATGCGATCTCCGCTACCCCCAGTGGGCCCGCACTCGCTAATGAGAGCGCGCGTGTCAGCCTTGGCGAGCCTCTCATGGAGTACGACGTCGACCTTATCATTCGTGAAGACACTCCATCAGTGCTCTCCCTCGGGCGCCTCATCGACGTGCATGGGTGCAGGCTTTACAGGTGCGAAATGATGGCGTGTCTCTCGTCATGCCTGGCGGCCGAGTGCGATCACTCAGAGTCGGGGGCGCTGTCCCGCATCTGACCTGCCCAGCCGCATGGCTTCGGAATCGCCCCACCAATCGCCCGTGGCCAGAGCACGCGGTCGGACTACTTTCCGCACCCGAGCACGTTTTGGAGTGAACCTGCACTTCCAGCGCTGTCTGGTGGAGCCTCGCTATCTCGGCCCACCCTCGAGGAAGAGGCCGGCGCTGCTCCGCCGCGCGCGGTTTGGGAATGCCCGGGCGCAAGTGGCCGACTAGCGTGCGATGCATGCTAATTGCGTCGCCCACGCTGCCGGCGCATCCGACCTTCACTTATCCCCCCAAGCCGCCGGCCCGCCGATCTAACGACGCGGCAGCCTGACGCTGGCGACCAAGCGGGCGACGTTGCGACGCGGGGGCCCGACGGAGGAAGATATGGGGGATGTTGCGTCGGCGGGAGCTGACGCCAGCGATCGGGGCAGCCTTCGCGCGGGCACCAGCGACGCAAATTTGGACGGCGGAGGTGCCAATCGGGCCTGCGCCGCTGGACTTGCTAGGCGCAATCAACCGCGGGAAGCGCAATCGGCGTCTACTTGGGCGTCAGGAAGACAAGATGTCAAGGGGCGGCTGCTGCGCCGAGGGCCATCTGTGATCATGGCCGGCCCTGGCCATCTCATCGCGAAATCTGGCCGCCCGTGCGGGGGGGCTTTAAACGCGTAGACTGGCGTCGTTTCTTTGAGCCGCTCGCGCGGGGTGGCGGCGCGCAGGACTTATCGGGCTACGTGCCCGGGGGGCCCCTGGGCCTTAGACGGCGATGCTGAAGCTCAGTGTATCGTTGGGCGAATCATCTTTGACCCAGCGCCGCGGGGCAAGGCCGACGTCGGAGACTATGCCGCGGAGGGTCCGCCCTTCGAGGTTGCGCCGGGCCGCGGGCGTGGATGTCGTGGACGCTGACGCCCCTGCTGGTCCGAATGACCCGTGGCCGCGTTGAGTCTTCGACTGCGAGTGGCCGCGGCGCTGACGATATTACGCCACGACCCGCGGCCGATGCTATCAGGAGAGCAACGGATGCTGCCCGCGCAGGGTTCACCCCCTCCTCTTGCGACGGGGAAACCCGACGCTGTGGCCCCAGGGTCGGCGTCGGAGAAACCTGTTGCAATTTTGGCGGGCATGCCTGCCGGCGTCGACCGCGCGGGCGGCGCGCCCGACCGCGGGCGCAAGGCTGCGTCGAAGCCGATGATATAGGGCCAGATTGGCAGTGCCCCCGTCGCCCATATCCTCGCGCATGAACCAAGGCACTCCGATTGTCCGACGTGCCAGAGCGCCGAGGCACAGGCTCGGCAATGTCGACGTTCAATATCGCCAGATGATAGGAAACATTGTACCCGGGCATGCGCAAAAGACGATGTTCCGAAGGGCGTCGGCGATATTCTCACAGCTGGCCACGTTATATTCGGGGGCAAGATTGGCATGTTGCGGAGTAGGGGGGCGCTGCGTGTCATCTGGTTTTTTAATTGGAATTTTGAACGTTGCGCGCCAGCCCGCGCCGCATAAGAATGCCGACGAGACGTTGCGAGGATTGCAGAAAAATATCGGCCCCAAGGATAACGCGAAGCTCATCTACTCTGACAGCTCGGGGGAGGTCAAAAAGGCGCGCAAGATCATGCAGATTCGCCAGGACACTTCGGCCCCACGTGGCCCTCAAAGCAGCAGCGTTGCTGAATGCGCCGTTCGACGTGTCATCGAAGGCGCCATAGCTGCGCTGACGCAGCGGGGCCTCTCACGCGCCCGGCGGCGGGCGGCCTGCGATCTGATGGCCGTCGCCCCGAGAGGAGGCGAGCCCTCTGCTTGTTGGAAACGGCATGGTGAGCCTTCCATGGGGGGCATGTTCTGCCTTTCGGGCGCAGCGCCCGACGTCGATCATTGCGCGCGGCGCATGTCAGTGACAGCGATCATTTCGATGGCAACACTCGGCATGGATTGTTTATGGGCTACCATTGTAGCGGTGGGCGACGATGGCCTCAGAATTCTTGTTTCCTCGACGCTGAGTCCTACGTCGACACTGCGGGCGGCAAGCATTGCCCTATCCGCGGGGTGAGCCCGATCATTCCCGACCCCCCCGCTCGATGGCCCGCGGCCAGATTGGGGGCTCAGCGAGCCCCGCCATGGTGCCGAGCGCGCTCGCGTGGAGCAATTGGCTGGCGCCCCTTTAGGCGAGGAAGCTGCGCAAGCGAAATCTGGCGCGGACCCAGTGCGCGAGCGCGCGCAGGAGCAGGGTCTACCTGCCTACGTAATTCTCCCTGGCGGGTGGGATGTCCAAGGCGTCGCGCGCGTCGGACTTATCTGCCAGGCAAGGAAACGCATGCGCACTCGCATGGAAACGCTTGCAGGCGCGGGTCGCCCTCCAATTCCAGTCGAGGAGATCGACTGTGAGCGCCGTGCACGTATGGGCTCTAGATTCCGGGAGGGAGATGTCACTATGGACACTTGGGCTGGTGTTTCACATGTTGGTATTCGTGAGTTGTCCGAGTCTTGGACGGGCGGGGCCTTCTTTCCGATTGTGAGCGCGGATTTTGACATGGACAGGATGCGCGGGAAAACTCGCAGCCAGACAGCTACTCAGCCGGGGAACGTCGATGCGGTATTTTGAGTACTTTTTCCCAGAGGCAGCAACGGTATGCCCAGGATTTCTGGGCAGATGTTTATTTTCAGACTAGGGATCGGCGACGTTTGTCCACCCTGCGCTGCTGAACACGTCATGACACTGAGGCCATGTGCCACCGCGTCAGTGGGGTCGGAGGCCCGCGGTGGGAGCACGTCCATCGGCGCATCGTCACCGTCGCCGGCATAGGGCAAGTCATTTAGGACCAGCACGTCAGGGGCATCGATAATAAGGGTATCCTGCTCGCCCAGATACCTGGTGGATCACGAGACGTGACCGCCAATTTGCATCATGATGGTTCAGGTGTGGCCATGGCGTCGGCGAAAGCTGATGCCTAGGTGGCGCCGGGGAGCCTTGGCTCTGTTGCGTCGGAGAGATCCGATGTCAACGCGAGCGCGCCTTGTCCAGCCAGACCCATGACGGGACCAGTCCAGCCGCATCGACAGCATCCTTACGGATTGCCCACAACGCCTTGCGCCACTGACGCGCAGGTTCATGAGACTGTTCGTTTTGTTCCAGCGTCGCGGTTGCGCCGCCGTCGGCCGCTGGCCTGGGGCCAGGACATCGCGGGCATTTCTCCGATCGCATGATAGTGCATACTGATGCCCAATATTAATGCGTCGCTCGACAGTTGACCAAGAAAGGGATTCGTGCTACACCCGGCGCCGCCAAGTCTCTCGACGCCGAATGCTGGTGCTTTAGCACCATCAGTGAACGTGACGACGTCGCGCGTCAAGCACGATCCGCTGGCAAACGTGTGTACGTGGGCCGATATTTTGACTTTGTCGTGGACAAGCACTCCCGGCTTGCGCGCCTAGGCGAGTTTAAGTTCAAAGGGTGCGCCTTTGGCAATTCGTTAAGGGCGAGACTGGCTTAGCAGCCTTCTTTTCAGAGGCAGCTAATTCAGCGTCGCACAAAGAACGCAGCGGGCACCTTGATGCAGTGGCCTATCATCCCAGAAGCAGTGGACAACAGACCGACGCCGTCAGTGCCTACGCCCAGGCCGAAGACGGCAGGATCGACGACGTCGACGCATTGATCGATCATCGAGGGAGCGGTGGCCAGAGATCTGGGTTAAGATAGAGTTTGGCCGCCCAGTTGTGCAGTGAAAACTTGCACTTTGCGGCCGCCCACTGTCGGGTAGATTTTGGGAACGCCACTGCCAGAAGGCAATGTTTGCTGCTGGCTGGAAGCTCATTGAGGGATGGGGGTCGACCTCTCGCCGCGAGCGGCTTGGTCTTAACCTGCCTACGTACGTTGGCGTCTCACAAATGGCAGGTAAGACAGCAAATCTTCAAGAGTACCATTTGGCAGGTAAGACAACAAAACAAATTTGTAACAGCCACGCAGGTGCTCGCATTCGTCTCGACCCTCATAACCCCCAGGCATTTCGTTGTACGTGGGTCTCAGGAAATCAAGATAACACAGGAAGACGCATTAGAGCGACTTGAACGCACCCAGCCTGTAATGAAGCCCCGGGATGAACATGGCTACAGTTACGGTGAGGCCGTCGACGGGTTTGCGTGGGCAAAACTTGGTGCGTCGCCCCCTACGACAAGCAAAGGCAGCAAGACTTCACCAGCGACCCCCCGCAGCGAACGCAGGGGGGCGAAAACTATCATAAAGGTTGTCGCTTTGATATGATGAGTTTTGCCGGCGCGCGTTTGCACCGGTGCCTGGGGTGCGCCGACATCCCAGTCGCAGCCTTTCGGAAGACGTCAACGCCTTGTCTCGTTGACGACAGTTTATATGCCGAACGCCTCGAAGCGGCATGGGCATTCGCTACGTCCGCTGCGAGCGTCTTGATGAATGCACCTCGCACGATGCTGTCGATTCGGCATTCTCCACTCCGTATGCATGGTGGTCAAACAGGTAACTACGTAGAACAGAGCGCGCGGCCAAGAAAGCTCAAGGCGATCTTGCGGCGGCGAGAGTTGCCGCTGAGGAAGCCTGGGGCGATTTTGCGGCGGCGCGAGCTGTTGCCGACGTCGCCGACGAGGGGCGCATGGAATTTGCAGCGTCGCGAGATGATGCGCCGCCTTTGGGCGCAGCCTCTACAGTCCTACCAACCGCAGAGTTCTTGGAAGGATGGAGGGATCATTCTGATTGGTCCCAAGAAGAGCGCGAGTGGCGGGGCGCTAACGAGCCCCCGCCGCGGACCCCCCTCCCTCCGAGGCAGCGATCGCTCGCGAGCGCCAGCGGGAGGAGGAGGGGACCAACAGCGAAGCTGCTGAATTGGCGGGCCCTCAACACTTCAAATCCGAATTTGTGGGCTCACCGATTTTGGCGAAACCTGAGATGCTCTGCGGGAATCGCGGATGCGCGCGAGATCCGCGACTCAGCACCGCCTGACGGCAGACTTCTTGACTCCGTCGTGGCCGAGGGCGCGAATGCTCAGATGCCACGTTGCGAGCAGATCACTATTGCAATTTTCTACGCGTCACCAGGCCGCGAGATCGCACGTGGATTTGCTCGGTTGAGGACGAGTGATGGAAGCTACCTGACGAAATGCGGTTGGGTCTGTATGTTGTCGAAGGATCATTTGCGCCAGCGACAGCTGATGCCGTTGCGTCGGCGAGAGCTGATGCTGTTGCGCTGGTGAGAGCTGGTGCTGCCAAAGCTGGTGCTTGGGTCATTGTCGCTCGTAGTCAGGGCGCTCGGTCACCTCGCGTCATGGCTGAGGCCCTGCACGAGGGGCTGCACGAGGCGGCGCAGGTTATAGTGCCTCCGCTCAGGAGGGCCGTTTTCTCAGATTCTTTTTCATTTTTTCTTTAGGCCCGATGTTGCAGGACTGACTAACTGGGAGGCTAAACAGGCGAAAGCCCACGCCAACCCCCATCAACCACCTTACCTCGCTGGAACGGGCGTCCAGCAGAGCCGTCGCCCACCGCAGTTTGAATTCGACGTGTTCCTTGCGCGACGTAGCGCGGGACGTCGCGCGGTTCAGAAATTGCCCGGTTGGTGCTGATGTTAGCTCGGCGGCGTCCTGCATGGGATCCGACGCTGCCCCGGGGAGCCTTGTGGAGGCTTCCGATAAGGCCCGCCTGGCATCCTCGCCAGCGGCGGAGGACATGCTATGATGGCGGCCATCGCGTGGTCCAACATCGATATGCCCCCCCCCCTTATCGGAGCCGTCGTGTTTCCGAGAGGAGACAGGAATGCCAGACAGTGGGCAGAGCGGAGGATTTGCAGGCGGCGAGCGGGGTCTTAAACAAGGTCCCCGACGACCTTGTCATAGCCATTCGGCGATTGGGCAGACTTCTGAGGCTCAGGTGCCCAATCCGAACGTATCTCGGTACGACGAGATCATGGAGGCACCTGGTCACGCATGACACTTCCAGGCCGGTCCGCAGACCCAGCACCGCATGGCAGCCATTGTGCACATTTCAATTTCGGTCGCGGCCGAGACGGCCGTGGCCAGGGCCGCCTGGACAATTGCCGAGTTCCGCTCTGCGGAGCCAGCGACGCCCGCGTTGCCTCGGTCGCGGGCGGGCGCGGATGTGCTGCAGAACAGGAATCCAGACATGTTATAGCCACTTGCCCTTGTTGCGGGCGCGACGAATCGTCGTTCTTCAGTGGCGGCGCTGGGCAAACACATGATGATCCAGTCATATTCAGTGCTCAGCGAGCTTTTCTTTCGACAGCGCTGCCAGTCAGGCTTGACCTGGAGTGGCGGCACTAAGGGGGGCGGCATCGACGCCCCCCCCTCCGCCGCGCGATGAGCAGCTGACCCAGGCGAGGCAGAACTTCCAGCTGCGCCTCCAGAGGCCGGCTTCGCCCCCTCCTGCGACTACGACGGCAGTCGAGCAGGAGGCGGGCAATCCAGTCGCGTCAGCGAAAGCTGACGCCCCCCCTGCGTCGGCTCATGCTGATGCCCCCCTTGCGGCGGCGAAAGCTGCTGCCGCGGAGGTAGAAGCGGGCCCTGAACCTGCTCCTCAGGCGACGTCGAAACTTGCACCGCCACCACAACGCAAGCATAGGTTTCCAACCCAAGGGGGCAGCAGCACGACGGCCACCAATGTCTGGGGGCATGCGGCGTCGAAAGTTGCTGCAGGCCTTGAGCCGCCCCCACCGCGCGAGCCTTGGCCGCGTGGGCTGCGAGAGCTCACAGCTACACCACTGCCGCCACCACCAGTGCAGCCGCGCCGCCCCACGGTGGAATGGCGCGTCGCAGGGCGAACCGCATTTCTGGATGCAGCGCAGGAGCTGGCCGAAGTACCGCCGACGGCTCAGTGGTATTCCGCATGCACCTGGCCAGTGACTTTCCCCGGCTCTTTACTCCAGCGCGAAGGTATCTTCTTCTCGCTCACTCAGTGGGTGCGCCATATTCGCACATACCAAGGACGCGTCGATTCGGCAATCTTTGCCAGGAACATAGTCGCCGAGGCGCACGACCTCTGCAACGGAGAACCCAGTGGCAGCGAGATCTTTTTGAATCGAAAGAGTTGCCTAGGGATGTCCAGGTATGATCGAACACCAGTTTTGAATGAATCAGATGGTTCAATGGAATCACGAACTTCACTACATCGCCCACTCAAGCACGCCAGGGCCTCGGCGACCCTTGGACGACGACTGCGGAGCCGAGAACAAGCGACCGACCCAGTTCCCTGCGGCAGCGAATGACGCTACCCCACATAATTCGTTTGACACGGTCTACGTTTAGGAGGTCAGTTGCAGCGCAGTCCGATGCGTAGGCGGACATTCGGGGAGTGAGCTCACAGACGTACGCCAGTTTCCAGCCAAGGGCTGGAGCTTGCGAGCGTCCACTCTGCACCCCTTGTCTGGCAGTGAACTCAGACGAAACACATGTCAAGCATCCGGCAAAAGGGGCTTGTTCTTGGTGGGGTTACTAGGAGGCGGCAGACGACATTTTTGCCGGGGAACCTGCCGAATGACCTGGACGGACCACGCAAGTGCATAAAGCTTCCATCGCATGCGCGGTCGCCACCGGCATAGATCAGCGTCGACGTTCACAAGGCCAGCTCATTGGGTCATAGCTTCGGGCATGGACAACAGGGGGCCGCCATGAAGGTGAAAACTAGTTCTGTACGTGTGACGAGGACGGCGAGCATCTTCGTCTCCATATGACCACGCCTCGCGCGGATGAGTGCTCATAGGGAGAGAGACGGTCAGGCTGGGCCGAAAAAAGCTTGACCAGCATACTCCGATGTTGCGCTTGCGAAAACGGGTGATCTCTCCTCTGCCTCATCTGGTGCTGGCGCACCCAAGCTTGCAATTGCGTTGGCGAGTGCCGACGCGCAGAGCGCCGCCGCGTTGGCGAAAGCTGGCGCGCCGAAGACGCCGCCGCCAGCTCGAGCCGAGGAACGCGCCGTCCTTGACATGACGGACCGCCGTGATACTAGAGGTTCACGAGTCCGAGGGGTCGGAGGTGGCTCGCGGCGACGCCGCCCATGGGGCTGTTCATCAGTCGCCCACTGCACTGTCTGACCCTGTTCGGAGGATCATGAAGCCGTCAGATGAGGATGCAATCGCGCTGCCCGAGGCGCAGGCCAACCGAGACTTGGTTCGGGCACCCTCGAGGAGGACAGCCCCAGGTGTTGAGAGACGTCTGGCTTGTGAGGCCAGCGGGAAGAACTCAGAACGCTACGACGTCGTCTGGGGCACCTCGGGCTGCCGCGCGCGGTTCAATATCCGGGGCAAGGAAGACGCTGCCATGATTCCAAACCCGCGCCTTAGCGACCTGGACTTTTCCCGACCACTTCTTAATGCTAGGCGGGCCTGGGACACAAGCGCGGGCGCGCGCGTTTCCCGCCAACGTGCTTGGGTCGCGGGAATCATAGGCCGTAGGCCATGAAGCTGTTCGTTGGGGTGTCACTGTCCGGGGGCCTCTTGAGGGCCTTGGGGGGCCTCTTAGGGGCCGTTGTGAAGCCTCTTGGGGCATCTCGCGGGCCTCTGGGGAGTCTGTTGGGGCGGAAAACTCGGATTGTCTGTTCGTGTTCCTCCTCTTGAGCCCTTTTTGGGGCTGTCTTTGGGCCCTCTTGGGCCGTCCTGGGCGCCTCTGAGGCAGTTATGGAGCCTTGTTGGGCCGTCTGGGGGCCTCCTTGGGGGCCTTTTGGGGCGGTTTTGGGGGCCTTTGGGGCCGCCTCGGAACGTCGGAAGCTCGGAAAATCGAGGACACCAACAAAAAGGGAAACACTCAATGAGTTTGGCCTTTCGGGACACTCTTGAGCAGGCTCTCGGGGCTTCCTTGTGGCGCCTCGAAGGTTTCCTGGGCCGTCGCGGGGCCGTCCTGGGCGTCTCGGGCCTATCGCGCGGCGATGTCGGGGCCCTCCTGGACTGTCTGGGCGGCCGCTCGGGCCCCTCGCGGCCCGTCTTGGGGCCCCTTTGTGGGCCCGAAACAGTCGCGCGACGCACCGCGGGGAGAGCTCCGGGAGATTGCGGCCATTTGGAGTCTGGGCGCCTCGAAGAAGCTTGCGGATTGAGGATGGAGGCTTACGAGATTAGGCTTAAGTCGGGCCTGTCCCCCTGCAGGGGGATAATCGACGAAAAAAAGAATATCCCAGTGCGACCCTACCTAGGAGTTGGAGCCCCTAGGAAAGCAGCATTAGTAGTAACGGTAAAGCTAAGTTAAAGCTAAGCTAACATTGAGCTAAAGCTAAGCTACAGCGAAGCTAAAGCTAAGCTAAAGCGAAGCTAAATCTAAGATAAAGCTAAGCTACAGCTAAGCTAAAGCCAAGCTACAGCTAAGCTACAGCTAAGCTAAAGCTAAGCTAAAGCTAAGCTAAATCTAAAGCTAAAGCTAAGCTAAAACTAAGCTAAAGCTAAGCTGAAGCTTAAGAACCCTTCTAGGCAGAGCCTAGGTAGGGAACACATAAGCTTAGATGAAATAAGCTAAGCTAAGATGGGATAAGCAACGCTAAGCTACGGGGACGTAACTGGGGGAACCGCGGGGCGGATACTGGGGGAACCGCCCGGGGCGGTTTACACAGCCCGGCCCTTTAAGCCCATAGAGTAAGAACCCTTCTAGGCAGAGCCTAGGTAGAGAAATACCCTAAAAATACCCCCAAACAGGTCAAACAATACTCAAAAAATAGTCCCCGCACTATTTTTGGTGTATTTTTTATGTTTCGTCGAACATCCCCCTGTAGGGGGACAGGCCCGATTTAAGATTAGGCCAAGGACCTGAGGGCACTACAACTCGGGCCTCATGGGTACGGCGGCGGATGTTTTATTGCAAGCAGGTTTGCCTAGAAGATGCTGAATGCCATCCCTGGCGCATGGCTTCCTCTGCTATCCGCACGGCTTCGTCCAAACGATCCGCTTGGTTTCCTCTGCACCCCGCGTGGCTTCGTCAGCTACAATGGAGTAGGGCGGAATAGGGTATAGGAGGGTCTATGAGAGTAGGGCCGAGTCGAGCATGAGCATCTTACATAGGAATAGGATATAGCAGGAGTAGAGCATGAGTAGAGTCTACCCGTATGGCTCCGTCTGCTGGTGCAGGGTAAAAAGAGATGGTATCTAACTAGAGACGAGTAGGCATAGTTATCAGAGCAGGTGTAGAGTAGAGTAGGAGTAGTGTAGAGTAGGGTTCGCCAAACTATCCGCATGACCTCTTCTGCTATCCTCATGTATTCGTTTAAACTGCCCGAGTGACTTGCCCTCTACTTGCATGGCTTCGCCCAAACGATCCGCATGGCTTCCTCTGCAGTCCGCATGGCTTCGTCTGCTAGAGTGGAGTAGAGCGGCGCAGAATAGAGGACAGTATATGAGAGTAGAGTCGAGCCGAGTAGGAGTAGAGTAGGGGTATATTATAGTTAGGGGTAGAGTACGGGTCGAGTATATCCGTATGGCTTTGTCAGCTGGAGTAGAGTAGACGATTGTATGTATACATAGAGAAGTTGAGTAGTATAGCAGAGCAGGTGTAGGGTGGAGTAGAGTAGAACAGAGTAGGTAGAGTGGAGAAGGGTAGACTAGAGTAGTAGAACAAATGGCAGAATAGAACAAGAGCAGAGTAGGTCAGCGCTTGTCAACATATCCGCATGGCCTCGTCTGCTATCCGCATGTCTTCTTCCACGGTCTCCGCATGTCGTTCTCTGCTATCTGCATGGTTTCGTCCAACCTGTCCGCATGGCATCCTCTGCAATCCGCTTGGCGATTTCTGCTAGAGTAGGATAGAGTCGAGGAGAGTATATGAGACTATAGTGGAGCAGGAGTATAGCAGAGTAGAATTAGGAAAACGAGTAGAGTCAAGTTATCCAGGTCGAGCGAGTCAGGGGGCCCCGCCTACTCCAATGGACTCCAACCCTCCTTTCCGCAAAATTTGATGCAACTGTGACTCAACAATTTTGGGATCGGATTGCGCTCCCGCCTCGCAAGCGGAAGGTGCTCGCGCGCGGCGCCGGTTCTGACGACTTGGCGCAGAGAAAATTGCGCGGGCCGCGCAGGGGCGGGAGCGGCGCAATGTCCAAGGGGTGCGGCGAAGGCGAAGCATCCGCCACTCTGTGACATGCACTGCCACCCGCATTCAAGCTGCGCGGCGCTTGGGCGAGGTCGGCATTTCGCCCGCTCTCGCGCGGCCCCGCTGCCGTCGTCGCTGTCGTGTGCTTCCGGCGAACGAGCCGTGTGCCGCGCCCGCACTGGAGCGCCACTTCCATGGAAGCGCGCATGGAACCCGGGCGCGAGGGCGACGAGTCGCCCCTTCGCGCGGGCCCCCCGGAAAACCTGGCGAGCGACAAAGGGGCGCCGCGTCGAGGCGGGAGCGCCCCTTTCGTGCGAATTCTGCGCGGTGCCGAGACGAGATCGACGTGTTTGTCCGCTCGCCCGTCGACGAAAACGCGTTCGGAGTCATCGCGCCTCGCCCAGTCGGAAATGCAATGTTCTACAACACTGAGCGCGGCGCTGAGGCGAGAGCGACATGTCGGGACCACTCGGATTGGGTTGCCATCGGCTCGCCAGGTGGCGGAGTGGTTGTATATTCCAATAAGGAATAGAGATACAGTAGAGCAGAACCAGAGTAGAGTAGGTTCGGGTAGGGCAGGGTAGAGTAGGGTAGAGTAGAGCAGAATAGAGTGGATGGTAAAGTCGGACAGCGTAGAGTAGAGTAGTATGGTTGAGTATATTCGACTAGAGCAGCGTGGAGTAGTGTAGGGTGTGGTACTGCAGGGAGCGTAGAGTAGAGTAGGGGAGCGCAGAGTATAATAGAGTAGAGTAGTAATGTAGAGTAGGGCGGAGTAGGGTAGCGTAGAGTAGACTCGACCAGAGTAGGGTAGAATAGGGTACAGTCGGGTAGGGTGGGGTAGATGTTTTTAATTGGATTCAGCGTTAGCAGGTATTGACGTTTTTCCTTCTGAGGACGTGAAGGGTGGCGTGATCGGCATGCTGGAGGTCTGCCTGTCCGACTTCGCCCGCCTGGAGACCGAGACCTCGCTGGCTGAGGAGCAGGCCCAGGCCGCGTACGAGAAGTACATGGCCGAGTCCACGGAGTCGAAGGATGTGAAGGCGGTCGAGAAGGAGCACAAGGATCCGCGGAGGAAAGGGAACGGGTACCGCTACCCTTTTCCTCGCGCTCGCCTTTTGGAGACCTCCCGAGGCGGCCTGATCGCCAAGGCTGGATGCGCTTGGGAATTCTGGTCAGAACGCCCCCCAGGAGCGGTCCCGGAGAGTTGCGGTATCGGTATGTTTGCCCCTCCAAAGGAGGGTAACAAAGCAGACGCCGAGAGCAACCTGCGCACCACCAAGAAGGAGCTCTCTCTGACGCAGCAGGAGTTGGACAAGGTTCTGAATTACTACGACAAGCTGAAGGCTGACTGCCTCGACACAGGGCTCAGCTACGAGGAGCGTGTGAAAGCGCGCGAAGAGGAAATTCAGAGCCTCCAAGAGGCGCTTAAAATCTTGCAGGGCGAGGACATTGCATGAGCGAGCCTGGGCAGCGGATTTCGAGCGTAATCGTGGCAGGCCGTTTTGGCTGTCCGCATGATTGTCATCCTCTTTCCCCTTCCCTCTTCTCCCTCCCCTCCCCTCTGGCAGCCTTTTCCCCCTTGCCTTCTCCCGCGAGGAACCCCAAATCATGTACAGACCTGACAATATAGCCCCCAACGTGCATGCGGGTAGTGTAGTGCGTAGCCATGGTCGCTCAAACCATGACAGGACGTGTTCTAGCTAGTATTGGTGATGCCCGCATCCTGCTTGCTGCTTCTGATACAAGACCAGCGTCGCTGAGTGGCACATCTACTGCATTTGTTACTCTGGGCACAGCGGCTGCTGCTAGGTGGGGGCGTGTGTCTTGTGAAGGACGCAGGGTCAGTCACGAGCATCTTCCTTTCATTCATTGGTGTGAGTGTGTCCATGACATAATGATGTTCTGCCTGCCAGCCGTTCTCCTCCTCATTCTCCCCCTTGACCGCTTTCATTTCGTCCTTCCCTCCATCCTCGTTTCCTCGTCCCTCCTCTTCTCCCCTCTCCCCCCTCCTCCCTCTCCCCATCAGCTGCCGTCCCGGCCCGAGGCTTTCGGGCGCAGGTCCAGGACTTGCGAAGCATCTCGGGAGTGCCGTTAGACGCGCCGACCCGCCACCCCACCGCGTCGGGCCGGCCGTGTCTTCATAGGCCCAGTCGGCCGCAACGTGGCGTCAACCGGAGCCATCGTGGCACCGCCGCCAGAGGGCACGGCGAGGAATCGCTATCGAGCGTCTCTAAGAGCCGCAGGTGCCCGCGAACGGGTCGACGCGCGCGCACCGTACAGTGGCGCGCCCGGGAGCGTGATCCTGGGAGTGCGAAGTGTGCCAGCGCACCGACCTTCATTCCAGCAGCACGGGCAGGCTCTGCACCCCGCCACTCCGTCACCAAACCAGATCAGGGCGCCATCTCCGGATGACGCCGAAGAGCCCGTTGCGCCGTGGCACACACAGCAGCGAACAGGCAAACCCACCTGGACAGGCTGGCAGAAGAACGGAACAGCATGGTGGCAACACAAGGAGCGCGAGGGGTGCAGGACGGCATGCGACGGGGAAGCCGCAGGAAGGCTCGCTCGGCGTCAGCACATGACCGTCGTGGAACTGAAGAGAAAACACCTCCGCTCTCCGGCCAGCTGCACCAGAAGAAGCGGAGAAACATCGTCTCAGGCTGCCGTTCCCGAAGAGCCAGGATGAATTCACATCCCACCGCGAGCAGCTGAATCTCAGCGATCTTCAGTGCATACCAGATGGGCCATCGCTCGTCAATGTTCAAGGGTCTGGAGACATAGTACGCCACCACGCTCTACATGGTCATCTGCGCGCGGGGCCCTGAGACCCGCACGCAGCAGCAGCCGCCACACATCGACCGCCCAGAAATAATAATATGATGCACAAGCGGCACATCAGCAAGCAGTCGCTCACACCAAGGCCCGTCTCGGAGACGCCCAGAAGGCAGATGACGTTTTCACTCACTGCGAGGAGATCGAGGAAGGAAGAAACTGATGATGAAGAACCAGATGCTGAGGACGTCCATTCGGAAGAAGATCGCCCGGCAGATTCAGCAAGGAAGGCGACAGCGGCGAAAGGGGCTGTCACTAAAGCCCAAGTCTGACCAGCCCGCAGCCGCGTGCACGGCCGCCGTCCAGGCCACCAGCGCGAGCCTCGCCCAGCAGGTGACCCACCTTGCCCGACACATGCCCTTAATATCCTTAATCCAGCAGCCTGGCATCGCTCGGACGTGTGCACTTTTTCTCGGCGAGAACCATCGAGGAGCATCCTTGATCATTCGGCAAAAAAACCACGCACGAAACCGAACAAAAACACAGGGAATGGACGTCCGAGCGATGGCGAGGCAGCAGATGGCGCAGGCCACCGCCCTCGCCCAACAGCCAGCGAGCCGCGAGCCGCCGTCGGCGGCCCTGTGGGGCGGGCGCCCGGACAGGGCAGGGCGCCCCGCCCGCAGGGGCAGGAGGCGCCGCTCCCGCCGCCGCCGCTGGCCCAGCTGCCTGGCCCGCCCTCTCCAGGCAGCGCGGCCGCGGCCGCCGCGGTCGAGCCTGCTGCCGCTGTCACTCAGGAGGAAAAAAAAAAGAAGATACAATGAATCGTCGACTCCCCCCAAAAATATGGGAAAAGATGGGCAGTGGGAGGGAAGACAGACACCCAGAAAGTCTGGGAAACTATGGGGAATCTTTTTATTTGTGTGTATCTATTTGTGTATCCCTGGGCCCCTTCAGTCACCGCGGCGGGCGCCGCCGCTTCGAGCGGGCGCCGGCCAGCCAACACCGGGGCCACCAAGGGAGGAAACGTCGAGGCCAGCAGCCCTTCCAAGGGTGGAGGCCCCAAAGGCGGCGGCAGGGACGGCGTGGAAGTTCCCGGGGTCATTTTCGAGAAGATCAGGCGCGCATTCCAGAAGAAGTGCAACGCCAAGGACGACGACGGCGGGGGCTCACACGCCACGGAGCCCATGGGCCTAAACGCCGCCAGCCCGCGCGGGGCGCGCCCAACGGCTGATGTCAAATTTTGACCAACTATGATCTTGCGTGCTGATGTGTGAGCTCGCCCCACGCCCCAGGGAATTCAATCCGATGAAGAGCAGTGTCCCGCCCTTCCCTGTGACCGCAGGACGCCCGAGGCCTTGCCTCCCATCCCGCGCCTGCACTGGGCCCCACCAAGCTGAGCAGTCGAAGGCCGGAATGCCAGATTGGATTTGGGCCCTGGCACGACTCCGGCATCGGTCTCCTGTGACTTCGACTCTGGCGCCAATCCGGCGCAGCCTTTGGCAAGGAGGGCCCCCCCTACATCCGGACATCTTGCAACATGCATGCAGTTAGCATCGCAGCTTTATCGGGTCTCCTACAATCCCACCCAGGAGTCAGACCATACGGGTGAGATATCTACACCGACGGCCCAGGCGGGAGGTGCAATGATTGGGGCGGGAACGCGCGTGCACCAGCGTGGGCCTGCGATGCCGTTGCATCGTCTCCAGGACACAGATGGCGAATGGGCTTTCAAGGGAGCCAGCTACGCGCTGCTGACAGCATCTGTGACAAGTCTCTCCTTCCAGCAGCCGCGGAGCTTGAAGTCGCAATTTGGGCGGCCGCCCTGCCGCCGCGCTCGCGCCCCCACCCGCCCCCCCTCCCCAGCTTACCGCGCGCGTGCGGGCCGACCGCGCGCAAGTTTTCAGGGGGCAGCGCTCGGGGCCATGCACGTTGACTTTCTGGGGCTCAAGTTGGCTCAAGGTGCAGAACGCAAGTGCCATATATGCCGAAATCCATTTCGTACATATTCACGGCGTGCCTACCGGTCCGTAGGTTCCGTATTGCATACGTGGGCATACGAAGATGAGCGACAACAGTGACAAACATAAGGGGGTTCGGGCTGGAGGTGCAACCGGCTCAACGCCTGAGAGACAGAAACCCAAGGTCGCGCGTGCACTTCAAGATGTGGGCATGTCGAGTGACGAGGGTGAGAAAACGGGCGTGTTGAAGGAGCAGCTTCCGGAGTGGTTTGTTCAATTCGCGAAGGGGCAAAACAAGAAGCTCGACAAAACCATCGGCAACATGACCGAGATGAGCACCAAGATCGATGAAATAAAGGAGAAGACGGAGGACATGGATGACAGGTTGAACGATGTGGAGGTGGAGCTAGGAAACATGAAAATAGATTTAGAAGACATGGTAACTCAAAGAAACATGAAGAGCATGATGGAGGAGGTTATGGAGAGCACGTTGAAAGAGGAGGGGATGAAGGACAACATGAAGAGGGTCATGGAGGAAATGGTGGAGGAGAGGACGAAGAAAGGGGCATCATCCATATCGGGCTCCAGACAAACACCACCAGCAGATGATTTCGCAGAATCTGCACAACGTTCGAAGCAGGTTCTCGCTTTTGGCTTTGAGGAGCGTGCGGCGGCCGCCACCATCGTATCGCAGTTGGAGGACATGGTCAAGAAACTCATGGGGAACGATCACGGCATCAGTATATCCTCCCCCATGGATCCTTCAAAGATGGGGCTCCTATCCTTTCAATCGGTGTCCAAAAAGGTGGAATTCTATAAAAAGATCCGGGACACCCCGAATGTAAGCGACATTGTGGGAGATATATTTTCCGCAACAACTTAACGAAAGAAGAACAAGAGAAGGAGAAACGATTGGGGGACCCGAAATATCACCTTTCAAAAACAAAGAATGGAACATAATTTGGCCGAAAAGCATGGTGGTCATCAAGGACGCTTTTGGGAAGGAAAGGAAGGTGGCATGGTACAACGAGCAGGGGGAATGGTGCACATCAGCATCCGCAAAAACAGTGCAAGCGGACGTGGACGCATCAATGGCGAAATGGCTGAAGAAAACGTCACCCGACCCGGACACAGAGAGCGAGTGACCAGTGGAAGCCAGGGGAGAGGGGACACAGAGGGGAAGAGGAGAAGGAGGAGAAGCAGGACACGTACTTGTTCAAGCACATTCACATGAAGGTTACACCGTCTGCAGATCAAGAGGGGGAGGGAGGGGAAAGTATTGCGACATTCCTGGTGACTTTCCGGGTCGCCAGCCTGTCGCGCCTGATACTCGGCAGGATTCTGCACCTACGGTCGAGAAGGACATTGCTATGCAGAAGGCGGTGACCAGAGACACGATTGCGATGCCGGGTATTGCACAGGATATGCATGCCACAGGAGGGGCGGAGGAAGACCACATTTATGCAGCAATGGAGCGGGACGGTGTTGTGGAGTTGAATTTTTTTATTGAAGAACGTGATGTCTATAGAAAGTGAGGCTCGTGAGCAGCTACTACTGGAGGAGCTGGACTTGGTGCGCTGGGACATCGTCGCTCTGAATGAGACGTGGCGGGAGGAGCACAGAGAGCTCTGGACCACTTCAGGACATTTATTTTTAGGCGCAGGTGGGAGACCGGACAGTCGTGGTGCTGCATGTTTACTGCACAAGCGGTGGGTCAAGGATTTCCGTGTTTTTCACCCAGTGTCGGAAAGACTATGTGCAATTGATTTGGATGTGGTGGGGCGGCGTTTCAGAATCAGAGTTGTACATATGCCAACGTCGTGGGGCGAGGAGGTCGAAGATGAGGCTGTTTACGCAGCTCTAGACCAACTATGTGCACAAGGTCACGGGCGTAACCGCACAGTATTACTATTTGGTGACTTTAACGCTGTCGTCGGCACGCCCGGGCCAGGCGACGATCCTCAAGTTTTGGGTAAGGATGGGGTTGGAGCGAGAAACGACAGAGGCCAACTACTCGTACAGTGGGCGTCCGTGAATGAACTGAGGATCTTAAACACGATTTTCAGGAAACCTTTTGAGAAGCAGCGGACTCACGCACAGGACAACGTGGAGCGGCTGATCGATTACATTTTGTTTGAAAGGAGGAGATGGTTGATTCCGAAAGATTGCGAAGCCGGCTACGACATCAATTTAGGTGCGGATCATCGTTCGGCGAGGTATGTCTTTCGAGGGGTTGCCCACGCCAAGATAAAAACAAAAAAAAAAAAAAACAACAACCCGAAACATGCCACGAAACATATTTCACTGCACGGGTGGAAAACACAGGATCGAAATCGCGACGACGCAGCTTTGGATGATCATCTTGATGTTGATTACTCGGTGCACGGATCTTTGGAAGAGCGGCGCAAACACATCGAATATATTATTCTGCGTCTTGGCCGGGATCTTAAACAATGTGAACCAATGGGTGCCAGCGCAAGGGATCGGAACCAGCAGAGCCTGAACGACCTGATTGCGGAGAGGAAGAAGGCCCGTGTTCGGAAGGATCGGCCGTCGGAAAGGCGGGTCGCCAAGTTAATCCAAAAAAGAAACGAAGGCAATCCTGAAGGCGAGGAAGAGTGCAAACATAAGACAGATCATAGACCAATTACGAGATCTAAAAAAACATCGCGGGTACCAAGCGCAACGGGAAACGGTGTATAATTGGATGTATTCGGGGCGCGGAGGGCGCCGAGAAGACTGATAGACAGGAAATGTCCGACATTTTTGCAGATTTCTATACAGCTTTGTACGCAGGCCGGGAGGAGCACAATACCAGTTCTGAAGGATGCGATTTTGGTTGTGATGCCGATGTTGTAGCTCCGGTGGACGCTGTCGAGGTTCGCAAGCAATTGAAGTTCATGTCCAACGGGAAGAGTGCTGGCACACGTGGCGTTGTTGTGGAATTACTGAAGGAAGGCAGCGACAAGCTCATTTCGGCAATTGCCGCTCTGTTCTCCGACATCCTGCAGCCGAGCGCCGAGGTGCCAGAGTACTGGAGGCACTCCCGCCTCAAAGTCTTGATCAAGAAGGGGGATCCGAAGTCGGTCGACAACTATCGGCCGATGACAATATTGCCGATTCTATACACATTGTTCAGCCGCGTGGTGCTGGGAAGGATCAAGGACACATAGTTGTCTGAGCAGTCAATTGACCAGGCGGGTTTCCGAGCCGGGTTTTCTTGCGACGATCACATTTTTGTTGTCACTTTATTGTCGGAGATATTTCGCGAGTTTCAGACGCCCTTATGGCTGGTTGGCGTTGATTTCCGGAAGGCTTTCGATTTCCTCAACCACGATCGTTTGTGGGCGGCGTTGCGCGAGCAGAAGGTGCCTTCTGCTTATATCAATGTCTTGCAACGTATCTACAGGGGGCAGTCTTTCGCCGTGCAGAGCGGTGGAATCAGCAAATCCATTGACATACGGCGTGGTGCAAGACAAGGGGGCCCCATCTCCCCTGTCTTGTTTAACGCAGCTTTGGAAAAGCTCACGCGTGGACTGCGTGACAAGTGGCAACGAAAGCGGTAGGGCGTTCAGACATACAAATCGCGCAGACTGACAAACTTACGTTTTGCAGATGACCTGTTGCTGGTGGCCTGTTCGTTTTATCAAGCAAGCCACATGATGGAAGATTTAATGCGCGGAGCAAAGGAATTTGGATTGGGAGTGCACGAGGACAAGACAAAGATTTTGTGGAACGTCTTCGGCAGGGGCACTTCGGCAACCACTGTAAAAGTACAGGCGCGCAGTTTCGAAGTGCTACCAGACAGCAAGGCGACGATGCATATGGGCAAGTTGCTCAACCTTTCCGAGACGCAGGACACTGGGCGAAATTCGCTGTGTACCGGGAAGAATTGACCAGTCGGTCCTATCCTCGATCACAACGTTTGCGTTTATTTACTTGCGTCGCCCAGCCTACTTTTTTGTATGGTTGTTCGTCTTGGGCACTGACATCGAAGCGCGAGTCCGTGATCAGCAGGCTGCACCGGCAAATGTTGAGATCAGTCGTTGGCGTGAAAATGAAAGTGGTTATCGGCACAGATGGAGAGAAGATCTTGGAAGATTGGATCAGTTGGGTCATGCGCTCTACACGCGCAGCGGTCAATATCAGCCGGGAGCACGGCGTTCGGAATTGGGTGGAATAAATTTTAAGACGGAAGTTCCAGTGGGGAGGACATGTCGCTCGACGGAACGACGGCCGCTGGGCGAAGGTGATGCTTGACTTGTCTGTAGCGGGTAGGAGAGCGCAGGCGCGGCCTCTCACGCGCTGGCAGTCTGGGAAGATTTTTCACAGGCACTTCAGGAAGGCCGGTTGGCCCTCACTCATGGATCGCAGCCGCGCAAAGCCGGGATAATTGGAAGCAGATGGAAGATAACTACATCGAGTTCTGTAGGCGGCGAGTGGCATCCACGGCTGCCAACTGTCGAGCCCTGTTTGGGGGCACGTGGCAGTGCGCGTCGCGCACTGTCCGTACTCGACATGCTTGCTTAAAAAGGATGGTGGACGGGCTCGCGCTGGCGCTCGCGCGCTGGCGCTCGCCAGGACGCATCGGGAATTTCTTCGGGGCCATGCGCCCGCCCACAGCGGCCGCCCATGGAATGAGATGGCAGATGGTGCCCCCCCCCCCCCCCCCGTTCCAGATGTCCAGTGGCGAGGTGGTCTCGACCTGCCAGGCACCAGCAGGCACTGCCGCGGCTATGGCTCGAGGTTCTTTCAGACCGGCAGCGGGCGCAGCGCCCGTCGACGCGCGGTCTCCCTTTGCAGACAGGCTGGCTAGCGCAGATTTCCCTGCGGGCCAGCTTGTCTTAGCGACGTGAGGTGCCGGGCTCGGGCGCAGTCTCCTACCCACGTTCTGGGTTTCCTCTGCCAACGTACTTGCGCTGCATCCCAACGCGCGGAACGACGCGCCTGATGCGCGCGATTCTGGCCCGAGGCGCGGTGCGCAGCTGGCGGCCCAATTCGCGGCCCAAAAATATTCATTCGTAGGGGCCCGAGAGACCAGGCCCCAGGCCCTCGAAACCTAGACTGTGGGCGACTATCTAGCATTACATTCCACAGCTACGCCGTCGGGCACCGACGCGCGCGCCCTGCGGGCGCGCCCTAATTTGGAATGCAGGCTTGGGCGCGCCATCGTCGCAGCCGACGCGCGCAGCGCCTCGCGCGCCGAACCTACCAGGCTAGCGATTGCAATGCGAGACAGGGACATCAGCGACCGCTCTCGCGCTCCACTCGCCACGGCCCGGCGCTGGAGACGCGCTCGCTATGCCGCGGCAGCGCGATTCTTCGCGGAGTGGCGGGCAGCCGCTCCGCCAAGCTTGCGCAGCAGACTTGGCAGGGGGGGGGGGGGGGCGAACAGCTCACTGCGCTGCTTGATCATGCGATCGCCTGCGGTAGGTTCGGAGGCCGCCGAGCTTGACAATGGGCCCGGTCGCCGCTCTCGCCAGCTTCGGCTCGCTGCGCGGCCGCGGCCCCCTCCATTTTCATGGGCCCCTGCAGTGGGCTCTCGGGGCCCTGCCCCACCCCCGCAGGCGACGTCGCGGCCAAGCGAAGAGATTGCACCGCGGTATCAGAAGCTATCACCGCACTACTTGGCCCCAACAAAAGGTTCCTTGGAAACGCGAACGAGAAACATATGTTTGTGCACCCATCGGCAAGATGAGATGTCGCGCGCGCGTGCATGGCGCTCGCGCGCGCGCGATCCCAAAGCGACCCCATGGCCACATAATGCTTCAAGGTGGGCCTGGGGCCACAGACGATAACATCCCTACCGTGGGATGACGCCACCCCGACACGATCCCACCATGGATTCTGGACCGTCTCAGGCCGATTCGACGATGACCAAACACGTGAGCCACGAATGACCCCGAGATAGCCCGATGGCAACGAGATAGATCCACGCGTGCCCAGGGCGGCCACATAATGAACACGCGACGGCTGCGCGATCCAAACATGACCACGGTTTGATTTCATAATGACCTCAAGACGATCCTGACATGGCAGGAATGCCTCAACTTCGGTGCCCCACCTGACTTCGAACCGATTCCAGCGTGGCGGGATGTGTGACCGACCCGGGATATTTATGTACCCTATTTCTAATGGGTGGGATTTTAGTCTGGCTGAGAGGCTGAACTAGAATTATGATATTATATCTATATATAAGTATATATTTATACACATATATAGGAGTTAAGTTACGCGGGATCCCGCCCGGCCCACGGCAGAACACTACATTGCTAGGTTTCTACGGGGGTACGGGGGCTCGGACGGGGCGTCATTTGCTTCCGCTGTCTTCCGCGAGCCTTCCGACGGCCTTCCGCCGTCCTTCACCGCGTTTTACTTCCGTCGGCTTCCGCTCGCGGGCGTCATGGTGAAAGTTCAAGGAACTCTCATTGGGCCGACGCATCAGGGAGGGAATGGACAACGCGGTCGTTCTCGCGGTCGCAGACGAGGGCGGCCGAGCCGCGGGCGCGCGCAGCGCGCTTCCACCATCGAGTTTCACGCGGCAGCGCGCGGCGAGGCGTCGCGCGCAGCGCGACCCAGCTCTCTATCGGGATCCAAGCCAGATTCGAGCCTCATTCACAGGGTTGCCCCTGGAGGCCCCTAGCATGCAGCTGCAACGCTCACGGCGCCAACCGCGCGCGCGTTCTGGACGGGCGCGCGCGCTGGGCCGCGCAGCAGGCGTTTCGGGCACGGGAGACAAGTGGGGGCACGCAGCCATGGCAGAAGCGGATCCAGGCTGACACGCTGGAGGCGGTCGACCTTCGCGCCGCAGCACCCGGCAGCGCCAGAAGTGCAAGCCGCGCTGTCTTGCGAGCGGCGCGCGTGTTTGTTCGGAAACTGGAACGCATGCATCAGCAGTGGCCGGCTGTTTGTCAATCCCCGGATTTTTCGGGTTCTGGGGCAACATCGGGGTGGCGCGGTGTATATTTGTTTCTTATGCGTTTCCAAGGAAACTGTTCTCGGAAACGCGATTCTCGTGTAACTTACCAGGGAGTCTGGCTTCGTTAGCGCGAATGTGCCGCAATTTGCAGGGTATTCTGGCTTCGGGAACGCGAATCTTATCAGAATGAGGGGGCCGAACGGTCATTTATTGTCTCTGGGCGCGTGGCTGAAGTGAGAATCCGTGGTGAGAGAGGACCCTCGGCCAACGAAGACGTCCCTGGAGGATGGCCCAACGCACCTCCACATTTTTACAACTTCCCATGATGGCGTCAATTGACACCCGCGCTGTTTTCCTCCCTCTGCCCCCCCTTCCCCCCAACTCCGCCCGTCCCCCCTTCGCCCCTTTTCTTCCGGCCCTCGCCTTCCCTCCCCCCTCCCTCCCCCCTTCTCTCTTCCCTCCCTCCCTTCCCTCCCTCCCCCCCCCCCTCCCTACCCCCAGTTGTCCAACGTCGCGCGTGTGTCTTATTGTGCTTTTCCATGTCGACCACCCCCCCCCCCCCCGGAGGTCTGGGCCCCTTCTCCGGCACGGGCTCTCCATCCTGGGCCGCTTTTCGGCGCCGCCGATCCCAGGAGGCCGAAGACGCCCAAGATCTCCCGTCGTGATCTCCTCGCGGCGAGACGAGGTGAGGGTGACTTCTTTCTTCCTTCCCTTCCTTCGCTCCCTCTCCCGCCCCCCTTCCCCCCCAAGCCGCCTCTCCCTCCCTCCCTCCCTCCCTCCCTCGCCTTCCATCCCTCCGTCCCCTTCCCCCCTCCCCCTCCCTCCCGTGCTTCCAACCCTCCCTCCCTCCCACCGTTTCGCGCTCTCCCGTTCCTCCCTCCCTCCCGGGGCGGGGCGGTCTGAGACCGCGTTGCGCCTGCAGCAGCGCAGGGCGCGGTTCTCGTCCAGATCGATCGATCGGGTGTTGTTCGTCTCCTCTCCTCTTTCCGGTGTTCTTGCGCGCTCTAGCATTTGACAGCGCGCGGTGCTGCACCGCCAATGCCGCGCTTTTCTGTGACATTGCTGCGCTCTCGTTCTGAACGCACACCGCTTGAGGCGGTGGAGAGCCTGAGAGATCCATTTAACCAAATCGTTCACAACCGATGCAATGTCATAAGCATGTTGTGCCATTTTTTATACATGCTCCGCGTGCGGATCATGTATTAGAAATGCAGGGATCTAGTATTAAAAACAACGTTGAGTTTGTGCATACATTTATTCATGCATTAATCGTGTATTAACAATCACATATATATATATATATATATATATATATATATATTAATAGATGTATAAACATCATATGTTTATACATATAACGGCGCACCGGGTCCGGGCGCCCGGGGCCGGCGCCGTTACCACAAATATGGGCTCCGGGGCCCTCGGGGAGCCCCGGGGCCTCACAGAAGACCGCCAGAAGGCACCAAGGAGGCCCCAAGAGGCTCCAGAATAGACCCGGGACGCCCGAAGGTCGCTCCCAGGCGCCCAACATGGCCACCAAGGCGGCTTCAGAAGCCCCCAAGACACCCCAAGCGACCCCGAATAAAGCCCCAAAGAGAGCCCCGAGGGGCCAAAATAGCCCCATTCCCTTCGTAAAACGTATATTTTAAAGATATTGCTTGTTTTCGCTGTCGGTCCGGCCGAGGACGCGCCCCAGAGGGCTCCCATTCAGCCCAAGAGAGCTCCAGGACGGCCCACGAAGGGCCCAAGACGGCCGCAAATGTGAGCCCCGGGGCCCTCGGGGAGCCCCGGGGCCTCACAGAAGACCGCCAGAAGGCGCCAAGGAGGCCCCAAGAGGCTCCAGAACAGACCCGGGGGACGAGGCCGCCTGGACGGGCCAAGGGACCACGGGGGGCATGGCGTGTCACGGCCTCCGGGAGCGCTCACAGACGGCCCAAGGCAGTCCCGAAACGTGCTGAAAAGGGCTCCAAGAAGGCTCCAAGACGGTCCAATGCAGCCCAGAGAGTCACCGAACCATCGCCTAAGACGCCCAAGATGGCCCCAAGGCGCTCCGTAACCATTTTGGCTCAAGACATTGTGGCAACTCTTCAGGAATAGGGAACTTTTGGTTTGCGCCTATTGCTGCCAAGCCCCTGTTACTCCGCCGTTGCCGCAATGAACGTCGTGGTGCTTGCGGGAGCGTTCGCCATCCTGCTCGTCGGCCGCGGCTGCGTTGCCGCCGATGACTTAGCCAAGACCTCGGAGGAACGCTGCCTGATGGATGAGGATTCGCACAACTGCGACGCCACGAACGAGGCCGACGGCGTGGGGCTACTCCAGTCACGGGCGTCGGGCCCCAGCGAACCGCAAATCGCGAACATTTGGAAGGACGCGACTTCGGACCACAAACAATATCAGGAGGCGAGAGTGGAGGATATTATACCGATCGATGTCCAGAACCTCAACTCAACCATGCATCGCCAGCAAAAACATCCTGGCGACGTGCATCTCCGTTCCTCGGCGTACTGTACGTTGGAGTGCCCTCTAGCAAACACTTACTGCTGCGTCAAGCAGGAGCAAATCGGATTTGTTGATTTTCATAGGAATTATCAAACTTGCTGTGTGGGTGACACTAATTGGGTTTCTCCAGGATATAAGTGCACTCAATATGGGGACTGCACAAGGGGGTACTGTTGTACTACTGACGTTTGTACCGCGTGCTAGCTCAATTGTCCTCTTCTGAATCCCGCTCGGTTTAACGTCCTGCCCGCTCGTATGATAACCTGCGCGCTCATTTTAAAGTCGCGTTCGCCGGGTCTGTCCGCCCGGCGCGACCCCAGCGAAGCGAGATTGGCAACGCGAGATGGGGGAAGCGAACCACAAGTGCAACAACAAAAAAGATGGCCCCAAGGTGTCGCAGGAAGGCGCCGAGACGCTTCAAGGTGCCTCCCACAGGCCTATCAAAATGCCCCCCAAGAGGGCAACACATTCCAATTCCTTTGGGAACGTACATTTTTAGCAGAAGCACCTTTTTCGTTTTTCCGACGCTCCAAACAGTCCAAGAAGCCCCGAAGACCGCCTTAACGCAGCCCATGAGGGCCCAACAGACCCCAAGACAACCCAAGAGGGACCCAAGACAGCCCAAGAGACACCCAAGATGGCCCAAGAGGGCCCCAAGACGGCTTTAAGAAGGGGCCCAGACGGGGGATCCGAACGGACTTTCTGGGCCCTCGGCCCCGAGAGGCCCCCAGGAGGCCCCAAGAGGCGCCCGGGAGGCCCCCAAGACGCCGCCAGAGGCCCCCAAGGGGCCCCCAAGAGGCTCCCGAGGGGCCCCCCAAAGCACCCCAAACGGCCCCCAACAGGCACTGAACCAGGCCCCAAGAGCCTCGGAACTGCTTCCAGGAGGCCCCCAAGAGACCTGCCACGAGATCCGAACGAACTGTTCAGATGCTTCAATGAGGAGCGCCAGACGCCTCCAGGACGACCCCGGATGGCCAGTTGTCGTCGCCGAGTTCGTTCGTCGTCGTCGTTGTCGTTGTCGTCGTCGTCGTCGTCGTCGTCGTCGTCGTCGTCGTTGTCGTGCGGAGGTGACATGACCACCTCAGCTCATGACATCTCAGAGTCCACAGTTTACGAGGATATCATAGGCGAACGTGGCTGGACCACCATAGGACAGGGCATGAGGTCAGAGTTGCAAGGATATCTCAGGCCAATGTGTCCTGACCACCTCAGCTCAGGGCATCTCGGAATCCAGGGTTCCCCGGATGTCCCAAGCGAAAGTGGCCGAGCCACCATGGAGCGTGGTATCTCCTAGGTCAGAGTTGCGAGGATGTCTGAGGCGAAATTAGACTGACCACCCCAGCTCAGGGCCTCTCGGAACCCAGAGTTTCGAGGATGTCCCAGGCGAAAGCGGCCGGACCACCAGGGGGCAGAGCATCCTCGAGGTGAGAGTTGCGAGGATGTCTAATGCGGAAGCGGCCTGACCACCTGAGCTCAGTGCATCTCATCACCCACAGTTGCAGGGCCGTCTCAGGCGAGAAGCAATGACCACAATCAGGCAGGGCATCTCAGAGGTCAGGGTTGCGAAGATGCCTCAGGCAAAGGTGGCCACACCACCTCAGCTCAGGGCATCTCGGAAACCCGAGCTGCGAGAATGTCATAGGCGACAACGACCGGACCACCATGGGGCAGGGCCACACCACCTCCGAAGTGTTTGAATATCTCAGCGGTGCTCGCGTAGTGCACCTTCCTCGCGTGGGCTATTGCTTGGACCTCGCATGGCCAAGCCCTGCTCTGCACCATCCCTCTTGTGCGCCTTGCCTTGTACGCTCTCACTCTGCGCGAACCCTTTCATTCTATTAGAAGTATCATCGGCCGCGGCCATCCGACGCCCCAAAGACACACACTTGGGCTTCCCTCCTCCCCTGTCCCCCTCTTGACTCCATATGTCCTCGTGCATTTTTTTTCCTGGCGTTCTGCTCCGTGGTAGCTTCTTAACAGAAGCTGCCCTGTAAACTATTGGAGCTCCGCGCGGATTTCTTGGGTCGGCGCTGGACCCCTCTCCCTGGGCGCGCAAGGGGCGCGCAAGGGGGCGGCGGGAGCCCCGAGGGAGGCCCGTCGCCGCTCCAAGAAAACTCCGCGCGGAGCTCCCAGCGTTGATGCTTTTGCAGCTGCTTCCTGCTCTGATCCTCGCTCCCCCCTGCGCTCTCTCCACCCCCTCCCCTCCCTCCCTCCCTCCCCTCCCTCGCTCCCTCGCTCCCTCCACCTTCGCTCCCTCCCTCGCTCTCCGTCCCTCGCTCTCCCTCCCTCGCTCCCTGCCTCGCTCCCTCCCTCCCTCGCTCCCTCCCTCGCTCCCTGCCTCCTTTCCCCCCGTCCCTCGCTCCCTCGCTCCCCCTCCCCCCCCCCCGCTGCGCCCCCGCAGGAGGGCGAGGAGGCGCCCGGGGACTGGGCGCGAGCGCCTCCGCTCCGGGGGGGGGGGACGGCCAGGCCGCGGCGCTGACTGTCGGCTTCACGTCCCCCCGGGGGGCCGTAGGAGGGAGGATGAAGGAGGGAAGGGGGAGAAGAAAGGAGGAGGGGGAGGAGAAGGAGGAGGCCATCATCATAGATGCCATACCGATGAGGAAGAAGGATGCCACCAACTACCCATACTGGGAGGAATCGCCCAAATCACCGCTCGTTTGCACCACGCGGAGGAACAACCAGCTCCGTATGCTCAGATCCTACGCGCACTCAGGAACATCGACGCCAGCCTACCCATCGAAGACTCGCTCAACATGCTCGCGCTAATCACAGTCATGATCCAGAACAGCTTCCCCGCTAGATACCAGATCAAGGATCCCGACGAGCACAGGAAAAGGCGCAGGGAGGCAGGCAACAACGCGCGAGAACACCTCGCCCAGGTGAGCCCGCCCATCGCCGAGATCAACCGCACGTCCGACGGATGCAACTACAGCGCCGGGTTTAGTACATGTTCCGCGTGCGGATCATGTAGGAAAAAATGCAGGGATTCAGTATTAAAAGCAACGATGAGCTCATGCATATATTTATTCGTCAATTATTCATGTATTAAGAATCGCATTTTTAATTAATTATTTATTTATTTATTCGTTTATTTATTTATTTATTTATTTATTTATTTATTTAATTATAATTATTATTGTTTTTTAAATAAAAAACATCCGATGTATTAGAAACTGCCCTGTAGATAAGGACGAGGAGTCGGAGGCGGACGGCGGGCACGAGGGCCACGAGCCGCCAGCCAGAACCAGGACAGAGGAGCGCCACGCCAGGCCCGAGCCGGCGGCACGCCGTGCACATCGGAGCTCCGGCACTCCGAGCATCGGGGAGCAAAAAGTGACGTAAACATAAAAACTCGGAGCCCCGAATCATCAGGGGTAACTCGGGTCAGGGATAACTCGGGTTCGTTTTTCGGGATTCCGAACCCGAGTTGCCCCGGACCCGAGTTACCCCGGATAACTCGGGCGTCCAGAGCCCCGAATCATCAGGGGTAACTCGGGTCAGGGCTAACTCGGGTTCGTTTTTCGGGAACCCAAACCCGAGTTACCCCGGACCCGAGTTACCCCGGATAACTCGGGCGCCCAAAAAATTCGGAGCCTGCCCTTCCTTGTTAAGCCGCTTGTTGATTATCTCGTAGCGGTCGGCGGCGGTCCCGCTCGCTGATCTAGGGGGGCAAAAAGTGGCATGAGCATACAAACTCGGAGGTCCGCGCGGATTTCTCGGATCGGCGCTGGACCCCCCTCCCTGGCGCGCGGAGCGCGCCAGGGGCGGCGCCAGAGGCGCCGCTGGGGGGCCCCAGCGCCGGTCCGAGAAATCCGCGCGGACCTCCGAGTTTTTATGTTTATGGCACTTTTTGTCCCCCTAAATCAGCGAGCGGGACCGCCGCCGACCGCTACGAGGTAATCAACAAACGGCTCAACAAGGAAGGGCAGGCTGCGAGATATTGCAATGGCCTCCGGCCAGTGCCGCCGATCCGGGGGGCTCTGGATTCGGTGATCTTCGCGGCTCTGTGGCTTCCTCCCTCCTCGATTGTTCTGGTCTTCTCCCTAGTTCTCGTTATCTTCTGCCTCCCGCTGACCCCTAAGCGTCGCGTGCTCGCTCCCCTCTCCATCCTCGCTCGTCCTCGTTCCCGCTGGGGGGGTGCCTGGAGAGGTCCCGGGGGGAGTCCAGGGAGGGTTCCCAGGGTTGGCTGTCATGATACGCCCGTATTGGATACGCAGGACGTACCGGATTGATGCGTACCAGATTGATGCGTTACGTATTGGTCCAATACGTATGCCGTCTTGGGGCTCCGTATTGAGCTGCGTATTGTGGTCCTCCTCCTCCAATCCTTTTCTCTTGCAGCTGCTCTTCTTCCTCCTCCTCCTCCTCCAGCTCTTGCCGGCTCCGAGAGTGATTTGCGAGGACGTGTCTCGAACCCCCGTTGTCCCTGTTACATGTGAAGTTAGAACGCTATGTCCTGGCGTCGGGTGCTCCTCGAGCCCGTCGCTCCAGGCTTCTCAAGAGAATCGCGAGGAGTGGCCTCGCTTGGTGCACTGCGACCCCCTGCGTGGTCGTCTTGGGTGTGAGGCTGTCAGAACGCAAAGTACTGTGCGTGGGTGTTCCTCGAGCCCACGGCCGCAGGCTCGAGTATGTTGCGGGGAAGGAACCGCGGGCCCTGTGGCGTCTGCAGTGGCGAGTTGGTTTCGCCGTGGTTGCATTTGGGCGACGACTCCGATTCCTCGATCTTCAGGGACTCTGTGTGCTACTCTGCCGACTTCTGCTTCCTGGTGTGCCCCACAGATGGCGACTCCCGCATCTCATCCGACGGCCACGGCGTGCTCCTCGCACAATGGGTGCCCTGTTGCTGACGGCCTGTCCCTGTTGGCTAGTCTCCCCCCGTTCGTCGCTCCTTTGAGCTCGGCCCCTGCTGCTGCGTGCTCCTTCCCTGCTCCCCTCCCCTCCGCGCTGCCATCGCAGCCTGCCCGTGCGTCTCTCTCGGCCTGTCCTAGCATCGTTTCTCCCTCGTCCTTTGCTCCTCTCGCTCATTCCTCGAATGAAAGAACGGCTCACGACGTGTACTTCGCTTTCGGCACTGGTCTGACCAACCAGCTCATGACTGGTGCGCCCCCGCACCCACCGCGGCCCCGCCCGCCGCCCGACGTCCTCAAGTGCGTCGAGGCGCGGCCGAGGAGTGGGTAGGTAGGAGTGGAGGATCCTCTTCGTACGCTGGGCTCCTCCAGCTCCTGCCCTTCCGCGTGGGCGGCGTCGTCGTCCGTCGTCTGTGGAGTGCCCCAGGGGCCTCAGTGGAGAACAAGCAGACTCGGTGGAGGCAATGGGGCCAGTGGAGAACAATGGAGATCCGGCGTTTTTATGTCTCCTCTGAGGTGGACCTGGGGCCCAGGGGAGGTGTTATACGGTCCCCTGAGAGCTGTTATGCGGACCTTTTGGGATGGGCCTAAGGCCGATGAGCCTTTTGGAGTCATCTGGGGCCGTCTCGGGATGCGCCCAAGGCCTACGATTGGTCAATTCGGGCCGTCTTGGAGCACGCCCCCTTCCCAGCTGACCTCCTACCACCTCCCATCTGGGGGGAGGGGGGGGGAGGCCTTCTCGTGGATCGGAGGCGGTGATCCTGTTGGAGTCATCTGGGGCCGTCTTGGGATGCGCCCAAGGCCTGCGATAGGTCAATTCGGGCCGTCCTGGAGCACGCCCCCTTCCCAGCTGACCTCCTACCACCTCCCATCTGGGGGGGGGAGGTCTTCGCGCGGTTAGGGAGCGGTGGGGTTGGCCTATTGGAGTCACCTGGGGCCGCCTTGTGATGCGATCTGGGGCCTTGGGCCTGGGTAGATTCGGCGTTCCGTCTCCCGCGTTCCGCTCGCCGTTCGCAGTAGGGCAGTCTTAGCGAACCCTTACCAGACAGTAGCGAATCCTACCAGACAGTAGCGAACCCTACAAGACAATCATCCAACAACGGTTCCTACCAGACAAGGGCGTGGTGTCTATGCGCCCACGCGTGGGGGGCTTCATTGATCTGGGGGCGACAGGTGGCATTCGAGGTGAATGCGGCATGACATGCTCGCCCTCCTCATCCTGCTGCTTCTCTTGCTCCTCCTCGTCGTCGTCGTCCTCTTCCTCCTCCTCCTCCTCCTCCTCCTCCTCCTCCTCCTCCCCCCCCTCCCCCCCCCTCCCCCCCTGCGCCCCTTCTTCCGCGCCCCCGTCCCTCCCAGTCTTCCTCTTTCTGGCCAAGCATCGGCCGCGCATTGGGGCGAGGGCGGGCGGCGAGGAAGGATGAGGTGGAGGAGGGCGGGGGAGGGGGCGCACGGGGCGGGGGGGGTGGGGCGCGAGGGCGGGGGGGCAACCAGGGAGACAAGGAGGCCGAGGAGGAGGAGGAAGAGGAGGAGGAAGAGGAGGAGGAGGAGGCGGAGGAAGATGGGGGGAGGAGGAGGAGAAAGAGGAGGAGGAGGAGGAGGAGGAGGAGGAGGAGGGGGAGAAAGAGGAGGATGAGGAGGAGGAGGAGGAGGGACTGGGAGGAGAAGTGTTTTAACGCTTCCTCTGGGGTGGACCTGGGGCCCTGGGGAGGTGTTATACGGTCCCCTGACGTGTTATACGGGCCCTCTTGGAGCTGTGATACGAACCTCTTGGGGTGGGCCCAAGGCCGGTGAGCCTGCTGGAGTCATCTGAGGGTGAGACTGGAAAGTGTTATAGCGGCGCTGGAGCCGAACCAATGATCTCGAGGTGATGCGCGGGCCCCAGGGGAGGCGCTGTAGCAGCCCCAGGTTTTTTTTAGACGCCCCGGGAGGCATGCGCGGCCCAGGGGGGGGAGGGGTATTAGCGGCCGCGGGGAGGCGTTATAGAGGCGGTCGGCGAGCCAGGGCGATCCCATCCCGCCGCGAAGCCGGCGTTTGACCTGCGCCGACCCGGGGGAGTGGCCGCCGCGGCGCGATGGTAATTCTACGCCGACGGCGCGCGCCAGAGGGATTCGACCACCGACGCGCGGGCAGAGGCGCAGCAGCCATCGCGTCACATCGCCCACCATCGCGCTCCTGAGAATACGAAGAGCGCGCCAAAGACCGCCGTGGACACTCAGGCACGAGGGCGACACCCCCCTGACCAATGCACAGGTCACGAAGCTAGTTTAGCAGCCGCGCGAGGCCAGCATTCCGACCATCACGGCACGAGCAGCTCTACGAAAACAGTGATTTTCATCCGACTTCATCACCAGCGCAACCAGATTGGTGAGCTACGAGATCGCCCGCTGCGAATGGGCGCCGTCCGCTGCGGCCTCCCTGAAGGACTCATCAGCCCAGGCGAGAAAGGACTCCGCAGGCGGGGTTGAAGAGAACCACCCCGAGAAGGTGCGGGAGTCTTCCAGGAGACTACTCACGTCTGGCGGAAGACCCACCAGGGTCCAACCAGGGTGCCAGCGCAGATTTGACAGAGGAGAGCCTCATCGAGACGACATTCAGCTGGCACTTCGCCATCGCCCAATCTGTCCTCGTTCGCAGCCCGCGTGACATACGCGACAAGCACAAGGGCCGCGCCAAGGACGCCACCACCCTGAGGACAGTGCTTGGCACGCCGATCGACTGCAAATTCGCCGGGGGCGAATGGAAGGAACTCATGACCACGGCCAGGAGAGGAAGACAGGGAGGACGCGACGGAATTTCGGACGACCTAGCAGCGGCAGGACCAGACGAGATGGCCAGGCGATTCCCCCCCGCCCGTCACCGCGCCCCAGACGGCGCCGGTCGAGCCCATCTCCCGCACAGGGGGTCAGCAGGCATCTTTCGCGAAATTGACGGCTCCAAGCCTGACGAGGCTGCGCGAATAATAATTGCATTAAATAGCGACATCGCCAAGCACCGCCAAACGTTCTGTAGAAGCACGGGCAGCACCGCGGACCTCCTGAGGAATGCCCAAGCAGGAGCCAGGCCGTGCCAACGGACCGGCTTCGCAACCCACGCGACGATCACCTACCTCAGCCAGATGAGACAGTACTACTATTCCTAGACCTCCTCAAGGGCGCCTCTACAGGGCCGCCCTGCAGTTGTCCAAACACCACGCCGACCTCGAGGATATCAATGGAGACCGTTGACATACCCCCGGCATTGCTCTCAGCTTTCGAGGAGGCAAGTGAAGGGCCCCCCCCAGTTCGACTACAGCGTAGACGACAAGCATCTTTGCGCACTCATGCGGGGCGCCAATGCCGACGCGTGGGCAACCGCAAGAGTGCGCAAGAGAATGGCACAAACGAGAACCGGAACAAAGCCTAGAGCTCTCGCCTTCGACCTAGCCTCGCGCGGGTCCCGCAGACGATCGCGGAGGACCGGCAGTCGGCAGGGCGTGGTCCGCGAGATCCCAGACCCGCAGGGTGCGCAACCAGCAATGGCCCAACACCAGAACCCCACATACGAACAGAACGGAGGGAGACTACTCACCGACGCACCATGCGTAGGCGACGTGACAGCGTGCGCCACGCCGAACCCCGCGGCCGCCCGCGGCACGGTCAAGAAGCCATTACGTTTCACAGCCACGCGCGCAGTGGCCATCGGCAGGAAATTAAACAAGAATACCAAGACCATGAGCAGCTGCAACGGCGCGCGCAGTGTCTATCAAGGCAGAAGAGGACATCGCAAAGAGGGTCACGAGGGACGTCGGTGTCGGCATACTCCCTGAAACCGTAGAAAGTGTCAACCATCAGAAGACGCTCGGCCTCACGATCACCTTCGCGTGCTCCAGCGGACCCGAGCTCAAGAAGAGGATCGCCAAACCGATCGCCACCAGGGAGCGGGAAGGCCTGCCGGGCCAACCCCTCCTAATTTTCTCGTCAAGGGAAGACGTGGCAGAAGCGCAGCCTTAAAAGGTTAGGTGCATCATCGAGAACGGACGACGGCTGGTGATCCAGTGCCCCTTGCAGGCGGGCGCTGGCCGGGCGACGATGCACGGGGCGCGCCCCCTCCGCCATCTTCTGCTGTTTTCCGGCGCTCTTTCAAGAAACCGCAGGGCATTGGATGCTGGAATGTTCGTTTGCGGTTGGGGGGGAACTTTCTCGTCAATCCTCGAGCCAAAGAAGAATGGTTCTGGCCCGCAGGAGGAGCACACCCTTTTGCTGCCCTGGGTTCTCCGCCTCCTTTCCTAGGGCCCCCGCCCTCGACCCCGCAGGAATCTGGATTCCTGACGGACCGCTGGCCCGATTGCGCAGCGACCAGGACGGCAGGAGGAGGCAGGCAGGAAAAAGAGGAGAGGAGGCGACGACGAGCCTCGGAGACGACGACGAGGACGACGGCACCCCAGAAAAGTAACAAACATTGCGGATTCGTACGTCTCCCCAGCACTACGCTCCAGCGGTGTCGGCGTGCAACTCCAAGATCTAGGAGCAGCAGCAGAGGTCAGGGCAGCAGCAGCAGCATACACTAGCGGCAGCACCCTCCGTCGGACCACGAGCGCAAAAAAGTAATACATCGACCGCGTCCTCAGCCGAGCTCGGCATTGTATTTTGAACGTGCGAGAATATTTGCTCTGGCGAGCGAGGGTGTCGTGCGGCGCAGAGCATGGGGAGGGGCAAGCCGAGTCCCGAGGGGGGATACAAGGGGATAGTTGGATCCATCAACCAACTTCGCCCAGAGGGCTGGTGAGATGACTGTACCCCGGTGCGTGGGTTATGGTTCTGGTGCGTCCAGCGCAGCTGGGAGGATCCTCTTGTTTTCTGACGACGGGTGTGGCTGTCGTCGAAGCCTGGCTGAATCCGTTCGTTGCGGCGAGAGAACCCACTGGCCATCCTTGCAAGACTCGCCCATTCATGTTTTGCGTGTGTCTGTTTGCGAGTGCCCATGAGAAGACTTCATGGTACGTCATGCATCATGTGGGCTCATTTTGTCGCAGGGCCTTGCCCCGATCGCCTGCGCTGGGCGTCCTGAAAAGGGCGAACGACAATCAGGAACGCAAGAAGGACGTGCATGTACATGAATCCGCGCTAGTTTCGAGAGTACGCATTGCCCGAAAGTTCGTATCACGCGGCCGGTCTCGCAGATCGAGGGGCCGCGTTCATGTACATAGCTGGGTGCGTACGTCCTTTGTGGGCTCCCTGGACATGCTGCGCAATGCCCCCCTTTGGTCGCCCTTGTTGCAGCATGTGGCCGAGGCGGGCACAGAGGGATTTTGTTGCGCGGTCGCTCCCGGTCCTCCTCCTCCTCCTCCTCGCTGTCCCTAGCGACCAGGCTTCCTGACAGCATTCGTTTTTGTTGCTGCCCTCCGTCCGCACATGAATGTGGCCAACTGATCCATAGAAGAAGACCAGGTCCTGTCGACATTGGCGCGCAAGCTTTCCGCGGCAGATCGCGCGTGCGTGCCCCCGTTGCCGAGGTGGCGCGCCGCGGTGGCGGCCCGCGCAAGCCGCGGCGCAAGGTCGCTGTGCCATCTTGCGTAAGACCCATGTCTTCTCGTCGTTCGACGGACCCCCGTCGACGTGTTGCTGCCAAACCCACCCGATACATCTGACTGGCCACCAGATTAGGCAAGGACAAGCGGGTGCTTGAACTGACTGGCCGTGGCTTGGGATGACATGTTTGTTTTGGCAAGTTGCTCCCGCACAAGAGCTGAGCCCTTGTCCGCGTCAGCGCCGTATGGCTCCTCCCAGTGGGGCATTCCGTCCTCCTCCTCCTCCTCCTCCTCCTCCTCCTCCTTTCTCCTCTCTTCCTGGTCCTCCCCGCTCCGCCCAGTCCCTCCGCCTCGCTCCTCGTCCGCCCTCCTCTCCGCTGCGGCCGCCTCCCTCACCGGTGCCGGGGCCGAGGTGTGCATATCCTACCTCGCCGAGCACATGCTCCTCCAGTCAGCGCCGGTGCGCCGCATGGAGCTGCACCGGTCCAAGCGCTTCTGGTGCCGCCCGCCCGGGGGGGCCGACGGCCTCGCCCAGCGGTCGGGGGGGGAGCCTTGCCCGCAGGGCCCCAGGACCAGTTTCCCCAGAGGGAGGAGGAGGAGGAGGAGGAGGAGGAGGAGGAGGAGGAGGAGGAGGAGGAGAAGGAGGACGAGGAGGAGGAGGAGGAGGACGAGGAGGAGGAGGAGGAGGTCAGGGGCAACGTTCGGGGGGGGGACAGGCGCAGGTGGGAGGTAGAGGATGCGTCGACCCAATCGCCCATTCGTCGCCATGGAACGGGGTCCTGAGTCCAGGCCTCCGAGATGGGGTCCGAGTAGGATGGGGTCGGGGGATCGCGTCGCATCGCCGATGCATCGGCGATGCGGCTCGATGTAACGCCAGATGTTCTTGGCGCTGGCGTCGCCGATGCATCGCCGATGCGGCGCGATCGTCCGACACCATTCACTCGTATCCCACATGGGAGCCTTCAACTGAAATTTGTCCTGTAGTTTGTTCGAGTTTTCGTGCTCTCGGTACCCTTCCTGGGCCTTGGGACCGTCAGGGAACGACACTGGATGAAGAATTGCTCCCAGGGGGAATTCCCACCGTCCATGGCCCATTACCCACCGGACACGTTTCCTTCATGCCAGTTCTCTTCTCCCTCGTCGGCCTGGTTGTTTTGGTCGGCCTGTGCCGCCATGTGCCTGCCGTCTGGGACATCAGTCACAGAGCCAACTGTTGCCGCCACCTGCTGCCCAAGCAATCAATCAGGCCCCAAGACAGCGGACGAGGACGAGTGGTGAGTGATTGATTGATCGCAAAGCGTGGGCGGAGAAGGGGAAGGGGAACGGAGAGGGGTGGAGGTCAACATGGAAGCATTGAATCATTGCAGTCGTATGCCGATAGGCTTCTCACGCCATCGACCAAGCTGTTGCTTAGGACGGTGCGAAATGACAGGAAAGGACATGATGGGAATGTCGGAGAATTCTTGTGCCGTCTTTGCGCCGTCTTGGGCCCCCATGGACAGGAGTATTCATGGTCCGTGGGGGAGGGCGTTCGGTGGGCCGGCTCAGAGGCCGTCTGAGGGCCATCTGGAGGCCACGTTGGGACCTCCAGGGTAGCCTGCAGAGGGCCCTCTTTGATTTTTCAGCGTGTTTGGGCGCCAGGTTGCCTGTAGGAGGGTTCCTTCGGGTTCTGGGCCTCTGAGATCTGGGCCTGGCGCGCCACGTGCGCCTGTGTGCACTGCCGCTCCAGCGGGGTCGGCTTCAGCCGCTGTCCGTCACCGCTTCGCGTGGGACCGCCCGGGGGGAAGAATGCAACCCCCCGAATTTGCGTTTACTGAACGGCCCTGGGCGTCTACTCAATAGCCCTATCCTGTCCGATTCTTTCCTTGGCTGCCTTTGCTCAACGGCCTCGCTTGTCGGGGTACTTCTGACGCGGGTGTTTTCTTTGCCCTCCACTCTACAGCAGGAGTGCAAAGCGACCAGAGACCTCCTGTCCTCCTTGATTCTCGAGCCCGCGCGCGCGCGCGGATCTCTGGGGCGCACCAGGTGCGCCTGCGAGCGCTGCCGCGCCGGCGGGGTCGACTTCAGCCGCGGCCTGTGGTGCCCAGCGTGCCGCCAGGGCGCCGTTTACGCGTGCACCCCCGCCTCGGGGCCGGCGCAGGACAGGGCTTCACTGCCCACCAACCGTCCCAGCCCAACCCCGAGGGGTGCCCCCCCTTCCACAGCTCGTCCCACCGGCCTGGGCCTGGCCGCGCGCGGGGAGGCACGCTCCCTCCGCTAGGTGCGGGAGGAGGAGGAGGAGGTGGAGGAGAAGGAGGAGGAGGAGGAGGAGGAGGAGGAGAGCGCGCCGGTTGTGGCGATCGGGGAGACATGGTGGGGAAAATGTGGGAGTTCGGTTTCCCGGGAGTTCGGGCCCGGGAGGTCGGATTTTGCCGAGGTGTCTTGTTTTTTTTCTCGGCGTCGGAGATCTCGGGGCACGAGTGGCTTTTTTCGCCGGAGCGACCTCTGGTGCGGGCCCACGGGGGGGGCCTGAGTTGGGGGCCCTCGATCGCCGGACGCGATGCGAGGGCAGCGGCTTGGGTTCCCCCCTTCGAAAGGAGAACAAGTGGTAGAAACAGCACAAGCATGAACCTTAGGAGCTCCGCGCGGATTTCTCGGATCTGCGCTGGAAGCTCTCTAGCGGGGCCTCCGGCGCCGCCCCTGGCGCACTCTGCGCGCCAGGTAGGGGGTTCAGCGACGACCTTAGCAATCCGCGCGGACCTCAGACAGTTTATGCTTGTGCAGTTACTCCTTCTCGGGAACGGGATACGATAGCAGCGTCTTTCGCGTTTGGGCTTGCTCCCCCCGCACACGCTCCCCCACTCAGCAGCAAGCCCAGAGAGGAATGCAGAGGGGGCGGGCCTTCTAGAAGGCTCGGAAGGTTTCCGGCCTTCTGCAATGCTTTCTAGATCGTCTCAGAAGACAACGGCGGCTTCTCAGGAGGCCGCCAGGATTCTGAGAAGCCCCGCCGCCTTCTGAAAAGGGGCCTACCCCTCCTCACTGAGGAGGCAGTGGGCAGGGATGGCGTGGCAGGAAAGAGGAGGAGGTGATTGTGGCAGGCAGGGTGATTCTATTTGGAGCAAGCGCGGTCGACGTTCCATACGCAGGTAAGAAGCATTAGCGCTCCGAGAGCGCACTCTGCCCTGCAATCCACTGCACCATGCGGACGCAGCGAAACGGCAAAACTGGAGGCGCACGGCGAGGAGTGATGTGCTCGCACCCGCGCCACCCGATGAGCACGCGGAACCTTTCCCTGTCCACGAAAGCGCATACAATGCGCTTGCCGTCGAGCCCCCGGTTCCCGTGACGGATCCGAAGGTGATGTTGAGCGAGAAGCCTTGGGCGATGTGCCCGTGATAGCGCTCGTTGGCACGGGGCCGACAGAACTTGCGCGGCCAACTCTGGAAAGTTGCGCTCCTTTTCTGGGGCCGCGGACAAGTCACCTGGCGGACACACGCGGGTGCTGCCTTCGAGGCAACTGCACGGCGACGGGTTCATTCATGGGCCTCGTGGGCGTGCCCTGGGCGTGTCGGAGAAGGAACAACCTGCACACGCAAAGACCTCCTCGGGTCCGCGCGGGTTCCCTGGATGGGTGCTGGGAACCCCTCCCTGGCGCCCGGAGCGCACAAAGAGGCGGCGCCGGGGGCGCCCCAGGGGGCCCCTGCGCCGGCCCAAGAGGTCCTCGTGGAACTCTGGAATAGAGGGCCACGTGCGACCCCTACCCCTACCCCCCACGATTTCTGAGGGGGAGGGTAGGGTTCGCTTCGTTCGGGAGCTCTCGAGCGAAGTGAGCCCCACCCTCCCCCCCAGAAGTCGTGGGGGGTAGGGGTAGGGGTCGCACGTGGCCCCCTAATAAAGAGGTCCTCGTGGCACTCTGGAAGCTACTGTGTCTCTATAGCTGCTGTCTGCCTCGTCGCCTCCAGGCCCCGTGGGTGTCTGCCCGGCCGGCGTCAGCCGAGCGCCTGCTCGAGCCAGGCGCGCGTCGCCCCCCCCGCCAAAAGGGGGGGGGCGACGCGCGCGCTCTCTCGGAAAGCGTATAAAGTGTCGGAGGTGTACAGACCTCCTACCCCGACGCGTCGATTTAGTGAATTGTCCGTTTTTGGGTCTCGAGAGGGCGTCGAGGCCGTCATTTTCCAGGTTTGCGCCCGCCAGGTTTGGGCCCGAGGTTGTTTTCACTAAACCACGTTTTGCTAAAGGGGGGTCTGCCCATCCCCGAAAGTGTGTGCTCGGGGACGGGCGGTTTCTGGCCACATCGCTGGGGCAGCAAGAGATCTTGTCCAGCTGCCTGCGGCAAGCCCCGCCCCGCCGCCTTTTGCCCGTGCAAAACAGCGCAGCAGGGGGGAGGCGACTGGGCGCAAGAGTGACCTTTCGCTGGAGTAACCTTGGGTGCAGTCACAGATGGGCCCCCAGATGGCCGAAAGAGAAGCGGTAGCAGCTGCTTGCGCGCTTGTTTTTGCCTCCCCCCCCCCCCCGCGGTCCCAAGAAGCCGCGCACCAAAGGACATGCTTACCCAGGGTCACTCTTGCGCGTAGCCGAAGGAGGTTGAGTGCAGGAGCAGCGTAATTCGGACGGGTGGTCTGAGTTGGGACGGGTCATGAACTCGACCTCGCCTTCGTGCGCGCGGTAGGGAGGATGTGAAGAAGAACTTGAAGACGAGTAGGAGAAGTCGTCTTGGGGCCCTGTTGGGGCTTCCCGGGAGCCTACTGAGGGCCACTTGGAGGCCTCTTGGGGGCCTCAAAGGGCCTCTTGGGTGGGGCTTCTTGGGCTGTCTTAGGGACTCTTGGACCGTTTGACGCCTTCGGAGGCCGTCTTGGGGACTTCTCTGGGCCTTCTTGGTGCCCCCTTGGAGGCTTCAGAGCCGTCTTGGGGCCCTCTTGGGACCCCTCGGGCGATCTTTGGGTCCTCTTGGGCCGACTTGCGGCCCTCTTGGGGGCATCTGGGGTTGTCTTGGAGCTATTTCGGAGGGCGCTTGGTAGCCTCTTGGGCCGTCTTAGGCGGTTGGAAGCCCAAACAGGCGAGAACCTCAAAATCATTCAAACCTAAGGACGATCTTTGGTTTGGGCTTCCTCGGGCTCTCCAGGAGGGCCTCTTGGAGCCCTCTTGGACCGGCTTGGGGCCTGGGCATTTTGGACAGTCTTATTATCATTTTGCCTGTCTTGGAACCCGTCTTGGAGGCCATCTTAGCCGTCTGGAGGCCGAAAGCACTGCTGGAGAGCAAATTCGAGGGAGGCGATTTCAGAGGCACGCGTGCCGTCCGGGGGGTCGTCGGCCTTTGAAAACTTTCAAACACCGTCCAGACAACAGACAAGCAGTCTAACACGCCCCAACAGGCACAAGGCCCTGGTAGCGGATACTACGGTTGTACTACATGGTCTTGTCGGACGCACGCCTCCAAGGAGGACGCGTAGTACTAGTAGTATGCCCTTCCGCGTCCCGCCTGAGGGCGATCTCTCTCTCTCTCTCCCTCCCTCCCTCCCTCCCTCCCTCCCTCCACACATACATGTGTTCCCCAGGCAGCGCTTGCACCTCGGAGTTCTCGCTTCTGCTCTACGGAACCGGGCCGCGCCTTCGGTCTGGCGGCTCCGCGCCGCCCCGTCGCCGCCCCGTGGCCGCCCGTCGCTCGGGCTTGTGTGTCGGTCTGGCTGCTCCTTGCCGGCCGTGGCAGCCCAGCCGCCGGTTCGCATAGATTTCCTTTAGAAATGTTAGGATGTACCACCCCGCCCCGAAATTAACAGTTCCCTTTTTCGTATTGCAACCGCCGTTTGCGAAATAAACGCCCATCTTAGGGATCGAAAACAAGACGACGAAGCACGCCCCCTTCCCCCCGTATTTCAAGGTTGACGGGGAGGGCTGGGCAGTCCAACATAAGTGGGCGTTTATTTCGCAACGTTTCGCACTCCCCTTCGGCGTGTTCGGTGGCCAACATTGAAATGCGGGGCGCGGGGCGGGGATCTCGGTACTTCCACGCGTGGGCGTTTATTTCGCAAACGGCGGAATTAACATATCATTCTGCCCCATCGTTCATCCTGAGTATGAACTCGTACTATCCCAGCTTAAGCCGGTCTCGCCCTCCCCCCTCATCCTTTTTTTGTAGGGAATGTTGCGCGCACGCATTCGTTTATCAGAGACCAGCATGTTTCACTCATCCCTCCCCAAGAATAGGACGAGGTGCGGACGCGCGCGTCGTCGCGCGCGCATTCCGGAATCCTTCAAAAACCTCGTAGATGTCGCAAGGATTTCAACATCTAGTGTCCTGGAAACAAATTAGAACTAATGGTTTCGCAACACGGATGTTCGAAAACAACTTGCGTTCGCGCTCATTCGGTTTTTATATGGAAAACAAGCGATTTTCAACATGTCGATAACATGCTACCAAGCGGGGGTTTCGCGCGCGCGTCCTGTCGCAAGAGCCTCTTGCAAAAAACGGGACGAACTGCACACGCGCGCGTCGTCGCGCGCGCATGCCGAAATCCGTTAAACCTCGAGGTTGCGTAGGGATGTCAAAATCGAGTGTCCCGAGACCATATAGAAACATATGGTTTTGCAACATAAGTTTACACACGCACCTGCGCTCGCGCTCCTGCGAATTCTTTAGAACACCATCGGTTGTTTTAACATTGTCATTAAATTCTGCCATACGGGCCTCTCGCGCCGCCCGTCAACATCATTCGAACGCCTTCGCGCGCGCGTTGGCGGGGGGCACGATCCGCAACACCATGCGGGCCACTCGCGCGCTGGCCGCGCGCGCATGTCGAATTCTCTCCTCCGAAACTTTCACCGCCGACGCGAGGACGCCGTCATCGTCGTCGGCGTGATCAGCGTAGGTGCCGTCACTGGCTTTGCCGTCGTCGGTGTCATCATCGTCACCAGCACCGCTACCATCATCATAGCTTTTACCGTTGGCGACGTTGCCATGATACCGCGCTCGCCCAAGTCGTCGACTCGCACTGAAGTGCCCGCTGGGGAATGCCCAGCGGTCAGCGCCACCGCGGCCGCGTCGGTCGCGCCGCGCTGGCCGCTGCGCGCGCGAGCATGCTCGCTAGCGCGGCCGCAGAAATGCGCCAGCCAATACCAAGCACACACTGCAATCGCCGTCGCAAGGGCACTGCAAACCAAGTTGCGGGTGGGTGGGCGGGATGATTGCGCGAGCAGTGGAGCTGACAGCTTCAAGTTCGACAGGGCGCATTGCACCGCATAGACTGCACCAATGGATTGTTCCACGCGGGTTGCACCACGTAGGTTGCACAACGTAGATTCTCCTTACTAAAAACAGAATAGACTCTACCTCCCCCCCACCCCCGGAGTTATCCGTTCCCCTTTCGGGTATGTAAATCATATATGATTCTGACCACAGGTCCATCCGAAATATGAATTTAAACTATCCCAGAGGGGCCGGTATCGACCCCCTTCTGAGGTTCCCTTGTTACAAAATCATACGCGGGGACATATTTTGTTCTAACATTGCATTTTTTCGCGAATCCCTTGCAAAAAAACGGGACGAAGTGCGCACGCGCGCGTCGTCGCGCGCGCGCATGCCGAAATCCTTCAAAAACCTTAGGTGCGGAAGGATTTCGCGATCGAGTTTCCAAGAAACATGCAAAAACACAGGGCTTCGCAGCACTGATTTGCTAAAAAAGTTTTCGCGCGAGCTGTTGCGAAATCTTAAGAAAACCATGGGTTTATCAAGATTTTCCCACAATGCTACCAAACGGACTTCGCGCGCGCGCATGTCGGAATCTGTCGAACGCCCTTGCGCGTGTGCCGTCGCGAACCCTGTGCAAAAAGTGGGACGAAGTGCAGACGCGCGCGTCGTCGCGCGCGCACGCCGAAATCCTTCAAAACCCATCGGTTTCGGAAGGATTTCAAAATCGTGCGTCCAAACAATTTACAACAACACCAGGTTTCGCAACACGGATGTTCAACAAAAGCGTGCGCGCGCGCTCTTGCGTCGTCGTCGTCGTCGTCGTCGTCGCCGTCCTCCCTCTTCCCGCGTCGTCGTCGTCGTCGCCTACGTCGTCCTCTGTCTTTCCTCGTGTTCGTCGTCGTCGTCCTCTTTGGCGTCGTGGTCGTTTCCGTCGTCGTTGTCGCCGTGGTCGTCCTTCCTCCTCCTCCCTCGTCGTCGTCGCCGTCTGTCGTCGGCGTCTCGTCGTCGTCCCTCCTATTTCGTCGCCGTGGTCGTCGTCGTCGTCGTCGTCGTCTTCCCTCCTCCCTCGTTGTTGTCGTCGTCGGCGTCGCCGTCCTCCCTCCTTCTTCGTCGTTCGCGTCGTCGCCGTCCTCCCTCCTCCCTCGTCGTTGTCGTCGTTGTCGCCGTCGTCGTGCTCCCTCCTCGTCGTCGTCGTCTTCGTTGGTGACGTCGTCGTCGGCGTCGGCGTCGGCGTCGGCGTCGGCGTCGTCGTCGTCGTCGACGTCGGCGTCGTCGTCGTCGCCGTCGTCGTCGTCGTCAACGTCGTCGTCGTCGTCGGCGTCGTCGTCGTCGGCGTCGGCGTCGTCGTCGTCGGTGTCGTCGTCGTCGTCGTCGTCGTTGTCGTCGTCGTCGAAGTCGTCGGAGACGTCGTCGGTGTAGTCGTAGTCGTCGTCGGCGTTGTCGTTGTCGTCGTCGGCGCCGGTGTCGCTGCCAAGTGCCATTTGGAATCTACCGTCACGGTCTTAAGAGGTTTTGCAAACCAAGTTGCGGGCGGGTGGGTGGGATGTTTGCAAGAGCATGAGATGCGTCACATCATGGGTAATAATCAATTCTCCTTTCTAAAAAGAGAATAGACTCTACCCCCCCCGGACTTAACGCTTCCCCCTGTGATAGTATAATTTCATATATATATATATATATTCTGCACACTCGTCCGTCCTAAATATGATATCATACCATCCCAGCTGGGCCGGTTTCCCCCTCCCCTGAGGTTCCCTTGTGAAAACACTATGCAGTGACATTTTTTGCTCTAACATAGCACTTTTTCGCGAATCACTTGCAAAACATGGGACGAAGTGCGCACGCGCGCGTCGTCGCGCGCGCATGCCGAAATCCTTCAAAAACCTTCGGTGCCGGCAGGATTTCGCAATCGAGTTTCCAAAAAACTTTCAAAAACACATGGTTTCGCAACACTGATTTGCTAAAAAAGCTTCCGCGCGAGCTCTTGCGAAATCTTAAGAAAACCATAGGTTTTTCAAGATTTTCGCAAAATGCTACCAAACAGGCGTCGCGAGCGCGCATGTCGAAATCTGTCGAACTCCCTTGCGCGCGTGCCGTCGCGAGAATCCTTTGCAAAACATGGGACAAAGTGCAGACGCGCGCGTCGTCGCGCGCGTACGCCGAAATCCTTCAAATCCCATTGGTTTCGGAAGGATTTCGAAATCGCGCGTCCAAAAAACCTACAAAAACCCAAGATTTCGCAACACGGATGTTCAACAAAAGCGTGCGCGCGCGCTCTTGCGTCGTCGTCGTCGTTGCCGTCCTCCCTCCTCCCTCGTCGTCGTCGTCGTAGTCGCCTACGTCGTCCTCTGTCTTTCCTCGTGTTCGTCGTCGTCGTCGTCCTCTTTGGCGTTGTGGTCGTTTCCGTCGTCGTTGTCGCCGTGGTCGTCCTTCCTCCTCCTCACTCGTTGTCGTCGTCGTCCGTCGTCGGCGTCTCGTCGTCGTCCCTCCTATTTCGTCGCCGTCGTCGTCGTCATCCTCGTCGTTGTCGTCGTCGTCGTCTTCCCTCCTCCCTCGTCGTTGTCGTCGTCGGCGTCGCCGTCCTTCCTCCTTCTTCGTCGTTCGCGTCGTCGCCGTCCTCCCTCCTCCCTCGTCGTTGTCGTCGTTGTCGCCGTCGTCGTCCTCCCTCCTTTCTCGTTGTCTTCGTTGGCGACGTCGTCGTCGTATTCGGCGTCGGCGTCGGCGTCGTTGTCGTCTTCGTCGTCGTCGACGTCGGCGTCGTCGTCGTCGCCGCCGTCGTCGTCGTCGTCGTCGTCGTCGGCGTCGTTGACGTCGTCGTCGTCGTCGGCGTCGTCGTTATCGTCGTCGTCGGCGTCGTCATCGTCGTCGTCGTTGTCATCATCGTCGTCGTCGGCGTCGGTGTCGTCGTCGTCGTCGGTGTCGTCGAAGTCGTTGGAGACGTCGTCGGTGTCGTCGTAGTCGTTGTCGGCGGCGTCGTCTTCGTCGTCGTTGACGTCGGCGTCGTCGTTTTCGCCGCCGTCGTCGTCGTCGTCGTCGTCGGCGTCGTTGACGTCGTCGTCGTCGTCGGCGTCGTCGTTATCGTCGTCGTCGGCGTCGTCATCGTCGTCGTTGTTGTCATCGTCGTCGTCGTCGGCGTCGGTGTCGTCGTCGTCGTCGATGTCGTCGTCGTCGTCGTTGTCGGCGTCGTCGAAGTCGTTGGAGACGTCGTCGGTGTCGTCGTAGTCGTTGTCGGCGGCGTCGTCATCGTCGTTGTCGCTGTCGTCGTCGGCGTCGCTGTTGCTGCCAAGTGCCATGTGGTGCCCAACGTCACGGTCTTAAGAGATTTTGCAAACCAAGTTGCGGGTGGGTGGGTGGGATGTTTGCGCGAGCAGTGGAGTGGACAGCTTCAAAACGGTCAAAGTGGATTCTCCTTTCTAAAGAGAGAATAGACTCTACCCCCCCCGAACTTATCAGCTCCCCCTTGGGATAGTATAATTTCGTGTATATATATAAATATTCTGCACACTCGTCCATTCTAAATATGAAACCATACCATCCCAGGCAGGCTGGTTTTCCCCCCTGAGGGTCCCGTGTATAAAACACTATGCGGTGACATGTTTTGTTCTAACATAATACTGTTTCACGAATCCCTTGCAAAAAACGAGACGACATGCACACGCGCGCGTCGTCGCGCGCGCATGCCAAAATCCTTCAAAAACCTTCGGCGCCGGAAGGATTTCGCAATCGAGTTTCCAAAAAACATACAAAAACAAATGGTTTCGCAACACTGATTTGCTAAAAAAACTTCCGCGCGAGCTCTTGCGAAATCTTAAGAAAATCATAGGTTGTTCATGATTTTCACAAAATGCTACCAAACGGGCTTCGCGCGCGCGCATGTCGAAATCTGTCGAACGCCCTTGCGCGTGTGCCGTCGCGAGAATCCTTTGCAAAAAATGCGACGAAGTGCAGACGCGCGCGTCGTCGCGCGCGTATGCCGAAATCCTTCAAAACCCTTGGGTTTCGGAAGGATTTCGAAATCGCGCGTCCAAAAAACCTACAAAAACCCAAGGTTTCGTAACACGGATGTTCAACAAAAGCGTGCGCGCGCGCTCTTGCGTCGTCGTCGTCGTCGTCGTCGTCGTCGCCGTCCTCTCTCCTCCCGCGTCGTTGTCGTCGTCGTCGTCGCCTACGTCGTCCTCTGTCTTTCCTCGTGTTCGTCGTTGTCGTCCTCTTTGGCGTCGTGGTCGTTTCCGTCGTCGTTGTCGCCGTGGTCGTCCTTCCTCCTCCTCCCTCGTCGTCGTCGTCGTCGTCCGTCGTCGGCGTCTCGTCGTCGTCCCTCCTATTTCGTCGCCGTCGTCGTCGTCGTTGTCGTCGTCGTCTTCCCTCCTCCCTCGTCGTTGCCGTCGTCGGCGTCGCCGTCCTTCCTCCTTCTTCGTCGTTCGCGTCGTCGCCGTCCTCCCTCCTCCCTCGTCGTTGTCGTCGTTGTCGCCGTTGTCGCCGTCGTCGTCCTCCCTCCTCCCTCGTCGTCGTCTTCGTTTGCGACGTCGTCGTCGTCTTCGTCGTCGTCGTCGGCGTCGGCGTCGTCGTCGTCTTCGTCGTCGTTGTCGGCGTCGTCGTCGTCGTCGTCGTCGTCGTCGTCGTCGTCGTCGTCGTCGTCGTCGTCGTCGGCGTCGTCGTTGTCGTCGTCGTCGGCGTCGTCATCGTCGTCGACGTTGTCATCGTCGTCGTCGTCGTCGGCGTCGGCGTCGTCGTCGTCGTCGGTGTCGTCGTCGTCGTCGTTGTCGGCGTCGTCGAAGTCGTTGGAGACGTCGCCGGTGTCGTCGTAGTCGTTGTCGGCGGCGTCGTCGTCGTCGTTGTCGCTGTCGTCGTCGGCGTCGCTGTCGTTGGCAAGTGCCATTTGGTACCCACCGTCACGGTCTTAAGAGATTATGCGAACTAAGCTGCGGGTGGGTGGGTGGGATGTTTGCGCGAGCAGTGGAGTGGTCAAGCGCGGTGCAGGGTAGTCAATTGCACCACATAGAATGCGCCATGTATGTTGGGCAACATATATCGCATCACGCAGATTGCATCGCATATCTTGCACAGCAGAGATCGCACCACACATCTTTCACCACACAGCTTACACCACATACATTCTCTTCTCAAAATTAAAAAGAAAAAAGGTTCTACCTCCCTCCCCCCCGGACTTATCCACCCCCTGGGAACCAGGTTAAAACGCGCAGGACTCTGACCCAATGTCTGTCCGACATGTGAATTCATACTATCCCAGCCAGGCCGGTATCGACCCTCCCCGCCATCCTTTGCAAAACATATTATGCGCGCGCACTCGTTGATCACAAATGAAGCATCCCATGCAAAAAAAGGACAAAGTGCACGCGCGCGCGTCGTCGCGCGCGCATGCCGAAATCCATCAAAAACTCTGGGTTTCGGAAGGATTTCACAATCGAGTGCCCAAGAAACATTTGAGAAACAGTGGTTTCGCAACACGGATTTTCAGAACAAAAAAAAAAGCGCGCGCCCTTCCGGATTCTGGACAAAAAACCACCGGTTGTTTCCAACGATTTCAGAACATTTTATCAAGCGGGCTTCGCGCGCGCATGTCGAAGTCGTTCGAACGCCCTAGAGCGCGTGCCGCGGGGCGAAGTGCACGCGCGCGCGTCGTCGCGCGCGCGCCGAAATCCTTCAAAAACCCATGATTTCGCAGCGATTTCAAAGTCGAATGTCAAAACACATATAAACTCAAAGGTTTCGCAACATCGGTTGTAAAAAAAAAGCCTGCGCTCGCACTCTTGCGAACTCTTGAGACAACCATCCTTTGTTCAGCATGTTCACGAAATTCCGCCAAACGGGCTTCCCGCGCCGCGTGCCGACATCATTCGCGCGCCCTCGCGCGCGTGCTGGGGGCGGGGGGGGGGGAACCGATCCGTTCCAAATAATGCCGCGCGGGCCGCTCTCGCGCGTCGGCCGCGCGCGCGTGCCGAACTCCTTCCAAAGCGTTCATCGCCGACGCGAGGGCGCCTTCATCGTCGTCGGCGCGATCGGCATCCGCGCCGTCGCTGGCCGCGGTCGTTGCTGTCAGCGTCGTCGCCAACTTCGCCGCCATCATCGCCGCGCGCGCCGCCGTCGACGCTGCCGCGACGCCGCGCCCGCCCAAGTCGCCGATTCGCATTAGAGTGCCCGCTGGGGCGCGCCCGGCGGCCAGCGCCACTGCGGCTGCGTCGGTCGCGCCAAAGCGCACGCGCGCGCGCATGCGCGGGCTGTCGCGGCCGCAGAGATGCACCGCCCAGCGCCGAGCACTCGTCGCAATCGCCGCCGCGCGGGGTTTGCAAACCAAGTTGCGGGTGGGTGGGCGGGATGTTTGCGCGATCAGTGGAGTGGGCATCTTCGAGTTGAGCGCCGGTGAATTGCACCGTATTTGCACCGCGCTGTTTGCCCCGCAAGCATTGCCCAGCGTGGTTCCCCTTTTCTTTTCTAAATACACCAGAAAACAGATTCTACCGCCCCCCCCCTGGGTTATCGACACCCTTCTTCGCATTGCAATCAATATTTATAGAATGCTGCCCCATCGCTCATCTTAAACACGTATTTGTACGGCCCCAGTCAGGCCGGCATCGACCCCCTCCCGCCATCCCCTGCAAGAGAAATACGCGCGCGCATTCGCTGATCATAGATCATGAGTTTCCAAGAACCCCTTGCACACAATGGAACGAAGTGCGCACGCGCGCGTCGTCGCGCGCGCATGCCAAAATCTGTCAAAAACCATCGGCGTCGAAAGGATTGCACAATCGAGTGTCCCAAATTATAGGTAGAAAAAACACGTGGTTTCGCAGCGCGGTTGCTCAAAAAAAGCTCGCGCGCTGTTGCGAAGTTTTAAACAAAACATAGGTTTTCAACATTACCATAAAGTGAGTGCCACCAAGCGGGCTTCGTCCCGTGCAAGCAATGTTGCGAAGCGCGCGCGTCGTCGCGCGCGCATGCCGAAATCCGTCACAACCCGTCGGTTTCGCAACGATTCCAAAACCGAGTGCGTAAACAACATACAAAATCCATGGTTTCGCAACATCGGTTTTCCACGAAAACGTGCGCTTGCGCTCTTGCAAAGTCTTGAGAAAACCATCGGGTTTGCGACATGGTCATGGAATTCTGCCAAACGGGCCTCTGGCGCCGCATGCCGACATCACTCTCGCGCCCTCGCGCGCGTGCTTGGGGGGGGGGGGGGCGCGATCCACGTCAAATGAAAGCATGCGGGCCGCTCGCGCGTCGGCCGCGCGCGCGCCGAATCTTTCCCAAACCTTCATCGCCGAGGCGAGGGCGCCGCCGTCGTCGACGGCGTGATTTGCATCGGCGACCGCACTGGCCGCGCCGTCGTCGCTGTCAACGTCATCGCCAGCGTCGCTATTATCATCGCCGCGTCTACCGTTGTCGACATTGCCATGATGCCACGCCCGCCCAAGTCGCCGACTCGCAGTGAAGTGCCAGCTGGGGCGCGCCCAGCGGCCAGCGCCGCCGCGGCCGCGCCGGTCGCGCCAAACTAGCTGGCCGCTGAGCGCGCGCCCGGGTTGGCGCGGCCGCAGAGATGGACCGGCCGACGCCGAGCGCTCATCGCAATCGCCGCCGCATGGTTTTGCAAACCATGTCGCGGGTGGGTGGGCGGGATGTTTGCAAGTGCATGGGATGCGCCAGCTCGTATGTGACGATCAATTGCACCACGTAGATTGCGCAACATAGATCACGCGACGCGCGTGCCACAGCATAGATGACATAACGTAGATCGCACCGCGTAGATTCATGATATATATATATATTATATTTATATATATATATATTATATACACACCAAAAAGCACGATCTCCCCCCCCCCGCCGCCCCCCCCCCCCCCCCCCCCCCTTTCTCCGATTTAACCGCTTCTTTTCGCGTATCGATATGCTGATTATGTCCCGTAGTCCATCCTGAATACGAGTCCACGCCATCCCAGCCAGGCCGGCGTCCCCCCCCCTCCCCCCTTCATTCCCTGGTGAAAATAATATGCGAGCGCTCGTTCATCAAGCGCCAACAATTGCCAATATCCCCGCTCAAACAATAGGACAAACTGCGCGCGCGATCGCCGTCGCGCGCGCGCGCCGAAATCCCATAATTATCCCGGCAAAGCAACCTAACAGCGATGTGTAGGAGCATATCTGGAAGCATTCCCCTTAAGATTCAGATAAGAATCCTGTTGTAGAATTCTGCTGTTCTCGCAGTCGCGGTCGCATTCGCAATGGCAGTCGCAGTGGCAACAGCAGTCGCAGTCACAGCCTCAGCCTCAGCCTGCCTCAGCCTCAGCCTCAGCCTGCCTCAGCCTCAGCCTGCCTCAGCCTCGCCCTCAGCCTGCTTCAGCCTCAACATCAGTCTGCCTTCAGCCTCGGCCTCAGCCTGCCTCAGCCTCACCCTCAGCCTGCATCAGCCTCAGCCTGCCTCAGCCTCGCCCTCAGCCTGCTTCAGCCTCAACATCAGTCTGCCTTCAGCCTCGGCCTCAGCCTGCCTCAGCCTCACCCTGCATCAGCCTCAGCCTCAGCCTCAGCCTGCCTCAGCATCAGCCTGCCTCAGCCTCAGCCTCAGCCTGCCTCAGCCTCAGCCTGCTTCAGCCTCAGCCTCAGTCTGCCGTCGGCCTCGGCCTCAGCCTCAGCCTGCCTCAGCCTCAGCCTGCCTCAGCCTCAGCCTCAGCCTCAGCCTGCCTCAGCATCAGCCTGCTTCAGCCTCAGCCTCAGCCTCAGCCTCAGCCTCAGCCTCAGCCTCAGCCTCAGCCTCAGCCTCAGCCTCAGCCTCAGCCTCAGCCTCAGCCTCAGCCTCAGCCTCAGCCTCAGCCTCAGCCTCAGCCTCAGCCTGCTTCAGCCTCAGCCTCAGTCTGCCTTCAGCCTCGGCCTCAGCCTCAGCCTGCCTCAGCCTCAGCCTGCATCAGCCTCAGCCTCAGCCTCAGCCTGCCTCAGCATCAGCCTGCCTCAGCCTCAGCCTCAGCCTGCCTCAGCCTCAGCCTCAGCCTGCTTCAGCCTCAGCCTCAGTCTGCCTTCAGCCTCGGCCTCAGCCTCAGCCTGCCTCAGCCTCAGCCTGCATCAGCCTCAGCCTCAGCCTCAGCCTGCCTCAGCATCAGCCTGCCTCAGCCTCAGCCTCAGCCTGCCTCAGCCTCAGCCTCAGCCTGCTTCAGCCTCAGCCTCAGTCTGCCTTCAGCCTCGGCCTCAGCCTCAGCCTGCCTCAGCCTCAGCCTGCATCAGCCTCAGCCTCAGCCTCAGCCTGCCTCAGCATCAGCCTGCCTCAGCCTCAGCCTCAGCCTGCCTCAGCCTCAGCCTCAGCCTGCTTCAGCCTCAGCCTCAGTCTGCCTTCAGCCTCGGCCTCAGCCTCAGCCTGCCTCAGCCTCAGCCTGCATCAGCCTCAGCCTCAGCCTCAGCCTGCCTCAGCATCAGCCTGCCTCAGCCTCAGCCTCAGCCTGCCTCAGCCTCAGCCTCAGCCTGCTTCAGCCTCAGCCTCAGTCTGCCTTCAGCCTCGGCCTCAGCCTCAGCCTGCCTCAGCCTCAGCCTGCATCAGCCTCAGCCTCAGCCTCAGCCTGCCTCAGCATCAGCCTGCCTCAGCCTCAGCCTCAGCCTGCCTCAGCCTCAGCCTCAGCCTGCTTCAGCCTCAGCCTCAGTCTGCCTTCAGCCTCGTCCTCAGCCTCAGCCTCAGCCTGCCTCAGCCTCAGCATCAGCCTGCCTCAGCATTCAAAGTGTGGCCCGGGAATGGAGTTCTGGGAACTCGAAGAACACGAAATGGCCTACAGTTGGCTCCGGGCATTCAAAATCATGCCCAGGAATGGAGTTCTGGGAACTCGAACACCACGAAGTGGCCTACAGTTGGCTCCGGGCATCCAAAATCATGCCCAGGAATGGAGTTCTGGGAAGTAGAAGAGCACGAAGTGGCCTACAGTTGGCTCCGGGCATCCAAAATGTGGCCCGGGAATGGAGTTCTGGGAAGTCGAAGAGCACGAAGTGGCCTACAGTTGGCTCCGGGCATTCAGAATGTGGCCCGGGAATGGAGTTCTGGGAAATCGAAAAGCACGAAGTGTGTGACTGTATGCGAAAAACGATCCCCCCCGGCAAACCCCAACGGCCCCCCAACGGCCCCCCAACGGCTCCCCAACGGCTGCCCAGACCCCCCTGTGGAGTAATGTGCTGCTCTCTTTTTACACCACTAGAAACCTATCAGTCTTCGCTGTTAGGTAAAAAACTCTAGGTTTTGCAGGGATTTCAAACTCGAGGAGCGCCCCGAAAACATATGAAAGCACATGATTTCGCGACGTGGATTTTCGACGAGAAAGAAGCTTGCGCTCACTCTCTTACAAATTCTCATGACAACCGAAAGTTGTTTCGTCATTTTCATGACGCGCTACCAAGCGGACCTCTCGCGCGCGCATGCCGGAATAGCTCGGGCGCGCCGGCGGTCTGTCGCGAGAATCCCTTGCAAAAGCGCGGGGCGAGGTGCGCGCGCACGTCGTTTCGCGCGCGGGCAGAAATCCAACCAAAACCGCTGGTTTCGCAAAGACTTTATAGGCTTTCGCCACGTCCGCCGACCCCTTAACTGAGTTCAAGGTTTTGATTGTGTTTTTCGGTGTTTGGAGGCTTCTTGGGACGGAATGCTAGAATTTTCGCTTCGGGGTTCCCTTTTGGGTCCGTGTTTGGGCCGCCGTGGAGGCTTCTTTGGCCGGTCATAGGGCCTCTTGGGCCGTCTTGGCGGTTTCTTTGGCCGTCGCGGGGGTCTCTTAGGCCGTCTCGGGGCCTTCTCGGGCGCTTTTTGTTGCCCGTCTTGGACGTAGTCACAGGCCAACGAGCGAATATGATAAACGTATGCGTTTACCCAGGGGAATTTGACGATTTTGTCGTCTTGGGCCGTTCCCCAGGAGATACTTGTAGGTCCCTTGGGGGCGTCTTGCAAACATCCAGGACCGTCTGGGGGCCAATGTGAGAGTTTTGGAACGATTTTTTGCGATTTGAAGCCTTCTCGGGTCGTGTTGGGAGCCTCTTGGGAAGCCTAAAGGGCTCTCGTGGAGCTCTAAAGGGGGCCAGGGGCGCCTTGATCCCCATGGGGTGAGTTCGGGGCAACCAATGCGGAGGATGACGGGGCGACGCGGCGCGTCGGCGGCCGGGGCAGGGGCGCAGCGACCGACGAGGGAGAGGCAAAAAGGACTCGGACCATGAACTGCGCGAAGCGCAGCCATGTCAGAGCCAAGCAGAAGTCGCGGAGCGGCAACGCGAAGTGGAGCGAGAGCGTCGGCGCAGTGCGATCGATATTCGAACGACAGGCGCCTGTCCCTGCGCGACGAAAAGGCGGACGCGTCGGAAGCTCAGAGGAAGTACGACGCAGCGGGGGAGAGATTGCGTCGGAAGTTCGCAGAGAAGCGGGAGAAGGCGGCGCTGTAGACAAATCGCGAAGCAAGGAATCGCACCCGGAAAGCGGAGGCGGAAGCGGAGCCGCCGACGCGCGGCGCGCCCGGTTGCCGGGCGTCTGTCTGGGAAGTCGGCCATTTGCATCGCGACAGAAAGGGGTGCCACTGGGCGAGGCATGGAGCGAGAGTGGCGTGCGAAAGCTGTCATGCGCGGGGCGTCGCCGCGAAGGGCGCGGCCGATGAGTCGAAGCGGTTGAAGCGACTGCTGGCGCGCGCAGCGCGCGAGAAAAAGTTCGCTCGGCAGGGGCTTATGAGCGCAAAAACAGGAGCGAGCTCTTCACGAGACAGAGTAAAGTTGCACGCGCAGATTGCACTGCCGACGGGCTCGCGTCGCGCAGTCGGCAGGCCTTTCAGCGCAGTGGCAAGTGCCAGAGGACATTGCCGAAATCGGCTTCCTCCGTCGACGCGGGCCGCGTCGCGCGCGACGAGAAGAGGGGCGCCTTGAAATGCAAGGCATGCAGATGGTACCAGCGGGGCGCCCGCGCCATGGCCCGTAGAAGTAGGAGCCGCGAGGGCGCGATCGAGAGGGAGGACGACGCCGATGAAAAGCGGAACGCGAAGGAGGCGAAAGCGGAGGAGGGGGGGGGGGGCAGGGAAAGATGGGGGAGACGCGGAAGGGGGTCGAAGAAGAGGAGGAGGAGGAGGAGGAGGAGGAGGAGGAGGAGGAGGGTGGAGGAGGAGGGAGGAGGAAGAGGAGGAGGAGGAGGAGGAGGAGGAGGAGGAGGAGGAGTCACGATCTGGTCTTGCGGCGGCACGGGGGCTTTTTGAAGGTGGTGCATGGGCCTCCTTGGTGTTGTCTGGGGCCTGTTGGGAGCCTTGTTGGGCTTCGCTTGGGGCCCCTTGGGGCCCTCTTGGGAGGTTCTTGCAGCGGGATGAGGGGATCTCGAAGGGAAAGGACCAGCAAATTGCCCTCTGGGCTTCCTCTTGGAGCCGTCTGGAGGCCCTCTTGGGCCGTTTTGGGCGCTTCTTGGGTCGTCTTTGGGCCCTCGTGGACCTCTGTCTGCAGTTGCCGACGCCGTCCTGGGAGGATATGGGAGGTTTCATGGCCCGTGTCAGACGCTGCGAAACCGCCAAAGGACAACATGGCAAACATGAGCGTTTTACGAAGGGAATGGGACGATTTCTGCTTCTTGATGCTCGCTTGGGACGCCTTTGGGGGGCCTCTTGGGTCGTCTTGGGGGCTCCGGTGGCCATCTGGAAGCCATCGTGGGCGTCTTGGAAGGATCTTTCGGCGACTCGTCGCCCTCTTGGACGGTCAGGAGGGCGGTTTGGTGCCCTCTTGGCTCGTTTCGGGGCCCTCTGTTCCCCCGCGGCGCGTTCGGCGGCGGGTCGTCCGAGGCGAAGGGGGGGGGGGGTCAAATTGCCGGTTCGGGGCCCCAGGGGGGGGGGCTTTGGGGGGGGGTCTCGCGCGCCTAGAGACCCGCAAGGGGTCGGCGGTTTTTCAATGGTTTTCATATTCGAGCGGCGCCCCGAAAACACGCAACAACATATGTTTTCGCCGCGCAAATTTTCACGATGACCACCAGGTTTTCAAGATTGTCATCTAAGTGTTCCAAATGGGCCTATGGCGCCGCATGTCGAATTCATCCGAACGCCCTTGCGCGCGTGCTGGAGGGGCGCGATCCGCGTCAAATGATACCACGCGGGCCACTCGCGCGCGTCGGCCGCGCGCGCATGTCGAACTCCTCCCAAAACCTTCACCGCCGACGCGATGACATCGTCACTGTTAACGGCGGGCGCGATCAACGTCGGCGCCGTCGCTGGCCTCGCCGTCGTCGTCGCCGCCGCCGTCGCTATCGTCGCGAGTCCCATTATCGCGTTTACCGTTGTCGGGTCGGCCTCGTCATGATACCGCGCCCGCCCACGTCGCCGACTCGAACTGAAGTGCCCGCTGCATGTGCCCAGCGGTCAGCGCTGCCGCGGCCGCGTTGGTCGCGCCGCACTGGCTGCTCGCCGCGCGCGCGAGCGCTCGCGGGCTAGCGCGGCCGCAGAGACTCGCCAGCCAAAGCCAAGCACTCATCGCTATCGCCTTCGCACGGGATTTGCAAACCAAGTTGCGGGCGGGCACGTGGGGTGATTTCGCGAGCAGTGGAGTTGGCAACTCGCTGCGAGAATGATCGGGTTCTTTTTCCTAGCAGAGTAAGTATTATGATCTCCCCTCCCCCCCCCTGGACTTAACGGGTCACCTTTGCAATATACGTGTGATTCTACCCCATCGTCCATCCTGAATGCGGACTCAGACCATCCCAGCCAGGCTGCGCGCGCGTTTGTCGAACATCACAAAGTTTCATGAGTCCGTTCTGCAAAAATAGAGACGAAGTTGCGCGCGCGTGGTCGCGCGCGCATGCCGGAATCTTCCAAAAACCCCAGCTGTCGCGAGGATTTCAAAATCGAGTGCCCCGACCAGTTTTGTTTATATAGGAAACACTTGTTTCGCAACGAGGATTACCAACACAACAAAACAAACTGGCGCTCGGGCTGTTGTATATTTCTTAGAAACCAAATATTTCTCAACTGGTTCATAACTCGCAACCAGAGGGGCGCCCCGCGCGCACATGTCGGAGTCGCGCGCGCGCTGTCACGGGAACCCTTTGAAAAAGAGGGGCGACATGCATGCGCGTGCGTCGTCGCGCGCGCATGCGGAGATCCTTCAAAATTTTGGGTTTTGCACGGAAATCAAAATCGAGTGCCCCGACAACACACACACATCTATATACATATATATATATGTATATATATATATATATATATATATATATGTATGTATATATATATATATACAACACATGGTTTTGCAATTTCAGCTTTTTAACGTGCGTGCGCTCGCGCTCCTGCGAATTCTCGAGGGAACCATCAGTTGTTCGACATGTTTAGTGCATTCGACCATGCGGGCGTCTCGCGCCGCACGTCGACATCAATCGAACGTCCTTGCGCGCGCGCTGGGGGGGGGGCGCGATCCGCAGTGCCACGCGGGCCACTCTCGCGCGTCGACCGCGCGCGCGTCGATCTCCCTCCAAAGCTTGCATCGCTGCGAAGGCGCCGTCATCGTCGCCGGCGTGATCAGCATCGGCGCCGTCACTGGCCTCGCCGCATCGTTGTCATCATCGTCACCAGCATCGCTACCATCATCATCTCATCTGCCGTTGTCGATGTTGCCACGATGCCGCGCCTCCCCAAGCCGCTGACTCGCAGCGAAGTGCCCGCTGGGAAGTGTCCGGCGGTCAGCACCGCCGCGGCCGCGCTGGCAGTGCCGAGCTAGCTGGCCGCTGCGCGCGCGAGCACGCGCGGGCGAGCGCGGCCGCAGAGTTGCACCGACCGATTCCAACCGCTCATTGCAATTGCCGCCGCATGGGTTTTGCATGCCAAATTGCGTGCGGGCGGGTGAGGTGATTGCGCGAGCAGTGGATTGGACAACCCACTGCGAAGAGAAATTAAGTGCGCTCCACATAGGTTGCACACCATGCATGGCCAGAAAAACATTGTTCGGGGCCCGCGTTGGCTAACATGTATATACGTTCCCCAAGCAGTGTTTGCACTTAGGGGCTCACCCTTGTTACTGAGGAACTGGGCTTCTCTGTCAGTCTGGCGGTCATGTTGCCGCCGTCGCCGCCCCGTCGCCGCCTCGTCGCCGCCGCCCTTTCCACCGCCCTCCCGAGGGCAGACTTAGAGGTTCGTCCTGGGGACGTGCAACGCACGCACGATCCTGCGGCAGGATCATGCGTGCCCCATCGTTCATTCTAAATTTGGAGCAGGGTGATCCCAGCCCAGCGGGCATCGACCCCCTCCCTCTCGTCCTCGACCAAAAAACACCATTCGCGCACACTCGTTTCAACAAGAATCACCCATGCTCAATAATCCTTTGTAAACATCAGGACGACGCGCAAACATCTGTAAGCGCGCGTGTCGTCGCGCGCGCGTGCCGATTTTTTCTTCAAGCCGTATTTTTTTCGCGGGCTTCAACATCGAGTGTCCCGAAAACATATAACAACACATCGTTTGCAACACTATTGACAAAACGGGTCTGCGCGTTTTTTCCGGAGAAAGCCAACGAATACATATTGCGTCGCAGTTATTGTTCCATTCGTATTGCTCCACATCTATTTTCTTTTATAGTATATACATTCTACACCCCCGCGGGATTGTCCGCTCCCCGCTTCGTATTGCAATTTACATGGTCCTGCCCCATCGTCCATCCGAAATATGAACTCGTACCATCCCTGCCGAGCCAGTATCCGTCCCCCCCGCCATTTTCAGGCCCCCAGAGACCAGGACACAGATAAACCAGGACACGGAAAGCCAAAGAAACGACATCCTTTCCTGCAAAGTCACGGTTTTCAGCACCCGTGCATTTTTTGTTTGCTGCACTGCAGGATTCGGGTGCGTGTCCGGGTTAAGGGGGGTTTTGCAGGCTTTTGGGGCCTGTGTCCGGGTTTCTTCGGGAACTGCTGCAGTGCAGTATTTTTGTTCGTGCCGCCGTTTGGAAACATTGGTTTCGAGGGATATTGGGTGTCGGGGTCTAGCGTGTCCGGGTCTACGGGTCCCTGACATTTTCTGCAACAAATGCTATGCGCGCGCATTCGTCTAAACAATCATAAGATGTCAAGAATCCTGGTTGCAAAAAGGGGACGAAGTGCGCACGCGCGCGTCGTCGCGGACGCATGCCAAAATCTTTCAAAAACTTCGGCTTCGCAGGGTTTCCAAAATCGAGTGTCCAAAACACATATAAAAAACACAGGGGTTTGAAACACGGGCTTTCAAGCAATAGAACTTGCGCGCACGTTCTTGCGATTTCTTAAGGAAACTATGTTTTGCAACATTTCACATCACATGCTCCCAAACGGTTTTCGCGCGCGCATTTCGAAATCGTTCGAACGCCCTTGCGCGCGTGCTGGGGTGGCACGATCCGTGTCAAATAGTACCATGCGGGCCGCTTTCGCGCGTCAGCCGCGCGCGCATGTCGAACTCCTCCCAAAACCTTCATCACCGACGCGAAGACGCCGTCATCGTCGTCGGCGTGATCAGCATCGGCGTTGTCACTGGCTGCTCGTCACCAGCATCCTACTATCATCATCTTGTCTACCGTTGTCGACGTTGTCATGATACCGCGCCCGCCCACGTCGCCGACTCGCATTGAAGTGCCCGCTGGGATGTGCCGAGCGGAAGACGCCACCGCATTCGCGCCGGCCGCGCCAAGCCGCCAAGCTAGCTGGCCGCTGCGCGCGCGCGAGCATGCGCCGCCCAGTGCGGCCGCAGAGATGCACCAGCCAACACCAAGCACTCATCGCAATCGTTTCCGCATGGGTTTTGCAAACCAAGTTGCGGGTGGGTGGGTGGGATGATTGCGCGAGCAGTGGGGTCAACAACTTCAACTTCGGCAAGGTGAATAGATTGCACCACAGGTGTTGCTAGAAACGCACTGCATAGGGCCCACGCTGGATAACACTTGTGTGTATACATATATATATATACACACACGCGTTAGCTTGTTTATCTATATATTCCGCTTTCTCCCCCCAGACGCAGCAACCACGCCCCCAGGACGCCGTGTTGCGGGCGGCGCAGCTGCTGGGATCGCGGTGCGACAAGTGTGGGCACGCGGTGACGACGAAGGAGGCGGACGACCTGGCGGCTCTGGCGGGGCCCTCGGCTCTGGGCGCGGACCCTCGCAGAAGTCAGGGGCAACTACAACAAGGGGGATAGGCTCAGAGGGGGAACGCATCGACCCCCAATCGCCCATTGATCGAGGAGTCTGATAGCCCCACCCCGCCCAGGAACGTGGGGATTTGCTATCGGTAGCGTTTCGCTGATCCATCGGCGCTGTAGCGCCGATTCCAGCTCGATGATACCCCCCTGTGCCAGCCACCCCTACAGTCGGAGCGAGGTATAAGATCGAGGTCGGTTCGGGGAGGGTACTCTAATGTTCTGTGTGTGTTGTTTCAGCTGCTCATGCCCTTGGAGGCTCTGTGTGTTTTCGGCTGGCGGAGGGTCCTATGTTCTTGAAGGACGTTCTCCTGTCCTAGGTCCAACGTCCGACTGTATGGTGTGTTACTCTCCTTCTCCTCCTCCTCCTCCTCCTCCTCCTCCTCCTCCTCCTCCTCCTCTTGTCATCTTCTGTCCTCGTCCTCCTCGTCGTCCATTCTGCGATTGCCGAAGTATCCCCCGGCTCGCGAAGAGATCGTTCGCCATTACGCCGTGCCGCCGATCTCCGCTTGGAGCCCGGAGGATCAATCAATGTGAGGTGATCGAACCGCGGTGGTCAAACGCTGGCATTCATCATCTCCGCCAGTAGAGCTGTTAGGTGTGAGAATTTCCATGAGATATAGGCAATCCTGAAATTGAGCACGCTGTTGTTTGGTCAACTTGTTTTAGTTGCTTGCATTTCCTAGAGAGACCGCGCAAGTTGGGCAGTCCCTCTGGGAGAATTTGCAAATCTGCAAAATCTGCATAGCGCTGGTCAATCGCTAGATTTGGGAAGCATGAGAAAAACTGGCTTTTAGCTTTCTGTCGCGCATCTGGCACGAGGGGAGAGGATGAGGAGGAGGAGGAGGAGGAGGAAAAGGAAGAGGAAGAGGAGGGAGAGGAGGAGGAGGACGAGGAGGAGGTCGAGGAAGACGAGGAGGAGTATTCTAGAATGCGCAGACGCTGATGCCTTTCCATATGTTCGTCCTCTGCGCGACCCCACTGCAGTGTGCGGGGCGGGGGTGCCCTTGAGCGCCGGCCTGAAGCCGCGCAGAACGGTGCAACTCTTGGGAACCAGAATATGACGCAGCGCTGTGCTGCCATTCTCCCTTCTGCCACGCGCCCCCCCCTGCCCCCAGCAAAGCCAGAAGAGGGACAGGCGCGAGACAGCACTGGAGGACCTGCCCATCCCCACGAGCCACTTCGCGAGCTGCGGGCGCGCGGCGGCTCATCACAGTGCAGCTCGGCCTTCCCCGGCCCTTGGCCGAGCCGACCGCCCGACGAATCCCCCAGCAGGGCGCCGCTGGCGCCTTTTTTGCTGCCAGCCCAAGGCGGTTCTTGAGCTCCACTGCGGCCGCGCGGGCGCCTTCCGCCATCGAGCGCCGCGTTCGGGGCTGAACCATAAATTGTTCAAGGCGTTTGTTTGGCCTTGTAGTCAGCGCTTTTCTTTAGTTTCGCCCGGTAGGCTTTCGTGCCCTTTTCAAGGTTCCCCATTTGGGCTGAAACCTTCCCCTTGCCCCGACCTCCTCGCCTCCGCGAGCGCGGCTTCTAGACGGCGGCCTGCTGGCCCAGCGTCCAGCTCGGCTCTCTCTCTGCGGCCGCGGCGGCGTGCCGGCCCCTCTCGTCTGGCCGGGCCCTCCCAGGCCCCGGGGCCGAACGTGCGTCTGGGAAGGGCGCTGGCATGGCGCTGCAAGGTCCTCACTCCTCCAATTCCTCCACTCCTCCCTCCTCCTCACTCTCTGGCACCTCCCCCAGAACGTGGGCGACTCGAGGACGCGTGTTGGCCCAGCGTCCAGATCGGCCCTCCAAGCCCCAGAGGGCCGAGCAATGCTGGGCGATTGCCCCGGCAAGGCGCTGCCAGCTCCAAACTCCTCCCCTCC